>BPMX01000019.1:506599-588449 GCA_019972555.1 Ustilago shanxiensis | reverse complement strand
CCCTAACCCCATATCTTGCAGCGCTTCTGTAAGAATGCCAACATCTATGCGCAATTCTCCAAAGGTGAAGGCAGTGGCGTATGGATTAGGGAGTAGCGTAGCCATCTGCGGTGCTTGAGTGAGGCGTGTGACCAGCGGCAACTTGTACTGTGGTTCAAATGCAAAGCGGCACTTGAGCTCCGCAAAGAAGACCCAGTCTTTGTACATTGGGAGATCTCTTGTCTCTGGCGCACGTGCACACAGCGCAAGGTAACAGCCTGGAGGATAGATGCGCACCAATGCTGCTGGTGATATTGTGACGGAGAAGAAGTCCACATCTGTGTCTGACGGTAGGTGGTCCCAACTTGCAATGGGTGTGAGAGGTGGTACCCGTGGGAGTCTTGATCTTTCCTGCTGTACAGTGTCAAGGAGTAGTGTCGGAGCATTGCGCTGCATGCTAGCATTATTTGGCGTGGGCAACAGCACAACAATGCCGTCTTCTGGCATATCCTCTATCTCCTCTTCTACCGCTGGCTCTGGTGCTGGCTCTTGCGGTAGCTCTGGAAGCGTTGGTCCTTCCACGTCTGAGACTGGACTGCCAGGGGCTGTGTTTGTGAGTGGTGGATTAGGTGCTGGCTCTGCCGGTACAAATGCTTGCTCCACATCTGCATCTGGTGCAAATGTCCATGTCTCTTCTGCTGCCAATTCCGCTGGCTCTATGTCTGCAGCATTCTCTTGAGTTGGTGACGGTGTTGGTACTGGTGATGGTAATTGTATAGTTGTGACRGCAGAGGCAGATGGCTGACAGCGCTGCATGCCTTGGTGTCTCTTGAGACCTGCTGCATTGGAGGCTACCTGACCGCAGCTGCACGCCACCAGGCCACAACTTGCCGCTGCTTCCTGACTGACATGATCATTAGCATGGTTCTTGCGGAAGTGGTTGAGGATGTTGGACTGCGCATAAGTGAAGGTACAGATGGGGCATTGAATGTAGCTCATTTTGCAGAGTCTGTGAGCCAGGAGGACGGAGAGAATCTGAAGACGGCTCACCTTTTTCAACTTTTCAGCATGTTGAAATTGTAAACAACCTAGGTTATTTTGAAATGACCTAGGTCTTGTGCGTCTCTGAAATTTGTTATTACCTACTTGAGACTGAATACAGAATCTCCCGCAATTTTCAAATCAGCCCAGGTTCTTTTGCTTGACGCGTCTCAAGCACATACGGTTAGGGCATCAAACCCTGGCCTTTGTTACGCATAAATCGCGTGGCCCCTGCCAGGACCGCCACGACCGCCGCGAGGGCCACAAAGACCAGTGGTGCCCGCGTATCCCTGGAAATGGGCGCGGGGTTTGTCACCTGGGACCCCAAGCGCGGGAATCACTTGGGGCGCGTGGCGCGTCTCGGATCCGCGCTAGCCCAGGGTTGCACTGCGGCACGCGCCGGAGGGCGCGAGCCGTCCGAGGCAGCCCTGCCTTAGTTAGCAGAGGACAAGGGGGGCGCAAGTGCCGTTAGACACTTGTGCCTCCGCTCGTCGATTGTATTCTATATCTCACGGAATAGCAGACCTCATTGGGATCACCACGAGCACTTCTCAGCCCCATTGCGCACTAGACAACACCGTGGCTTCCCCGCAACCGCCACAAATCCCACGAGCCCCAAGCCTCCCGCGTTCCGAGGTCCCCAGACCCTTGGCGCTAACAGCCTTGTCGATTAATCACGTCAACCCCTCGCAGAACAACGGGTCTCAATTCAACATTGTTCGACACCGTTCGTGTCAGTTCAACACAGTTCAACACCATTTGTGTTGCAGTTGCGTGACAGTCTCAAGAACACTTGGACGTCACACAACAAGACCACCAGCATTGAGCCAATCTACCTCTGTGCGGAGTGTTCACAGTGGTTAGCCAACTTGGAACAGATCTCACTGCGAACAATCAGTCTCACGCAAGACCAATTGGATTAAGGAAGCCCAGTCAGTTTTGGTTACGGTAATACAATTTGCAGCCACGCAATATTGAATTCTCCGATACTGATTAAGACTCACTGCAATTATTTGGTCTGAGCCGAAATGGAATCAGGTTACCTTCGCTCAGTCAGTCGAGTCGAGACCGAACGACTCCTCACTTTGCCGTTCAGTCTCAAAACCTGAGTTGGGCGCATAACCCCTGACACACTGCTAAGCAGCGTCGCTGACATGATTCCTGATCATGTTGGACATTGCTCTCCAGCTTCTTGCACGTTGTCCAAGGCACTGCCAGCGGCGTAGGTCTCTCCTTGGAGGTTTACCGGTGTATTGCGCCCACCTAGTGTGAGTTGGAGGATTTTGCCAATTTAACCTTGATCGGCATCCATAATGAGGCAAAACAACAATTAACCTCTACTCGACACCAGTTGGAGGATAAAACTGTTTTAACCTCCATACCAATTAACCCACTTCATCCGTAACAACAGGTTGAAGCAGCAGCTGAGAAGGAGTCCTCAAAGGGGGCCAGCAGCTGCACCTGATTGAAGGCCTGTAATTCTTGGAGCTTCACCTTGTGCTGCACTTTGTGAAGGAGAGGAGTCCCAACTAAGACGTAACCAAGAGACGAGTAGAAACACACCTTACCACCATCATCCCTCCTTCGTACATTCTTTACCAAATTTCCTTCCATTCCATTCCCCTTGTGGCCAAGCCTGATCAGCTTGACCTACATCCTGACCTATCAAACACGAGTAGAAGGCTGTCTTGGAGACACCTGCTACAGCGATGCTGTTGCATAGAGGGATGTTGATGTTCACGGGCGGCTGTGTCGCTTTCTGACTACCCCTCCGGTCGCGTGAATCCATTGCTCCATTGCAATGTGACGCAAACCATTATGTATGCAATGTTAATCCTCATGAATTATATGGGGCTGTAGCTCAGTGGTAGAGCGTCTCATTTGCAATGGCGTTTCGTCGATTACAAGCGTTGAGAAGGTCTAGGGTTCAATCCCCTACCGCTCCATTCTTTTTTCGTCTTTTTCTTTTTGCTTTGCCTTCGCCAACGCCAATTGGTCTGGTGTCTTGCCGCGGCCAATTTCCGCGTTTTGCGGGGTAACGCAGTTTTGAACGTGTTCTGTTCTATGCAAGGGTCGCTTAGGTCTTAGCTATGTTCGATGAGAAGCTTGATAAGACCCTACTCTTATTTGACCGGCATGGACTGTGGGGAAGCGTGGGAAACGTCGCACGCATCACCTGTACCGTACAGTACAGGCACATGACCGAGCGCCGGGTTCCATGTCAAATGAATACGCCTGTCTGTGCATGCTCCGATTCGGGCCCGCTTCCACGCTATGATGGAGTCTCATCTGAGTTTTGCACGGGGAAAAGTCAGTCGATGTAGGACGAAAGATCACACGATACATTCAACATTCCTTGCTTTGCCTTGCCATGCCTCCGAATCGATATACGACCGGTCCGAGCGTCTATTCTGTGCAGGGTTCCAAAGATCTATTATATATCGACCGACATTCATCTTAATACGGAGTTGCTGCTCCCCAGGATCGCAGCGCGTTGGCGTCTGTTCACTCTCTCCCTACAACCGTTATCCGACATACCGGGCACCATTCATCCGCCTATCCGTCTCGGTTGCTGTACTGGTCGTAACAGGTCTGCTGTCACCATGTCGCCGATCCCTTCGCCATCCGCTGCTCAAGTAGCTCTGCAGGCCTTTGAAGAGCATCGCTTTCTCTGGCTGGGCCTCTTTTCGATAGCCTCACACCAGCTCATCTTTCGACACGTCGAATTGTGGCCTCTTCAGCTGCTCGCCCTCACATCTGTGCTGTTCAGTCTAGATGTATCTCTCCGTCATGCCATCAATGAGACAGCCCTCTCCGCGGCGGCTAAATTGGCCTACATTGATCTGGCTATTTGGACCGCTGGCATCATGCTGAGCATGGGTGTCTATCGTCTCTACTTCCATCGCCTGCGACACTTTCCTGGGCCAAAGTCATGGGCTTTATCCAAGTTCGCATTCATGACAACCGACGTCAAAGGTCTCCGCCCTCGAGCTATCGACGAGGCCCACAAGAAGTACGGCGACATTGTCAGGACAGGTCCTCGCGAGCTCTCGATCAACGCACCTACCGCCATTGCTTCTGTCATGGGTGCCAAGGGCTCTTTCTGGCGAGGTCCATGGTACATTCCCTCGGGTGGTGGTCGTAGCCCGCATCTACCACGCAATTTACATTCAACGCTCATCGAGTCGCAGCATTCGGCCCGTCGAAAGGCATGGGATGCTGCCTTTTCGGCCAAGGCACTGAAAGGTTACGAGAGCATTTTAATCGACAACATGGACAACATGGTAAATCAGCTGGAAAAGCGATCGCAGCGCCAGGAAAAGGTCAACATCGACGACTACTGCTCTTTCTACTCCTTCGACGTCATGTCACAAGCAGGATTTGCCGGTGACTTTGGTCTGCTCAACCAAGGACAACTGACGCCCATGATCCAGGCGCTCGAAGACTTCATGTCTTTCGTTCAACTGGCTGGTAATTTGCCGTACCTCATCGACATCCTTGGCCTGATGCCCAACCCTATTGTTGACTTCGACAAGTACATGACCAACATTGTTCAAGAGCGAAAAGCACGCAAAATCGCAGTTCCCGACATCATGAGCCATCTGTCCCACGGTGTCGAGAACGAGAAGGGGCAAAAGAGCGCCAAACGTCAAGACTTGGAGGCTACCGCAGATGCACGCCTGATTGTCGTTGCTGGAAGTGACACCTCGTCGACTACAATGGGTATTGCCATTTTCTTCCTGATGGAGAATCCAAAGATTCTTGCCAACCTTCGCAAGGAACTCGTTGATGTCTTTGGCGACGACCCTGCTTTGCTTACTGATTTCGCTCAGATGGACGACAAGGCATGCCCCTTGCTGAACGCCATCATCAACGAGTCATTGAGGATCTTCCCACCCGTTCCAACCGGTCTTCAGCGAGTTAGCTCTTCGTCTGCCGTTGTCGACGTCAACGGCATCCAGACGCTGATTCCACCTGATACCATTGTGACGTTCCCAATTTGGACCTTGCATCGTGACCCTCGCAACTTTTCTCCTGGGCCCCTCAAATTCCGGCCCGAACGTTGGCTTCATCCAGAGAAAGAGGAACGATTCAACAAAGCAGCTTTTCTACCCTTCTCGTTTGGCAAGACATCGTGTGTGGGCAAAGTGTTGGCGTATATGGAGTTACGTCTCGTCATTGCCAATCTAGTGCGACGCTTCGAGTTCGTACCCACCGACAATTACGACGCACAAAAGTTCCAAGATGGGCTTGTGGACGCCTTTGTGACCAAAAGAAATCACAAGCTGCCGGTCAACATCAAGATCCGAGACCACGTGGGTCCTTAATCTTGCATCGTGCTTTTCGTCATGTACCGAGTAGTTCGTCTAGTCAAGATGTCACGATTCAACATGATCTTGACCTCTACTGCGATCGTATCCGTATTGCCATCCCCATGTCCGTGAGTCGTGGCTGTAGCGTAGGCATCGCCTAATGTACAAACTCTTTACAGCTCGAGTCACGCTTCTGTAAAGCTGAGCCACAAAAATCGTGGAGTGAGCTATAGCCGAGAAGAATTTCGCACTGTGGTACTACAGCCCTGTACCACTACACTGTCATCTTTCAATAATTCACCGATCCGTTGCTGCGGATTTGCTTCTGCACCATCATTACCTAAGTCTCACTACCTTGACTTTCGGTTCGGACAGCAGATTTCTGCTGCACCACCTACTGTTGCCTTTCCATGCGATCGCCTCGATTTTCTTGACGAGCCCCGTCAGTGTCAATCGACGCGATGTACGACAACAGCGCCGGCAGCAGCAGCCGTACTGCTGGACACAACCATGAGGTCGCACGAGCATCCGTGGGCTCCGACGCAATCAATGCTCCGCCAAATCAGGATTCGCAACAGAAGCAACCAACTGACAGTCTCGAAGCTATCGAAGCTGAGGCATTGGAACTCCTTGGGCAGCGGAAGAGGCGGAGGAGGGTCAGATTCAGCTGCACCGAATGTCATCGTCGCAAGCACAAGTGCGACCGCGAAACTCCTTGCTCCAAATGCATAGAACGGGGTGTAGCTCACGCCTGCACTCCACACGATGGCAGCAGTCAAGATGTTCACGATAGGATGCGAGAGCTTGAATCCCTACTATCACGAATGGTGCACGCTAGTCGCAATGCCCCACATCGATCTGCTCCCAATCAAACGCAGCAGGCCCTCTCATCAACCTTCACTCCCCTTCTAGACGCTTTCGATCCCCACCAGGTGGCCTCTGGCCTCTCGCCGAATTTCAATGCAATTTCATCTCAATCCACGCCGGATTCAGGAAGGAACGGCTCCTCGACGCCGAGAAGAAAGAGCAATCCCGGAATCACCACAGCAGCGTCCCTACCTTTTCGGGCTCAGATTGGCAGCGAAGTACTCGAATTCTCCTCTTCAACACAGATCTATCCTCCTTCTGCTCACTTCGAACGCCTCGTGCGTGAGGGAAGCGTAAAGAGAGATGAGATTTCCAGGCTAGCCTCCGCGATGCCATCGCAGGAACAGACCGCTACCCTACTTGACATCTTCTTCCGCGACATCAATCCGCTTATGTTTCCGTTCGATGAAATCTGGTTCCGAGATGCCCTCTACTCGGCGGTCGACGTCGTTTGGGGCGAAGCCGATGAGACTGAGTATGCACAGGATGGTCCCAACCATCTGTCGGTGATGTCTCTCCTCTTTTCAGTTCTTGCGCTCACCTTTCAATCTCAGCCGCGCCAATACGGTAGCGAAGCAAGCGGCGCAGCACAAGCCGTTCGTATGAGTCACCAGGCTCGCAAATGCAACATGCTAGCGGCTAGCATACAATGCCACGACCTCTTTGTCGTGCTTTCCCACATCATCCTCTCGAGATTCATCATGTTGCAACGTCAGGGCAAGGAAAGCTGGCTCGTCCTTGGCCACGCGGTACGTGAGGCTCAACTTCTGGGGCTACATCGTCTCGGGCCTGCTGCGCCTGAACATCAACAAGAGAGCACCGAGATTCAAATGCGGCGCGTGACTTGGATGCATCTCTTTTACGAGGACCGAGTAACGAGCCTCATCGTAGGTCAACCGCCCTTCATCCACGATTCATACTGCGATACAGAACCTCCGATGCCTTCGACAGCAAGCAGATCGAGGCTCGATCTTCTAAGTCTGCCCACTCTTCTGCGCATGCGTCATAGGTTCAGTTGTATCATCACCAAGGTTCTTGACCTGTTCTTCTCTGACCAGCATCAGATGACCTACGGAGCAGTCTTGCAGCTCGACAACGAATTGCAGGCGTTCAAAGCAGCTCTGCCAAAGCCTCTTCAGATGGAAGATGATGCTCACCAACACAGTCTCGCGAACATGGACAAGGTTCTGCATCGCAACATCTTATTGCAACGCTGCGTGCTCCAGCTCACCATCAGCTACGTGCTTATCTGCATTCACCTTCCTTACCTGCGTCGAGGTAGCGACGATTCAGGCTTTGCCAAGTCGCGCGAAGAGGCCCTGGAAGCAGCGATTGCAGACCATCGTGCTAGGCGGAAGATGCGCGACGAGGCAGATTGGTCAGACCACTTTGCTAGGCAGGGCTTTGTAGGGGGTAGTTTCTTCTACTTCCACGCTACCTCTACGCTGGGTATTTGTCTGCTTTCTGAGACAGACAAGGCACGAGCCAAGGTACTGCTTCCGCTCCTGGACGAGTTTCTCGAAGTGGCTCGAGATCATCAGCGCCGGCAGAGTGTCGATCCAGACCGTTGCATTCGACAAGAGATCAGCATTGTTAGCTTGATTAGAGGTCGGGTGAGGCGCAAATTCGGTCTCTGTGAAACGGATGCAGCCCTACAAGGCGCCGCAGCGACGGAACCAGGACGGACGATAATGCAACGGCAAGGCTCTGCAGTCACAAATAACACAGTCACACCACCGCAATGGTCATTCTCTACTACTCGCAGTGTCGACGCACCGAGGATCTCTGGTGACTCCTATACCCAATCAAGATACCCGACCCCTGCAGAAGCAATACACACCGACGTCATGCCGACGCGTCAACCCGAAGCAGGCGAAGACGCATACGATTGGTGGACATGGCTTGTCTCGAGTCTAAGCCCATCTGATCTTTTGGCCAATTTGACGCCAGGAGAGGGGTTAGCCCCTAACAGTGCGCAAACCCAATGACTGCCGAGTACATCTAAACTATAAGAGCCAACATAGTATGTGTATTTTAGAGTCAATGTAGTCTATTGATACGAAATGCTTTTACTGCCCGGCAGTGACACGTAGGCGCAGTGGTTTGACCTGAGAAGTGATCCATGAGGTACAAGGATCTATGCGGATGAGATGCGAGAAGCAAAGGAAGATCACGGACAGTCAAACTGCCTAGAAGTGTCGTTCGAGAATCCAGTCTGTCTGAACACAAGTGCCCATCTTGAAGTCGTGGTCGCCAACCTTTTCAAAGTGGTTACGCTGGTAGAATTTTTGTGCCTTGAGATTGTGTTCCCAAACGCCAAGCCACATTGCCTTGTAGCCTTGCTGCATGGCGTAGTCTAAGGCCTTTGCCATCAAGGCAGTGCCGACGCCTCGTCCATGGGCTTTCGAGTCCGTGTAGATGCGCTGTAACTCTATTGTGTTGGGCGGCTTGATCTTGAGACAGGGCTCGTCAGAGGAGCAATTCATCTGAACGAAACCAAGCAAATGATGCGACTTGTCATCACGTGCCAGATAGAAACGATACGTGCTTGTATCTGCGATCTCGAGGCGAATGACATCTGGGCTGTATGAAGTGTTGAGGTAATCGTCCATGTCCTGCGCCGGCATCGAAAAGGCGAACGACTCATAGAAGACGCTTCGGCCTAAAGCTGCGATTTCGGCAGCATCCGATGGCTCGGCATCTACGATGGTGAAGCTGATCACATCAGTGGTTGATGCTGGTGTCATCTCGACTGGATGTCAGAGGAATGTAGGCAAGGGAGAGAGTCGGACCCATGTCCATGTTAGC
Organism: Ustilago shanxiensis; assembly: GCA_019972555.1. NCBI lineage: Eukaryota > Fungi > Basidiomycota > Ustilaginomycetes > Ustilaginales > Ustilaginaceae > Ustilago > Ustilago shanxiensis. The sequence continues at coordinate 579,441 of BPMX01000019.1, read as the reverse complement.
CTACGGCTGCAAAGACTTTCAATGCCTCCTTACAACCGAGATTGTACATACCTGTCATTGTGGTGTTTTGCGCGCTCTACTTGCTCCGTGGATCAGGGTGGAGAGAATAAACGAGATGGAACGTGATCGTGTTATAAGACCATCGATGCTCAGCAATTTTCTTGCTCCTATCGTCCGCGGATCGTCCGTCTATCGAATGCTCGAAGTTCAAGAAGAGGTCGGAGAGGAGTAAAGATGAGTTACGAAGACGATAGAAGAAAAGGAACATGTGTTTACTTGGTCACTCGATGACATCGAAAGCTTCCTCCAGATTCTCCGCTTCCTCCACAACTTCCTCCAGAAGTTCCTCCAGAAAGACAGATGGAGACAATGCACATTGATGGACCCTACTTGCATACTTGGCATGGTCGACGTTTTGACTTGAGACTGCTCTTGAGCCGTCGGACATTTCGGAGAATGTATCGGCGAAACCTTGTTCGAGCCAAATTTGGCCTGTTTTTTTTTTTTTTTTTTTTTTTTTTTTTTTGCTGTTGACCGACACGCTGCAAACACTAGATCTGAAGATTCATCGGCGATCTATCGTTGGCCTGACGAGGAGATATTGCAGGTTTCACACACATGATACTCGACCAGTTAGTTGGTATGAGTGCTGTTTGCTTTGGACCCGACATGACTCCATGCGCCATCCCGCTCTAAACCCCGTACATGGCTAAGCCTGAACACCATCTCCTATTGTATTCACCTCATGCGATTCGGTCGTGTAGCCCTTTCTCTGTTCCTTTGCCTTCTCCTCTTCCCCGCACGTCGCACGGAATGTGGAAAGGCAGTCAAAGATACTACTGTCGCAAGGGGCGCGGAGAAGCTTCCCGTCGCTGGCCCGCCCTTCTCGCTCCTCAAAAACGAAACAATCATAGACATCCAATTGATTGCCTCACGGATGGCAACGCAGCACATCACCCCACTGTACTGCACTGTGTTGTATTGTGCAGTAGCACGTTGTTCGTCTTGATCGATGAGTTCTCGTGAAAACGTTGCCATGCTGTGAGTGATGATGTCTCCAGCGCCGTTTCTGCGGCTGCAGTACCGTCGGAAAAATCGGAGAAAACGATAAAAGGAGAGCGCCAAGCGAGCCGCCGCTGCGCGCACGTCTCTTCCAAGTGAGCCTTTTTCTGCTGCCGCTGTCAAAATGCTCTCCATCCGATGCACGCCTCTACACTAGAGCGCTTGGAGTCGCTCTTTTGATCGGAAAAAATATCGGTCTTCTTAGGCGAGTCATGGAAAAAGATGCTCCATCGGAATCGTCAAAAGCATGTCACTTCTTACTGTAAACAGTATCTCCGGGCTAGCACTCGTGCTCGTCTGGCTCAGGCTGTCCAACAGTCTTGATTCACCTGTCATTCAGTGCGCTCGTCGTGTTCGCTCGCTCCGCCCCTTAGATTCCGACGCTTTTCGGCGACCTTCTGCCATCTACTTTCTCAAGCCTTCAGTAAGAGTCATCGTCGTGCCGTCGGGAATCACAATATTCATGCGTCCCGTGCTGGACTGCAGCATGAAACGTGGAATGCGGCACTTGGACACCACACCACCGTTCCACGGCTTCCCGTCGGACATTTGCATTTTCGTATGATGTGCTTGCAACGTGCGCTTCCCGAGTCATCATCATCATCATCATCTCCGACATGTGTTAGTGCATTGAGATGAGAGCCTTACCTTCGTACAGACAGAATCTAAGTCGTCAAGTAGCAAGGTGCTGTGCTGTACAGTGCAGTACACAATGGCGACCACTGCGCAGCCCCCGCAATATGAGCCCCTCCCCCCGTCCTGTCACCACACGAAGGATATAAGACCACACCAACATCTCAGCTCGAATTGCTCGCCACCGTCCTCCATCCTACCTGTTCACACTGAATCCACCCGACAGCATGATCTTAAGCCTTGCACTCTCGAACCCTGTTCTGGTCTTGCCGATCAGCGACGACCGACTTGATCGCCAGCACGATTACGATGCCCCTCCTCCCTACCTGGCATCCAGTGCGAGTTCGACATCCTTGCTGCTTGCTCCGTCCATCTCCTCGACATCTAGTGACCCCTCCACCTCTCTTGCAGCCAAACAGCAAACATTGACGGCAAATATCACTTTGAAAGTCCCCTCGGGCTCATCGTGCAGCACTTTGACTTCTCTCACTGCCAGACTGCTAGGATCAGAGTCGCTTGCCCACAACGGTGGACAATTCGAGCAGAGCTGGCCCGTTGACGTCAGTGTTCGTGTCCCGATACCAGCGCACTTCATTCTGCAGGCTGGAAAGTCGTACAGCTTTCAAGCCGAGATCCCTTTCCCAGCCAACATGTCGCCAAGCGTCCAGCTCTCGTATGGACGCATGAAATACAAGGTCAGCGTCAAGGCAAGGGTCCGATCCGCCAAATCTGTCTGGTCGCGATCCCTTTTGCCGTCCAAGACGCTCACTGCAGAAGAACCCCTAGTTGTAATGCAGGCTTCTCAGATCGAAGACGATGCTTTCTCCAAGATCAAGTACGTCACGATCGATGGCTTGGGTTCAACATGCATCTCCTTACCTCCCTCGCCATTGCTACTCGGAGAAAGGACCAACGTGTTGCTTAGCATGGCTGACGCAGAAGCTAAGTCCAAGATCCAGAAGGTCGAGCTGAGTGTCGTCCAGGACGCTCGTATTCGTGTTCGATCGGCATCTTTCTTGTCATCGTCACGCACTCATGCGAGACCGTTCGTCCACCGTCAACTTCCACCCACCGACTCAGAGCAACAAGATTTTCTGTCAGACACTTCGAAACTATCCGAAAGGTCATCTACGTCAACAACAGGCGAAAGCAATGTATTGGAGGCCGAGTTCAGGGTTCCAGCAGGTACCGAGCTGCAGCCTACAACGTTGCCTGGCTCTGACGCTGCCCTCCTTCTGTCACACCGACTTGTGATGACCATCACTCACACCGGCACGGATGGCGACAACCAAGATCAGTCAAAGAAGTTCACATGTTCTTGGCCAACGACGTTGGCTCACCCTCAAGCTGTATCACGTCTTGTCGTGGATGAACTTCCTCGCTATACCCAGACTGACACCTTCGCCAAAGCAAGTGAACTTTCATTCTCGTCAGCAGTTCCTTACTCCTTGTTACTATCGGCTTAGTGCACCTTTGTACGAACAGTACACAGTCTTACTCTGTGCAATAGCATTCAAAACTCATGAAGCGAGGATGTGTGCACGTCGACTGTGCTTGTGCCTTTCGACTTGAGACGAATTGGTGGCTGCTTAAGCTCTTCGGACAGATGAACACAGTCGAGTGGCATGGCAAGTACAAAGCGAGTGGACGTGACGGGTGTTGTATATTTCCAATGAGCGATCCCACGTCGAAAGCTGCCTCTATGTTTTAGTTCGCTACAGCTCATTCGTGCGCAACTCGAAACGCATGGGAAACGGGTATCGGAGCGAGAGCCAGGCTCTAACATAGAGAGCCCAGATCCAAGAGGCTTCGGTGTGTGCCCTGGCTAGGGTCGCCTCGGTGAATGTTTCGGTTTTGATGGCAAGATCAATCTGTTCTTGAGTGGAGGGTGCGGGCTTGCCATGCTTTCTAAACGAAAAGATGGAAGAGGTATTGAAGAATTCGAGCGTTGTAAGGCCAATCTTGGCATCCATTCGGTTAGAGAGCGAAGGCGCAACCAGCGACTCTTGCACGACGAAATTGTGTGCATAGCGAGAAAGCAGGTCCGAGACTGCAATCTGACGCTTGACCGTTTGCGAGTCGGGGGTGGCGAGGCGCTTCAGCGAGAAGTCAGCACCGTCAAACGTCGATGCTAGTGGTAGCGCTTTGACGGAGGGCATCTCAGTCTGCGGAGATGGGAGGAAGGCAGAGAGACCGCGGTGGCCTGAAGTGCCAACAAGGTGCATGATGATGCAATCGCCGCACCCCGGTGACTGAAAAGCGACACGGGTGAAGACGTCAGTAGCACGAAGGCTGGGCTGCTGTGTAGTTGAGCTCTGAGCAGCATTTATGAGTGGATCCAAGCATTCTTGGACCAATTGACAGGCTGGAACAACAGGACGCTTGTTCTGAGCATGAATCTGAAGAGGATTGGCGCCATCCTCCTCTTCATTGACCGTGTTGGATTCAGATTCGGAAACACTGCGTGGCGCGAAAAGTGCGCTGCCGTCCATTGATGTTTGCACGGCTTCGTGCCCCAAGCGGGCTGGCAAGTGGGCAAGCTGCAAGCTTTCTGCGAGAGAAGCTTTCGATCGAGAGTCTCGAATGGGCAATGGAACTTGAGGGAAGGCAAAGTGGTTGTCTGAGGTAGCGCCGAGGTCGTTGAGCAAAGCTTGCGCCTCGACCGCAGAAAAGTGACCATCTGCATCCTGGTCATGTTTTGCGATCATGAAGGACCACAAGAGGGCCTCTCGATATCTTTCTGCGGTATAGTGAGCGAGCAAAAAGGCGAGATCGATCGCTTTGGTCGGATCTGGAGAGGCTTGAAGGCCGAGCTCGGCGGGCCAAATTGTTTGTAGCTCTTTCAGCATAGTGTTGGAGAGAGGTTGTGGAAGATCGAGGAGCATTCGGCGTGGACGGCTGCCGAATCTTTGATTGAGGAGTTTGGTGGCGCGAGCGACGGCGGCTTGTGCGGGATCGGTAACGAGTTGATCGTTCTCAGACGAGTCGGCGAATTGGTCAAGACGGAAAGTGGGACCATACAAAGGCGACCAAAAGTCGGAAGCAGAGACGCTGTCTGCAAAGACGTGATGAGGGGAGATGAGCAAGCGTACGTCGGAAAGCTGCGGTGCCTGAGCAGCGAGGAGAGAGGTGACTTGCTGGTCTGTGGCTGTAAGAGTCTCTTGAATGCATCGTTGCTCACTGGCGGTTGAATTGCAAGCAACCTCGCGGTGATGGAGCAGTCGAGGCGGTTTATAGACAGCGTCTGTGGTGATGAGCCAACATGGACGTTGGCCTGCATGAGTCTGCTTACGATGGTCCTGGTAGGCGTGGGAGCATTGCTCCTGGCCAGACCGAAGCGCACCACTTGACTGAGTCGGAACATCCGGTGTGAGGAGTGTAACACTTCCGAAGCCATCATGCAAGTACTTTTGTGCTGAACGTAAAGAGTATCGGAGGAAATCGGATGCAGCTGCGTGTGATGGTACCTGCTGGTCGGCTGCAACATTCGAGGCCTTATTCCGGGTATTTGATGTCAGGGAAGCGGATAGTGGTATCAAAGTAGCATTGTTCCATATCCATACGAGGTCGAGACTCTTCTGTGATGTCCAGTGTCTGGGCGGTCGGTCACATACTGTGCCTCGAGTGAACCACTGTGTCCAGCATTCCTGGCGTCGTTGGTTTTGTTGGTTTTCATGTGCAAGTGACTTTGTTAGCGTGTTGCTATTGCTTCTGCTGCTGCTGCTTTTGAACGATGAAGAGTCTGATGCGGACGACTGCTTTGATGATGTTTGCTTGAACGATACGGGTCTCCAACCTGCAGGTTCAGTTGAAGCGTCTCGATGGTAGTAGGCGGTCGTGAGATAGACGAGAGCGATGAGACCTGGCAGTGCCAATAGCACCACTCTTGTTCGAAGCATACGTAGACCGCCTGAGGCCGAGGACCAACTTGATTCGACTGACATGTCTACCGTTTATGGGTACGGCTCCGCCGATACCAATGCCGGTGATGTTAGTGATGATGATGATGGTGACGGGAGGGTGGACTCAGCTATCAAATTTGATACAATTATGATTGGGCCGACGATCCGCATGAGGTGAGCAGTGGGAAGTGTAGTCTCCTGCAATCACAATCACGAATCGTGAGTGCTGTACGAGATTTTGGCCACAAGTGGAGGACATGACTTTGAAACAAGGGTCCGGGTCCTGCTATTGGACTCGAGTCCGAGCATGAAGCAGTCATAAGAGGCTCTCACGGGCTCGTCAGCAGCGACCAAGTCGAGCAAACAAGTGCCAAGCTTTTCCCTGCGAGCGGCACAGAAAGCTCAAATGGTCGGCCAACCACTTTGTTCACACAACTCTTCTCCTCTGCTGTCTAGCTACGTTTAACGAGGTGATGGTTGAGTGCGATTGAAGAAGCAGCGTCTCCTGTCAACTGAGAACCAGCACTGTGCTGTGCTGTACAGTACAGTACAGTGTAAGTGAGATCTGAAGGGCCGAGGTGTCAGCCACAGAGTAAGTTACTGTAGTAGCAGCTGCAGGTCTGGTTGCGACTAAGGCAGCAAGAGCGGGAAGAGTTCGCCGAGGCGCATCATTCTCTTTTTATTTTTTCATTTTATTATTATTTTATTTTTATTTTTCAGACTTTTGTTTTGACAGGCGCAGTCTCAACTATACCACCACTACTGTATTTACTGTGCTGCTGCATCTCGCTGATCTCCACTTTGCCTCTGATAATTTATTCACAGATTGGACCAAATTTGAGCGGAAATGGCCTCCGATCCGACCACACCGCCGAGCCATCGTATGGCAGAGCCATGCACCTCGATCCGATATCTCTGGCTCAGACAATGACAATGCTCGGGTCCGCAACTGCGATGATATGTCTTCGATCTTCGACATCACCGAACACGTTGTCACAGTCGGCGTGGTCGATCGCTCTTGCCAGAGTTTCAGAGTTAATCCAGTCACTGTGATCGGCTGGCCAGATTAATCAGATGATGAAATGCGATGGAAAAGACAAATTGATTGAAGAAATGCTAAAAAGTTATGCAAAATGGAATGTTGCGATCAGACAGCCGAGTCGAGAATGCAGATACGAATCATCGATGGATGGGAATCGACAAGGTCATGCGGAAGGAGTTCGTTGTGCTAAGCTTTCGATACCGCGCCGGTACGAACATAGTTGTATGTGCTCAACATCACCAAGATGCTACCTAATACCTGCCAGGTGGAAGGTAGCTGTGATGTGAGCATACTCTCTAGTGCAATAGTTGTGATGATAGCAACACTTGTCGCGAATCCTTTCATGATCGTGTCGGCGTATCGTAATGTCGCTGAGACCACATATCCACTCGCTCCGCGTAGTACCACTGTCATCCAAGCCAACGTTGTAAAGTTGGCGAACGGTTGCCACCCTTCCTTGCTCATCGCCTCTACCATCACCGCTCCTGCTGCGGTTAGCATTCCGAATGTCGCCAGCTGTGCATTTCGAACCGAGAGCGCCACCGACATGCTCGACTTGAGCTTGGTCTCGATGTACACCCCTGCAAATCCACCGCAGACACAAGCGAGCACCACACAAGTGGCTCCTATTGCAAGCTGAGCGCTCGCAAAGTGACTTGCCAGCACAGCTGCATTTTTCATGAGTCTTGATCCAGTCGACGAGTAGTCATCGTCCTCTGTGTGAAGGCGCGAAAACGGCGATTCGCCGGCCGGAAGGTCGAGCAGCGCCGCCGCGCTCGCCACATCTTGCTTCGTCGGTGTCCTTTGTGCCAGCAGAAACACTCCCGTCATCAAGATCGGAAGGCATAACCATTGTCTTGATGAAAGCGTCTTCTTGAAGAGGAAAACACTGATCATGGCTGCAGTGACTAGCTTGAGCTGCGAAAGTCCCTGATACGCCACCGAGCTCAGATACGAGTTGGCCGCCAACTGCAGCATGTTCTGCACAACGTACACCAACGCTGGCACTCCCATCATCCATGCAGATGCGCAATAAATGTCGCTATAGGCCTGTCTGATTCGGTACAGCAGGCTCTGTTTGCCCGTATCGACCCTTGAATGGACCTGATCTTCCTCTTCTGCTCCATTGTCATTGTCCTCGTCGTTCAGATCTCTCGCCTTTTCGGAAAACAACGGTAACGTTGTGCTATCCTCGTTCGTAGATGGACTGCTGCGAAACACGGCCAGAATGAAGCCGACGCATACTTTGAGCAGTTCAGACAGGAACACTGCCGTCGTTATCGAATAGCTTCCTTGCGAGACAACATTCCGTGATCTCTGCGACACGACACTGGTGGCCGTGGTGAAGACGATCAACACCGCTAGACTGGCCCACTTGCGCAAAGCGTTGTCCGACTCCTGCGTCTTGCTGCTCAGCGTTCGCATCACGGGGCTAAGCGATGATGATGAGCTTGCCTCCGCTCCAACTGGGATGTCGATCGACGGCAGCGCGCTGCGAGTCGACGCTGACGATAACTGCGAATGCATGTGGTTCCAGTCGACGGTGTTGGTCCGACGCTTTCTTACTCGAGTGGCTGGATGGCTTGGCTTCGTTGGTCTAAGCTCTAGTCGATATCGAGGTTGGTTGTTAGGAGCGCAAGTTGTGCTCGTGCAAAGGGAAGGGTGAATCTTATCCAACTGATGCAACCTGTCGATCGTCATTCCGTACTTCCATGAGCCTTTTTTTCGGATGGGCAGGAAGCGACTCTAGTTGCGGCGTCTTTGGTACCAAACCAGCGGCAGAGGGGCATAAAAAGAATGGGCGGGGAATTAGCACGGGAGCCTACAGCGATCGACGTTGCGCTGACGATAGGACAGCCCGTCTGCAGGCAGGGATTGGCTCAAAGTGCGGTGCAGCGTCGTGGCTCGTGAGAATGTGGTCAAAAGGAAAGACGATTTGTGAGCCGCAAACGCAGTCTTGTCAACAACAAAGACGAATCACTTGGCAAGCACCGCCGAGCAGGAGCGATCGCCAAGCCAGCACATGTCTTGGACAGTGTCCGCATCTTCTAAATAACAGGTGGAATAGACCGAAAAGCGTCTGCCATGTCCTTTTGCTCGAATCAGGATGCCTCGTTGAGTCAAGAACAAGTCGGACTTTCACCATGTTGACTAGCTGTGGCTTGGCATGCAGATGAACTTTGTTCTGAAACAGGATACAGTACGATACTCTATACCATCGTACCGAAGGGAACAACTGTACACCTGCTAGCCCGGACAGTCACAGGAAAGCCGATTCGGAGCGGAGAGAACAACACTCAGCAGATCACCTCCGTTCTGAGAAACCCAATACTGCAACGAATTAAAGCCTTTTTGCCGGCATTCACGATTGTTCCCTTTCTTTTTATTTTTTTATTTTAATCATTTCATTGTTTTTTCCCGTTCTAGCGTGTTGGCTCGGAGAGCGAGACCGTTTCGCGGTGACACCTCAGCCACTTCATCGCTCGCGTGGCGAGCCATGAGCAGGCAAGTTGATGCGAGCTGTCAAACTCCGCTTCGGCCTTTCTTGTTGTTCCTGCCTAAAGCGTCTGAGCATCGCCAGCCTATTGATTGGATTCACGCATTTCTTCTCTCACAGTTGCATTAACGGTTGTGGTTCGGCCTGCTCATGCCATGTACTGATAGTGCAAGGATAGCCACCTACGGGCGCACCTTGTGGAATGGTTTGAGCACAAATTGATGGACTTGGGCGGGAGAGTTCAACAATCGGTCGACCTTAGTGCGATTGCAGCTGTCAAATCATTTTATCCGCGGATCACTGCGTGTTACACTACAGTAAGTGCGTATTTTCTGGCCTTCATTTTCCAAATCATTATTTTTATGGCATTTCTGTTCCAGCAATTTCGAAGACTTTCATTGTTGATGCCCTTCGAGCCCTTTGCGTTTTCCCGCAGAGCCTGAGAACGAGCAATTTCACCAGACCGTCGCCTGTCGGACGGTGCGTGATTCACAGACTGCCGTTACCCTGGATCCATCTTAGTGTTCTTCGTTGAGATTCCGACAGTATGGAGCACTTGATCATGGAACAGGATCCACTGTGGTAAGGGCTATTATTCCGCCCATAGAATGAATGAAAGCTTGAGGAATGCGGCGTACCGTACCTAGTTCCCTCCAGGATATGCCTTGCTACCTCAGCCTGCTTAGAACTGGCTCTGTGGCCTGGGTGATGCTTAAGCAGTGCTGCGAGAAGACTCGGAATCGATCAGGAGAACGAGAACACCCATTCCTTTTGAATTTGGGCACCAAATGGCAGCAGGTATGTGGCGGCGGGTCCATGAACAGTGAGGAGAAAGAGGGCTGTATGTGAATTTCGAATTGCTCGAGGCGGATCTACGGTAGCAGTGGCTCGGCAGTGACTCGCCTGGGAAAATGACTGAACAGAATCAACTTGGTCTTCTCGGGCGACCATGAGACAAACACTCATGCTTGGATCTCGGTTATGTTATCCTAACCTTGCCTTCTCACAGCGTCCACTGATCATTTTGTGGATCAGGCTCGTCGTGTTGTCGACAAGAGCGGCAGCCGGTACCGTTCCTGTGCAGCCTAAAACGGTTCGTGGCGGATTTTCGAATGAAGGTTCTACTGTACACAATCCTGCGCCCTCCTCTCCTGAGTGTGCATCGAGGGTCCATACCAACACTTGGCCGCTTCATGCTGATGCAAAGTGGGCTGTTTATTCGCCCTCAGACATCGTGCTCTCTCTATCACTGTTGGAATGCAGGTCTTCTGGCAGGAAGACGCCATCGGGTCTCAATAGCCATATGGGCGGCGTTCTTTCGTCTCCCTTGTCGAACTCGATGGGACCAAGCAGGCAGGATTAGCGGAACCGACAGATGAAATTGCAATAGATCGACATGGACAGAAAAGAAAATGGAGTCAAGGAGCGACAAGGACAAGAGACAGCAGATGTATATATGCGAGGCTGAAGTGCAAGTGGTTGTCGTGATAGAAGCTTACTGCTTGGACACGTGAGAAGTTCGGGTCAAGACCTTGTGGAAAAGAAGAAGCTCAATCCTCTCGTCGAGCGTGCTGCTTCTCTTCTCCGCCCTGTGTGGCTGCCTTGTGATTCTTCCAGGCGTGGTACTTGTTCCTGATCGGCTCTTCGATCATGAATGTTGTGAAGGTGGACACCATAAAGGCGAGACCTGTTGGTCCCCAGTTGCCTACTGGCCAGCCGTGCAAAGCCTGGAGAGGGAACTGCCACAAGTACCACGAATACGAGATTCGACCAGGGAATCGGAAGAGCTTGGACTCGAGAATGGGGTTGCCATTGATGCTTCCAAGAACGACGAGCAGCACGAGAAGCGACGTAAAGAGCTCGAGCCATGCGCCCGAGGTTCGGAAGTCGTAACCCGTTAAACCGTAACCCCACATGTAGGCCATCACGAAGAAGCCTAGCGTGCTGACGGTGCCCACCCACTTTTGTGTGCAAATCATGGGGACGGGAAGAAGACGTGCTGCGCAGCCGATGAACATCTTCCAAGCATTAGCCGAGTATGCATATCGGTAGTCGATGCCATACATGCTTTCCGTGAGGAAACTATAACCGCTATAGTATCGGATGTAGAATCCAACAAAGATCAAGAAACCCATCACGACCGCCCTGTGCTTGATCGAAAGAGGGACAACGAAGGGGATGAGAAGTGACCAGAAGATATAGAATTGCTCCTCAACTGCAAGCGACCAAGTGTTGAGATACATGCCAGGAAGCATGAGGCGCGAGTCAGAGGGATTGGCTGGATATATGTTGTGCGTGTAAAAGAACGCAGCGAGTGCATCCTTCTTGAGCATCACTGGCTCGGCACCAAGGGAATACGCGATTTTGAACACGATTCCGACCATGAGTGCCAGCGCGGGCGTGAGTCGAACGAATCGGTCCATGTAGAAGCGGGGAAGGAATGAGAATCTCCTGAACGAATCCTTTCGCGAAGGAGTCGTAGTCGTTTCTAGACGGCTTTGTTCGAGCTTTTCGATCTGAGAGATGAGGACGCCTGTAATGAGAAATCCGGAGAGGACAAAGAAGACTCCAACACCAAGGGTTCCGAGCATTTCCTTCTGCTCGACAACATGCGAAACCATTACGAGAGCAACGGCGAGACCACGAAGGCCTTCCCAACCGGGGACGAAGCCAATTTTGCCGAGCATCCTGATGCCGCCTCGAGAGGACCTGTCTGATGGTTGGCTTGCTCCTGCTGGAGGGGGTAGCATTGCTGCGGTTTCTTTGATTTCGCCCGACTCGATGATCGGACTACCTTCGCGGGAAGAGCGATAGGATGGTGGGGAAGAGAGAGTAGGCCTGACGCTCTCCTCGTCCGAGCTGCCGCCTAGACGCAGATGATTGCTATTGCCTGACATGTTGTGACGGTCACCTGGTGGTATCGAGACTCGACAACCCTGGAGATTGAGATGGATCGCGCCTTTCCAAGTTTGCCTTGCGGGCCAGTGGAAGGGGGAAAGAAAGAGGAAGAGAAAGAGTGGGGGAAGGGCAACGTGGTCGAGATTATGAAGGAACAGTGAAGGTGAAGGGAGAAGAGGAAGCTTGTAAGAAGCGAGACAGCAATCAAAGGATGTGGAAGGAACGGAAGTCAACGAGTGAGACGAGTTGAGAGCTAAGAGCAGGCCTAGGTCGTTTGCTCCCTTGCCTCTTCATACATTCTCCAAAATAACGCTGCGAGTACAGTGATGACACTGGGACCGAAATCGTCAGCATCGTCGGCTGCCAGCTGCGAACTTGCAAATTCATAGCCATCAAGCAAACAGCAGTCTTCATTATGGCCTGTTCCAAGGAACGGCATCCCTCGGCTAGGATTCCTTTTCATGCTAGATTGAAAATACAAGCATGGAACACATCCTGCAAGCGAGGGTTCGCAGCACAACTGCATCTGACAGATGCCTGTAAGATATCGTCCAGATTTCGAGAAGCAATTTGCTGCATTTGCTGCCAGTGCAGATCACAACACGGGAGAGCGCCGAAGCACTGATACAGTAAAGAGACTATGGAGAGCTGCGATTCCCAAGCTTGATTGCAGATGGTGTCCATGGCTCTCATAGACCGAGGCAACTCTGTCAAGTCCGAAAGTAGTCAGCGTGTAACAAGAGCGGGGCGTGTTTCAGGGAAAAATAAAATACAGTAAAATGAAACAAATCCAAACACCAGCCAAAGGCATTTTTTATTTTTATTTTTTTTACGGAAGAAGGATCTCTTTTCGCCCTTTTTTCTAGCTTTGTTTCTTCTATTCGCCTTTGCCCTGCCCTGCCCTGCCCCCGATAGGTCCAGTCACAATGCCAATGGCGGTGGTCTTGTGAACACTATGTATATTGAGGTTGTTCGAAGCTCACGAAAGATATGGGTAAAGTTGAAGGCAAACAGTATCGCAGATCATTGCTTGACGGACGCAAAGTGATTTAAAAATATCAACCGGACTAACTGTTCAGATACAACACGGTTCAGACACGGGAAGGTACGCATAGGCTAGGATGATGCGATGAATCGCAAACAAAAGATGGCTTGCTGCATGCATGGTCCTCCATGTGCAACACAACGAGAATGAATGGATTCGGTCATCTATGCAATGTAAATCTGTACCTCGGGGTTGCAATTGTGCTGCAGATGTCCGAGAGGAGCGGGAAGATTTCTGCCCTTTTAAAAATATAATCGCGCAGCAGGTAAGCCGACTGCCTGATCGTCAGCACAGAATCCGACTGAAGTCGACTTGCCGTAATTTCTCTGCTCTTTTTTATTTTTATTTTATTTTCCATTTCTCTTTTGCTTCCTTTTGAGGTGTTTTTCCTTCTTCTCCCCCTTTTTTCCTGTGAACATTCGGAGTTCCTGGAATCCTCTCTGGACCCTGATGCACTTCCTTTCATGCCTTGGTGACAAAGGAGAGGCATTTTGAGACTGTCATCGTTGCTAAACGCGGAAGCACCTTGATCCTTTGTACTGCACAGTACCGTAGTGTAACGCGACAGACACCGACTTGCAGCAAAGCCACGTGCGTTCCTCCTCTGACCTCGTCATGATAGCATTCCCTGTGCCAACGATGCAAATGCCAGCTCGATCCGCTCAAAACCTCGGACCAAGGCTGAGCTATCGTGATCTATCTTTCATTTCACAAGTGTTGATTCGGAGGGGGCCCAGAGGCCCTCGGTTCCGAGAGATAGAGGCCTACCATCAAGTGACAGCAGCCGAGAAGACCTTGTCGGAAAATGATCTTGGTCCTGATCCTGGCTGCTAAGAGCACATCAGTCTTCCTCGACAACTTTGGCCGCTCCACTTGTCAAGACCCGCCTGAGTTGTCAAACTTCTGTGTTGACTCTCCCGACCACCATCTTCCATCTTCAAGGTTGCAAAAGTATCGGCAATATGGTTTTACACTCCTTACAGCAAGAAGGCAAGGGGCTCAGCGAAGCATCGCCTCGACTCAGAAGCAACGCATTCACAAGCGATCCCAAGGACGGATCCCTTGATCTCAGAGACTCACAACAACACTATCAAAGTTCTCTGCTAACTTCGACTAGGGATATGGGCTCCCCGAATGCAGCCCACGGCTCAGACAGATGCATTGGCAAGGCTGCCTTCAAAGTCATGGGAGGCTTGATGGTCTTCGGCCTGTTCATACTCCTTTCGAATGGCGCGAATCGCTCCGACTACACGTCGACTCCTTCTTTTCTTGCCTCATCCCCCTCAGAATACAAGACCGCCACGACATCCATGTCCGAAGTTTTCGCTAGATGCGAGCGTGACAACATCCATCCTATCGCCTGCAAGGTCGAGCACGCTTCCCGACTTGCTTCTCAGTTCTCATCGCGCCAATCAACCACTCCAGAGCAGGCTGTCCATGCCTATCGACGCCGGTACCTTCGATCGCCGCCTGCAGCCTTCGATGCATGGGTGAGACTCGCACTTGAGCACAATGCAACCATCATCGATGACTACGACCAGATCGAGGTCGACATGAACACATTCCGTCAGGCAAATCTTGTCGGTAACAGGCTAAAAAAAAGGATCCTGGAAGCCAAAGAAATCTCTCCTGGCTACGAGCTAGGCCAACTCAGCATCGTGGATCATCAAGCCGTGGTATTTGGTCCAGATCTAGGCCCGCTATCGTCTTCGACATTGGTTGAGCTTCTTCAACCGGTTCAACATGTTATCCCTGATGTGAGCATTCCATTCAACTGGTTCGCCGAGCCCAGAATGCCCCATCCTGCTCCGTCCTCCTCGTCGACACCGATACGAGTCATTGACGCTAGCAAGAAAGATCCGACGGACCTCTTGCAGCAGGCTTGCCCCTCCAATCATATTTCACCCAAGCGATCGTGGGATGCGCTTGAACCTCCTATCGACTACTGTCAAGAAGACGTCAATGAGCTCAGAGATCTCCACGGCTTCCTACAGTCTGCTGAAACCTTTTTACCGTTCGACAAGCTCGTCCCGATGCTTTCCAGAAGCAAGATGTCCAACTTTGCCGACATCCTGGCACCCAATGTTTGCTACGCAAACGGGATGTATCTAGGACGACGAGATACCATAGCCTGGGACCAGAAGCTGGATAGCGTGTATTGGCGAGGTACCACAACGGGTGAGCATCAGACAGTTAACACCTGGGCCCGAGGGCACCGCCATCGCATGATGCGTTACGTCAAACAGCTACGCGAAGCAGCCAGCAAGCTCAATACTGGAGTCGAACAGGATCCGTTTGATGAGATCTATGGGTCCAACAGAAGCATCACACCTTCTCGAGACTCGCTGCACGTCGCCGGCAACACCCTGCCTCTGTTTGACTACACAGACCGATCCGTGGTAGATGCCGTCAAGCGACTTGGAGCTCACACCTTCAATGTTTCTTGGTCGCAATTTGTGCTGGCAGACGATGAAACGCTGTCTTCACTGAAGGCCCACCAAGTGACGACCAACACAGAAGAGCGAAATCATGTGTATAAACACAAGTTCTTGCTCGACCTCGACGGACAATCCATGTCGTGTCGCTTTTACCAGCTTCTTTTTTCCAACTCTGTTGTCTTCAAGCAGACCATCTGGTCTGAGTACCATGATGACAGGCTCGTCCCATGGATTCACTATGTTCCATTGGACCTACGTGTCCAGAATAACGAGCTGCCCATGTTGCTCGACTTCTTCATCAATCATGCTCAGGGACGTGCAGCAGCGGCTAAGATCGCTGCAGCTTCCAGAGAATGGGCTCAAAAGTCGCTTCGTCCAATTGATGTCTCGCTCTACTACGCACGACTCTTGATTGAGTTCGCTGAGCTTCTTCATCAAAATTCGTGATTCGGTTCGACGTCCATAAGTTACCCTATTCTCTTGTACTAGTATGTGCACCTGCAACTCTTCCTCCAACAACATTCGTCACTTTGCTGAAACACCCACTCGGGTGCGAGCACTCAAAATTGTGTCTGAAAGCTTAGTATCAGGAACAATCAGAGGAGGACAAAAAAGGAAAAAAGAAGAAGACGGAGAAGAAGAAGAAGAAGGAGAAGAAGAAGAAGAAAGTGCTATAAATGGATTAGAACCGAAAAAAAAAAACAAAAAAAACAAAAAAAATAATAATCGGTGATTAGGTGCTGTAAAATTCTCGCCACGTGGTTATACAAACAGTCCTGACTTCAGCGAGGCTCGCAGTATCTTGTTCTGACCCCGAGACGGCCTGCCGTGACCGAGCCCGGATGGTTTTAGAAGCCAAGTTTCGTCCACTTGCAGTAGGTCCTGCCTTGACTTCGCATGGGGCTGCCGAACAAGCCGAAGTCCGATTGAACACTATGCGGAACTTCGATCCATTGGAAATACGAGGCACCTTCTCGAAGCACACGTACCACTAGCAAACAAAAATTTTGTCCTGAGCTAGGACTATCCTGGTTGTCGTGACGAGCTGCTGCCGAGGCTTTTGATGCTCATTTGCCTTCTTCCACGTGTGAGAGAGAGGAAGAGAGAACGGAAAGCACGGTATCCCGCAGCCTTCGGTGCCGCCGGTTCGACGTACCTGCGGGTCTGAGCTAGCTTCACAGGCCATGTCGTAGCAGTGCGGTTGATGTCAATCTCATAGCTCACTCGCTTCCATTCTCTGATCCTCGACCTCCACGAGCCCTGCTTATAATCGCGAACACGATCAGTTCGAGCCGGAAGCACTAACCACAACATGTTCGGCTCGCTCACGCCACTGATTCTTGGTATCAGCGGTCTAAAGTCAGGCACTGGTATCGTCTTTCACCAGGCTTCAAGACATGCCGCCTACTCGCCATCTTTGACAGTATTGCTTTGCGAAAGCATCAAGATCTTTGCATCCTTGCTCCTTCTGACTCTCGCATTACACAAGCAGAGAAGGAAGCTCGACCTGTCCTCAGAGTCTGAAACAACCAACGGTTATTCGCGTTTGCAGTCCGAAGATTTCGAGGTTCAAGATACGGAAGATGATCAAGTCTTGGAGAAGCGGGCATCGCACCTTTCTCCTTCTGAAATCGAGGACAATCGCAAAGCTGAAAGCAGATATCCTCCGACACTCTGGCACCACGTTCTCTCCCAAGTCTTCCAGAAGCATGGTTTCAGACTGGCTGTGCCCGCTGTCATCTACGTCGTTCAAAATAACCTGTATCTTTATGCAGCCTCGAAGCTAGAACCTGCCTACTTTCAAGCACTGTGGCAGATGCGTATCCTGATGAGTGCCACTCTCAGCTGGATCGTTCTCGAGAGACGCATCCTTCCGATCCAATGGCTCTGCATCCTCGGCATCTTTGGTGGTGTCATGCTCGTCAAGACCGCAACCACCACGTCCCTCGCAGCTGCCAGCGCTATTGCTCCAGGGACTTCGCCAGCTGGATCTAACAAAACCCTCGTCGCATCCCTTGCGCTTTGTGCTGCTGCCATGATGAGCTCAACAGCCGGTGTTATTCTCGAATTCATTTTCCGCGATCGGAGCATCAATCTGTGGGCGTCAAACGTTCAACTTTCTTGCTTTTCTATCTTACCAGCCGCCGGCATCGTCTTCTTTGGCGACACTTCGCGTCTCGGACCTGTGCTTTACGATTTGCACGCCAGTCCGTGGCCTTTGGGAGTTGTCCTTTGCCAGTCTTTCAACGGCATGATGATTGCAATTCTGCTCAAGAAAGCAGGCGTCATCATCAACGACTTCACCTCCGCGGTCTCGATTGTACTCACTTTTGTACTTAACGAGACTCTCTTCCCTGAGTCCAGCAAGGTCAACGGCGCGTTCGACGTTGTAATGGTCGTTGTTGGCAGTGCAATCATTCTCGGATGCAGTACGATCTACCACAAACATCACCCGAAGAGGGAGGAAGTAGCCACGAATGTTGAAGCTAAGCGAGCTTTTGCTGCCGAGATGCATCTGGATTTGGATGTCGACACATCGGTGCTCTCTTCGGCGCTCTCGTCTTCTTCGTCTGCCTCTTCCCCAGCACCATCTTCGGTCGCTACACCTTTGCCAAAATCACCTCAAGGCTACTTCTTCGACATCAGCACCACTGATCTCACCAAGAGCAGACAAGATGGATGCGACTCTCACGCAGCACTGGAGATGCGAGATCTGACCCACCCCAAGCGTCTTTGACAACCCTTTATCGCATTTGTTAATGAACAATTGGCTCCTTTTCACGCAGATCATATCACGTCCGCAAAGCATATCCATTTTCCGCCAAAGCCTGCTTGTCGTGCGTGTCACATCCACATGGAACTACTATGAATTGATGAACAGTGCCAAGCATTCAACCTCTGTCTTTCGTGCGCCACTCAGCATCGATAGTGATCGCGTGCAACATATGCGGCTTTCGACAGTCCACCACGAGCCTCCGTGTGACGGAAACGTATGCAATGGAAAAAATTAATGCGAAATAGTGAAGTATAAGATACAAAAGGTAGTCTTTGATGATTCTAATCATGACCAATGATATCGGCAAGCTCGATCATCTGTCTGTAGGTGTAGACTGTGAGATCGACCTTCCTGAGTGCCGTGGCAGCCCAGATACGCGAAGCTTCCGCGATTTCTGCTCCCATCCTCTGACCTTCAGGATGATTGGCAAAGTAGTCGAGCAAGATGGGCAACTCCTCCATGCTGGTCGATACAGGAATGTAGTGGAGCCAGGGGACAATTCTATCATCGTGCCACTCGACGTAGATGGTCTGCTTGAAGACCAGACTGTTGCTATCGAGCAAACGGTAGAATCGACACGACATGGAGTTGCCATCGACATCCATCAAGAACTTGTTCTGGAATGCAAACGAAGGAGGTTGGAATTCGGCAGGTGGGATCTTCTCCTTCCATTCTTTGCAAAAACTGGAATCTGTATCGCATCCAAGCAGGTTGACAAAATTGATGTCAAATTGTTCGCGCTTCAGCTTCGAGATGGCAGATAGTTGAGTGGTGTTGAAAGATTTGGGCATGTTGGTCAACTCGACACGCCTATGATCATCTTCGGTGAAGGAAGAAGGCTCGTTGCTGGCTGCTCTAGAAGCAAGCTGTGTGGCCTTAGCCTTGAGTTGATGCGCCAACATGACAAGACGCTGGCGATGACCAAAGTAGGCGTATTTGGTTTCGAAACGTGTGCCGGTGTTGCCTCCACGCCAGTAAAGGTGCGGTTTCTTATCAGCATAGGCAACGGTGTCTTTGTTAGCGCCAAAGAGACGATAGTTCGCCGAGCCGTAGCACCAGGAAGCGGTAGTGATGTCTTGGTAGCTCGAGACCTTGGCTAGTGAGAGGACGGCGACAGACGAATTGAAGCAGCTTTTCTGAATCTGAAAAATGCCATGCTGTTTTTCCCAGTCATGAGCATTTGAGCAAATGTCGACGGAAGGACGATCAGTTGTGACCAATGAAGCTGTCTCGGTATTGCGAGGACAACCTTGAGTAAGGTGTTCACGTGCAGAAGGGTTCCAGTTTCCGATGACTTGAACGGTTCTGGGATCGTTGACGTCCTCAAGGCCGTCCTTGGGTCCGCAGACAGAGTGACCGTCTTCCCAGTTGTGGAGCACGGTGAACTCGGGAAGTTTATGGAGGAAAGGCGACATAATCTCTCGGAAAGTTGCCACATTCTCCCAGTTCTCGGGTGCCGAAGTCGTCACCGTGCCATTTCGAAAGTCCCATTGGTGCAAGAACCCCATGCCCGTCTTGAGTGCACTCTTGATACGCTGACGCTGAACATGGCTCGGGATCTTGCGTAGAGGCTCGAGGTCCTTGTCGAGCTGACCATAGTCGTCAATGATAACAGCCTTGTTCTCGACAGCAAAGTTGTACCAGCCTTCAAAGCCTGGGGGAGGCTGTCGCCCATTCCGCTGAACATATCTTGCTACAGCCTGCTCGTAGGTCTTAGATTGTCTCGTGATCATGCTGTCGAATTTCCGCTGCGCGAGTCGATTGTGGCAAGCGATTGCATCTGCGCCTCCTTCAAGGACGCTTTTACATTGTCTGTCATCGGGATTGACCTTCGGGGAAGACTTGCCCGAGGTCGCTCCGTGAACTTGATGCGGCAAAGTCTTTTCAGGTTTTAAGACAAAGTGTACGACAGCAGATTCGGCGGTCGGGTTCGACATGAACAGCGCAAAAGTTCCACTTAGCACAAAAAGCAGGCAGACAAGCTGAATAAGCTTCTTATGGCTCAAGCTTCGCAAGACGTTGCGGAAGCCGGAGCCTCCCGACAAGCGGTGTTCGCCAATCGCTGAGTAGCCACGTCCATTGCATGTAGAAGGTCGCAAGTCGAACAGGCCAAAGACTCGCTGGCGAAGAGTCACCTTCCTAGGTTGGGTCTGCTGCGCCCAGGCTGGTTCCTCTGCCAAGTAGCTGGGTGAGGGTGGATAGCTCGAGCTTGGCGATCCAGCTTCTTGCTGTAGCGCACGCTTTTCGTCTGTATACGGCGCCATGTCGTCGTTGTCGATGTCTTCCACTCGTCGCCCTGGATATTGCAACAGAAGTCGATGATGAAGAGAAGGCAAGAAGATGGGATCAGCTCAAATCGCGAAGAGGCAACTCCATTCGTCATGGATGACAGATCTTACAGCAGCCGCTTCGGGGAGGGATCTGCATTCAAGAAGCATGACCGGCACGGCCATTAGCTGCTAGCAGCTTCGGCGGCTTGTTAGCTCCACCAGAATCAAAGGTACAGAAGCATCGTCAGCCCTCGACGCCGAACAGAACATCCTTGCCCGGCGGAATTCTCAGAAGCCAACCGCAGGATCAAGCTGTCAATTTGAGCTCGACGGAAATCAATTGTCTCTCGGTTGCCTGAAAATAGTCAAATCCCAAGCCTTAGACCAGTCCGAGTCGGAGTCGGTCAACATGTGCAGGCCTTCTGCAGCATAAACAAAATTTTGAAAAAAAAAATAAAAAAAAAAGAAATATAAGAAAAAGAAAAAGAAAAAAAGACCAAAAAAGAGGAAGGGTTGGAAAGAATATAACGTCCATGCCTCGAGGTGGGAGCTGGACAATCTTCGGGACATCGTAGAAAGCTTTTCGGGATTCTTGAGTCAGTGAGCAGCGCTAATCCGTCCACGGCTTCTTCACACGCAGTAACACTCTCACAACAGTCATAGATGCAACGACGATCTTCGCCTCGCAATTGCATGCATTCCTGTGCCAGCGTCTCTAGTGCTGACCAGATTGAGTGACCGCATACTGTGATCTCATTGAATTGACAATGATAAGGAAGTACAAACGTCAGCGGCGGAGGTCGCACCATCTCCCTCTCTTTGCAATTGAGCCATGATACCGTAGGAGCTATGACGATGATCTGTTGTGCACTTCAACGACGGTGAACCTTGGAAGCAATCTCTTTGAACCTGATGAAAGGGTTACCTGTCGCTTTGTACAACCCGTTCTGCCACAGCTTCTTGACCTCGTTGAAAGCATCGTCCACCGCATCAGCTGGCAGCATGTCGGGATTCTGACTTCGAATTTTGTTTGCCCATTCTCTTGCTTTCATCTCAGCTTCCACTCCTTCTTTCGCCACCTGACTGATTGTGATAGACTTGATCCTGGGCTTGATGCCATCGAGCCAGCTCGTCGAAGACTTGGCATCGGTCACTCCCGCTTCCATTCTAGCTAAGTCGCTTGCATCGTTATTGTCGTTGAGTTTGAGATAGAACTTGTTGAAAACATAGGAGTGAATCGATTCGAGCAAGTCTTTGGGATCGGTGGGAAGTGCTACCGGTGGTCGATCCTTGTCGAATTGTACAAGATACTCGCGAGTAGTGAAAGGGGGATAGTCGAGGTAGTCTGGGAGCTGGAAGGGGTGAGCTTTTGCGGGAGGTAGACCTTGTGGCTTTGGTTGGGTTCGGAGCAAGACAAGTGCCTTGAGAAGCTCTTCTGCTGAAAGGTCCCTCATGCGGAGTGGCTGTGTAATGGTCATACGAGGCGATGTTGGGGTCGTCGAAGGTGAAAGAGGCGAGCCAGCAGTCCTTCGTCGAAGCTGTACATCAGCAGTACCCACACCAGAATTGAATCCGATTCTGGCAGGCGCGGCTAGGGTTGCCATCATCGCGCAGCATAGCATCAACAGGACAGCAAGCAGAGCAGTGAGACTTTTCTTGATCATCTGTGTCAAGGATAGGAGCAACATCTCGAGCTGTCAGTGCCAATGAAAGGGAAGCATGCGAGGAAACAACCGTGAAAAAATCGCTTGGCGCTTACCTTGCTTTCCGTAACGAAGGCGAGTGGAATGGGTCGGTTGAGCCGACGAAGGGATGTGTGTGCTGCTCTTTGCAACACAATGCTGGCGGCTGGCAGTATATATGTCTTGTCTAGAGCTATCCCAGCCCGGAGCTTGCCGAAAGAGAAGGTCGTCGTCAGAAGGCAAAGTGTTTTGCTACCGGGAAGGATCAAGACACTCCTTACCGAAAATCTTTGATGACCAGCAACGATCAGCGGCATACCACATAGTGGAAAGTGGGAACGGAGCCTTTCTCACGAGTGGGTACTGTAAAGCTTCTTAATGTGGTGGGGTGTGATATCCCAGAACGGCTTTGACTAACGTCATCACACGCTGTGGGGTTGGCTTCATTTCGCGTCGACGCAAAGTGATCTCAAGCACACTGTACGATATCCGAAATATCCGAAATGAGCACATCGCAGCCACCATTGATCTGCAACAACCGTGTAGGGAAGAGTCCAGCCATAGGGGGACCCGAGGCCTTGGCTGCAGGTGCAAAACAACCTCAAACTTTGATCCGTGCGTGTACTGATGAGAATGGCCGGTGTAGACTACCTTTTGCTTGCGCACCTTGTCCTTCCTCTTTCGTGTCGTTGATCCTTGTTCCTGATCAACTGTACCTTTTGAGCTAGAGTCAATCGCTCTCAAGTTGGCTTTATAGAGGTAGGGACGAACCTTAATCCTGCTTTCGGACTAATTGCATCGGTCACGTCTCGCTCGCAGCGATGATCTTGCCGTAGGTTTCGCCCTCTACGTCGCTTCTTTGATTCTCGGTCTTCTCCTTCTTGAACCTTTCTATCCTCGTCGAGATCCATCATGCCGCGGTTCCTATTCTGCATACTTCTTGCATCTCTCCTGTGCCCAACCTTGTTCGCCATGCAACCTCGGCCCACATTGCTAAGCTCAGAACTAGAACAGCTTCTCTCCCATATTCGAATCAGCTCCGAGCTAGACCGTATCCTGGACTCGGCTTCGATCAAGCTTCCTTCTCTCTCATCTGTCGTCGGTAATCCGCAAGCTGCTGAATCGACTGCACATCAACTGATCACACAAACTCAAAAAGCCCGAATCGCCATCGCTTCTCATGTCATTTCTAACCCACATCCTCCCGAAGCACCTTCGGCGTTGGAACACGCGAGAAAGCTGCAAGATCAGTTGATGGATCGTGTTCAATTCCACCTGCACTCGGAACTGCAAGAGGTTGGGAAGATGGGAGGTAAAGTGGAAGATTTGGAATGGAAGCTTCATCGTGGATTTTCAACAGGGGTAATGGAGAGTAAGCGGCCGATGTTTACACACAGAGTGCTCAAGCCGGAGAGAATAGTAGTGGAGGGAGGGAGGTTCGAAAGATTGAAGGCAATCTTGGACAAACTCAACGCTGTTGCGGCGATACGAAGGTTTCGTATTCGTCGGCTCCTCCACAAGGCTTCGTCCTCCACAATACCCGACAGAAGTGTAGGTACACGAAATCTGGATCAGCTCAGAGCAAAGCTTTCTGCAATCACTGCTGTCAAAGCGACTCAATCAGGAACAGCGGCTGTCGAGGCGATGGACGCAGCTGCTGCAGAACGTATTGAAAATGCTTTGCCTATCCAGTCCAAGCTGGTGCTCGAGAAGATGAAAGCGCAATCGACAAACGTGGCCAGAGTAAAGATGCCGGAACCCTGGGTCGAAGTCAAATCGCAGAGACAATGGGTTCGTGCGTATAATCGAAATCGTCCCATCAAGGAGGACTGGAGTAGCATCCCGATCCCTGGAATGGCTTAGTCGCCGCACTCTTGTCTTTGCTTCAACAATTATACTGTCGTTACCCGGTCTCAACAAGCCTTTTCTCGTTGCGATCTATGGCATGTGTGTATTGAGTGCTGCTTTGATACTGTACAGATGCTTGCCCTCATGCTGTCAAGCGTGTGACAACTACCACCCCCAACCAGGCCTCTGGAAAGTGTTGACAATCTTGTTATCCGTCCTAACCACACCTCCAGTTCCAATAGCCCTGACCCTCTTCCTTGCCGTCTGAATCTTCTCGGTCTCCTTCTCTGCATATGTCTTTCCATACCTCAAAACCACACTCAACCTCGCCTGAGGGTGTTGTTTCCTACCCATCCTAGCTCTACCCTTGATATCCGCTCTTGTCAAGTACAAACCTTTGCCCACCCAAGCTTCGCTTACAATCAACCTGGGTACTTCCATTCCCTTTGCTGCTGCATGATCCCTTGCTAGTGCCAATGTGCTCAGCACCCGCTTAGCTGCACGTTTGGGCGAGAATTGCATCTGGAGAATGGCATAATCGATGGGTTGACCTGCGATTTGGTTGGCAATCATCTGAAGTTTTCGTGGAGAGATCTTGAATGCTGCAGTAGAATACTTGTGTTCGAGGGCTTCGCCAGTGACGGGGTCTTTGGCGTTGAATCTTTTGCGAAGTTGACGAGCTTCGATCTTGGCGGAGATACGTTGCTGTTTTCGCTCGATCTGTTGGGAGACGGGGAGGGAGTCGATATCTTCAAAGAGAGGCATTCCGTCCGGGGAGACGGAAGCCATGGCAGAGTCACGTCGACGTTCGAATTCGAGCTTGGACTGTTCTTCTGGAAGGACACCTCCACGTTCACGAGTGCGGGTGTAGTTGTTACCGAGAGCGACCTTTGCGAGTCGGTCACCAATGTCTTTGAGGAAGGAAGGGCGAGGGGCAGAGGACGAGACACTGTATAGTTTTAAAAGGTGAGCATGGATTTAGATCAGTACATGGTTGCGAGGAGGGAACGAAAGCACGGCGGGCACTGTGGCTCATTCAAGTTCTGCGCGATGATACGTACGTTCGATGTGATACTGTTGTCGATGCCTTGAGTGCGGATGTGGAAGGTCGAGCAGGTTGTGTCGAGGATCGGAGGAGCTGTCGTGCGGCTCTCCCCGCAGCATTGGTCATATTCGATGCCGACATGTTGGTCAGCCGCGTTTGCACTCCTGTGCTGCTGGTTTGGGTCTTGTAACAGGAGTAGGAAGGTGATGGTGACGACACTCAGTATGTGATGGTAATGTTGATGACGAAGAGCTAGACATCTCAAAGTATTGGCTGAGAATTGCGTTTCTTCCGATTCTGACCAAAATTGGCAGGATCACGTGCCGCTTGCAAAATGCTAAGAAAATCGCCGATCTTGTTTCTCCTCGTCATGCTGTTCATATAGCCGCCATAACATTCTTAGGCACAGGAACAGAATTAAGCTCGGGCCAAGGGTCCAACCTGTTACCGTTCCTCGCACAGCCTCCCGCTCTTCTTGGCACTTCTCTTTTACCTACCTGTCTTCCCCACTTTCCATCATCACAGAACAATACAGCAACAACGACGATGGGCTCCTGCTTCTCAACAACAAAGACGTTCCAAGGCGAAGGTCGAACGCTCAACGAACCTTCACCAGCCACCACCTCCGCAAAACCCACTGCCGCCAAAGCCGACACAGGAAGAAAACTAGGTGGAACCGCACCATACGCCACCACCTCAACACAAGCCACTACAAGCACAGCAGTAGGAACATCAGATGCTGATCGAGAAGCAAGAGCAAAAGCAGCAGAGAGAAGAATGTCTCAACAAGCAGCAAAAGGTACTCCAGCTGGAGGCAAGTTGAGCAAACAGCTCGAACAGCAGAAGAATACCAACCCCCATAACTTGGCGAAAGAGCAAGACGAACCAAGTAGAGTGGTCGTAAGTGTCCCTTTCAACCACGCAGCGATGCTCAGCATTCAAAGAAGGTAAAGCTAACACGGATTGATTTGTCTCTTACTATCAACGACTCGCAGTGGGATTGAATCTTTTCGACCTTTCTTCCTATCGCGCAATATACCCATCCACACGCAAGCTTCTGCTGCTCGTCACAACCGAATTCTCGCAATACAGATTTGATAAAACTCAGTCATCAGGTGCCAAGTAACATTCCTTCGAGAGATGTTGAAACGAGCTGTATTGAATATGCGAGGGCAGAAGATGCTGGTCTATGCTGTGAGATGATGAATTGTGTATGCAAGAGGGAACGAAGGAATGAAGATCATGTACGAAGATATAAGAAAGACGAAGAAAACGAGAGTTCTAGATGCTGTGCTGATAGTGTATGTATAGAAAGAGAGAAACCGAGGGCATGAGAGGGGAAGGATTGGAAAGGGGACGGAAAGAGAGAGAGAGAGATGGTCCTGAAATATGCGACGTTTCCTCCGTTGGCAACTCCTTGATAAACTTAGAAACTGAACAGTCCTCCACCGTTCCTCACCTTCCTTCCTCCCAGCAAGTAAGACAACACCGTACTGGCGAACAATCCAACCGTCAAACCAAGCGCTACCTCAACCAACGACTGCGCCACCTGGAAACCAGACGCGAATGCTGCACTAGAGTCTTGGTTGCTGGCAAAGTTGAGCAATCCTCCGCCGTTCGACAAACCTGACGGCAACTGGTACAAGATGCCTGGAACAGAGACGACAAAGCTTCTACCATCAAAGAATCGACCGTACAGATTGGCCATGATACCGACGGCTAACGATCCGAGTGCTGCTGTGACATCTTGTCTTCTCGAGAGAGCGGTTGCTTTCGCAGCGAAATGGTTGCATGCCCATCCACCGCAAGCGATGATCACCATGACTGGGAACTCTTTGCGTGTTACCTTGGCCTGGTTACGGAGCGAGAGACAGATCGAATAGGCAGGTGCGGTGAGGATGGCCCATATCTCAGGAACGTCTGATTGCCACCATCTGCCGTCGACGTGGCGCAGGTTGCAATTGTTGAAAGCGTCCGACGAGATGTTGCCCGAGAAGAGCTGCCAAAACGAGACACCGATCGAGATACCAAATCCGAGGAAGAGCGAATAGATGATAGCGTAGACGAGTCGCACCGAACCTGCAATCAAGTTCTTCGATTGCAGCTCGAGCGAACCGCTTAACACAATGAAACCGGGAAGGATGAGCACGATGGAGCCGGACACGACAGCGGCATAGCAGAAGTAGCCCGAGCTTTGGACGGCAGCGGCAACGAATGAGTTGAGCGTGGCAAAAACGATCTCGAAGACGTTGCTGTACAACTCAGTGGTAATGATCGATTGACAGTAGACCAGGAAAGCACCGAGTGGGAAAGCCATGACCGCATCGATGAAAGAGCCGTTGAAGCCTTGAGGACCAACGCAGATGAAGGCCGAGGCAAAGCCGCCGACGAGCACCATGGGCCATCGTCCGATCAATGGCTTTCGTCGCATCAACTCGTCGAGCTGATTCGAGGCTTCTTCAACACCGATCTTGTCATGAATGACGTTCCAGTATATCATGTGCATGTCCGTCAACTTGGTCAGGTCGAGGGCCGAGGTCTGTTTGATGAACTTTGTCTCCGACGTATGGGTAGCATCGTCACCAAAAGCGATGAGCATCAAGTTGGGCAAGTAGATGCAACGGCAGTTGATCTCAAGCACACGACCCGTCTGTTGGATTTGCGTCTCGATGCGGTGTGTGGGGGCACCAAACATCATCAGTGCACGCGCAAGCTTCATGATGAATTGCTGACGCTGCAAGATGGCAGCAACGTGCATGGTGATGAAGATTTCCTCCTTTCGCTTCTTGTCCTTGGCTCGCTTCTTGAGCTTGCGTTGCCATTCTTGTTTGTGGTAGTCGGAGTGCATCTTCTCGGCCTCGGGACCAAAGTAATCAGGACCAAAACCAGAATTGATGTCAGGTGTGTTCAGGTTCGAATGAGTGAAGGCTCTGGTCATCGCGTTGGGCAGTAGATGACGCTTGCGAGGACCGGCGTGGCCGTCAACGGAGCTGCCTCCAGTCACGGTACGTGAAGGGAAGTGCATGATGGAGCTTGGTCGCTTCTTGTGTGGCGTGGCATAGCCGGAAGCAGTCGGCGAGTTGGCTTGCGTCGAACTATCACGGCGGTCAGGTTCGGGGTCTGGACTGGTGGGCAGGGAGTGAGATCGAGATGCCAGTGGCGAGGTGACGTTGCTGGGACGGTAGGGCGCTGGAGCTGCGTCAGCAACAATCTGTGCAGTTCGCTTCAACGTCTTGGCGTTCATCTCAGGAAGCAGATATCGATCCAGCGAGAAGCCTGGTCGTTTTGGGTTCGGACCCAGCTGGGCATGCTGTGGCGAGACAGCACCAACAAGATTGCCAGTTGTGGCCACGAGGGCACCAAAGACACCTGCACCGCTTCGTGCTGCCTTGGGACGCTCGTCTAGAGCACCCTCGAATCCCGTCTCGTTGGCTACACCTCGCACGACCTTGGAGGAGGCATTGAAGGTAGCATTGCCGACCTTGGCGAACGTCTGGGTGAGATGAGGGCTAGGTAAGCTGATCGACTGAAGTGACATGCCACGACGCTTTTCGTAGCGTTCCATCTTCTTCTGAAAGCCAGGAGAGTCAAGCTTGGCACGCACGGCGTCGGGCGTGCGGACGAGGGGCCTGCCGTCGTTGTTCATTTCGAGCTCAGTGGTGCTCGCGACCGAGCTGGTGGCGGCACTCTTGGACGAGAGATCGCGTTGTTGCTGCTCATAGAGGCGCAGCAAGTTGCCGAGCACACCACCGGAAGTGACAGGTCGAGCGTCAAGGTTCATGGTGGTCTCCATAGGGTCAGGGGTGGAAGAACCAGTATCGGGAAGATGGGAGCGGCTGATGCGCTCCAATGCCTCCTGTCGCTGCTGAGCAAGCTTGTGCTGCTTGATTAGTCGTATTGCCTCTCGCTCGAACWTGTTGGGTCTGCGGCGAGGACCATCACCGGTGTGAAGACCACTTGAAGTCTCGACAGGGACCGACTTCCAATTGGTTGGACCGCCCTGATCATGCGAACGGCCTTCTTCAGGCTCGACGACGCCCTGCGAGATCTCACCCTTCTCTTCCTGATCCTCTTCATCGGCCGGAGGCTTACCAAAGATGCCTCGCAGCTTGGCCCAACCCTTTGGCTGTGACTCGGCTTCCTCATCCTTCTGTTCTTGCTGCTTTCGCTTGGACTTTTTGATTCTGGAGGGCATGCCGTCGGTCTCGCCTGGAACGAGGTCGATGTAGTCGAGATCAGAGTCGTTGGCAGGATCATAGCTACTCTCGCTTGTTGCGGAGCCCGGCGTGGTGAGGCCGCTGGCATCTCCAACAGTAGCCGGAGTATCAGGCACCGTGGGCATACCTGCGGCGCGCTGTTGTCGCCTCCTTCGCTCCTGGCGATCGCGTTCGCGATCCATGAAGATGTCGGCCAAGCGGTCTCTGCCAGCTGGATCGTCCCCACCCTGCCAGCTGCCGTCGTCGCTGCGCGCTTCATGGCGTTGGAGTTCACGCTGAAGCTCGAGAAAGGCACGGTTATCAAGGCCCTGTTCATCGAGACCCTTGGCGCCTGTCAGAGATAAGGAGGGAATCTGGGCAGCAGCAGTTGCAGCGCCTTCGGTAGCGAGCTGCTGGTCTTGGGGAGGTGGCGAAGGAGGCTTTGCCTCATTCTGTGGAGTGAGGCGTTCTGCGATATTAAGCGGTCCTGGATGGTGGTTTCTTCGCACCGAGCCTAGGGTAAGAGCATTGCCACTGTCTTGTTTCGAAGGGGCGCCTCCTCGAACAGTGACGGTGGGACCTGCCAAAGCACCGCCTGTGCGAATTTGGAGCTGGCCACCTCGACGGAAGCTAGCAGCGTTGGAGGTGCCATCCCAGTGTACTCGACCCGCTCGACGCGCTGCAATAGTGGATGTAGAAGCTGCATGGTTTTCGGACTGCGGAGCAGTGGTTGTAGACGCGACTGGAGCTTCGGCAGCAGATTGAGCAGATGGCGCATCAGCAGAACTATTCAACGTGTCGTCTGCGTCGGTGTCCTCAACGCGGATCTCTGGCTCTGATTGCTGTTGGCGGTGTTGAGATTGCTGTTCAGAGTGTTGATCGTAAGAGCCTGGAGGAAGTGTCGAGGAGCCTGCTGTGGACGACGATGAGATATTGTAGTCGTGCTCGTGCACGTCGTGAGAATCCGACATGTCGACAAGCCGATCAGCCGACTAGAGATGTAGCAAAATGATAGAATTGAGCTGCTATCTCAGCGATAGAGTGATAGCATGCGTGGACGGCTAGCAGTGGCTGGTAGAATTTACGGATCGAGAGAGTCTGACGGAGTCGATGCTTTGTTGAGGCAGTGATTGGAGCGAAAATTGAATGATGTTGGAAAGTTACTAGCGATCGAGATTGAGGCGATACTTGCGGTCAGGAAGAGCAGCACCAGGCCACACAAGATTGATTCAGAGAAGGTGGAATAGCAATGGTCGGATGTAGCGATGCTCGATCCGTGAGCTTTCGGACGTGTCCCGTTAAGAAGCGGAGGTGAGCTGAGCTGAGCTGAGCTGAGCTGAGGTCAAGCCAGTTGCTTTGCTTTGCCTTTGCAGAGTGCAGAGAAATTAGATTTAGCGTTTAAAGGACTGCTGGTTTGAGTTTATCGTACTGTGTCAAGAGGAACGAGAAGGCTTGTGAAGGTGCGGGAATAGGAGGCGGGCAATGAGTTGTGCAGGTGGGGGTTGTGATAGTCAAGAAGAGGAGTAGGTTGTGTGTGGGCTGAGAGATGAAGTGATGCCGTTCTGAGATTGCTTCGAGAACAACAGTTTGCAAGTGTTACTCACTAACTGTGTAGCTTTACTGTACTGAGCTCGCTCGGCAGGGGATTTCTCTGGATTGCAGATCCGGCGTCGTCAATCAGGAAGGTGATTATTTTAGCGGGACGACGGTGACATCTTTCGAACCGTGCAACATGAATTTTCCGGGACCCACGAACACTCAGCTGCTCTGCTGCTGGTGCTGTGCCGTCACTACGCCAATGCTGACGGGAAAATAAGAGAATTGAAAGAAAAAGAAGAGAGAAAAATGCAGTTCAAACACGCAACGCGGCACACAGATGAGCGTCGGATTTCAGTGGCATCACACACAACAGTACTTCTAACTCACAGCTGCTAAAAGGGGCCGTGATCACCGTACGATGCTGTGTGTTGCCATTGTTGGTGATCAATCCACACGTAGCCATCAACTCGATTCACACGCTGCATTAGTAGGTCCACTTTCAGTCCAATCTTGGTGCCATTGTGTGTCGGATCAAAGTGTTGGAAACAAAGGTCGATTTTGACACAATCGGTGACTTCCATCTTGAGTGGTTTGCTGTTCTGACGGAACAGTTGGCTGGGTGCAGACCTCGAATGCCAAGACCGTAAACTGGATTGAACCTCGTTCGGCTCCTCATCTTTCAATCTCGATACTTGCATAACCACGATGTCAACTGCGTAGGCCCGAGCTCCGTCGAGACGATAGTTTGAATCGATACAGACAACAATGGCAGTAGAATGTAGCCTCATGCAGGTAAATTGCCGTGAGAGACCCGCACGCAATTCGGCGATTGGCAGCACAACGGTCCCACCAACAAAGCCGCCACATTCTCTCTCTTTTCCTCTCTCTCCCTCACACACGCAGAGCAAGCAAGGTGATGAAAGGGCTTATCATCGGAAGACCCCACCCGATCAAATCACATTCAACCGAATACGAGGGAAACTGCTTCGCTTCTGGCGGCTGTCACTTTTTCAAACGATAGGGTCTCTTTGCTGTTGCCTTTTTGAAAGACAGAAAGCAGGGGTTTGGTTAGGGTGCCGACCGACGTCAGGTACAAAAAATCAAATCCATGCGGATAGCGTGCGCGATGCGGTCACACTGCAACCTTAGTGCACCGTCTTCTGTGCTTGGATACACACGCGCCCCAGCACAGCACCGCTTTCATTACGGTCAGATCTCGGAGAGAATCTATCTCATCAGAGTTGCTACTATTCACGAATGTCAATGTGTTCCGAAGACTTGAAAGCACAATTTGAGAACATGAGCAAATTGCCAAGAAGAAGGGAAGATCTGTTTGAAAGCAGACTCGGGATTGCCGAAGCAAACGACAAAGTGCGGGATGTGTGTTCCGTCAAAAACTTTCGTGTGTGGCTGACAGCACCACAGCAAGCCGCGTGTGTGTGTGTGTGATTTCATGCTCTTTCTCGGCGTTTAAACTCGTCTTTTTCAGCGAGACCAGATCTCAACGCCTCTCGATCGGCGATTGGGAACAGAGATCGATCGGGGAAATTTCGATTGGGCTCTCATAGATGCCCTTCTCATACTGAGATCATGCTCTGTCCCTGGCCTTGTCAAAAGAGCTTGCAAGCGAACACATCGCTGCCATCAAGGTGTCTGCTCACTAACCCCTTCGCATGGCACCGCCATCACGAGGGTATGTTTAGTAACGCAGAATCAGCTTCAACACACACTTGACTCGAACGGATCCCGCCGACCAGTACGATGCGCTTTCCACCTTCGGACAGTCGTATCATCGCCTCCCATTAAACATCTCATCAACAAGGAGGCTGCAATACATTCAACAAGCTTGATACGATCTTCACGAGGCAATGCAGGTAAATAAGATTAAACGCAAACTCAAAGAATAGCCATGAGAATCCTAAATCTGCGTTTCAGAACATGATCTGCATACAGGGTGCGGACTATACAATACAAACGAAAGCCTGACGAAAAATTTCGGCTCATCCAGACCACTCGATGGTCTTGAGATCGATACCCTCCTGAACCATCTCCCACAGCGGGCTCATATCTCGCAACTTGTTGACGACCTTGATAATCTTGTCGGCGACATAGTCCACTTCCTCCTCAGTAGTGAACCTGCCGATACCAAATCGAAGCGACGAGTGGGCATTCTCGTCATCCAATCCGAGTGCACGAAGAACGTACGAAGGCTCCAACGATGCCGAAGTACAGGCAGAACCAGACGACAAGCAGATGTCCTTGAGAGCCATGAGAAGCGACTCACCCTCGACGTACTGGAAGGTCAAGTTCAAGCAGCCAGGGTATCCATTCTGGTCACCGTTGAAGAGGACGTGGGTGATGTTGGACTCGAGGGTGTTGCGCAGACGCTCCGAGAGCTTCTTGATGTGTGCGTGGTCGTAGGCCAGCTCCTGCTTTGCGAGACGAGCTGCCTCACCAAAACCGGCGATCAGCTGCGGAGCAAGCGTACCCGATCGAAGACCACGCTCCTGACCACCGCCGTTGATGATAGGCTCGAGACGGACACGAGGACGACGGCGAATGTAGCAAGCACCAATACCCATGGGACCGTAGAGCTTGTGACTTGAAAGACTCATGAGATCAACACCAAGCTCGTTGACATCAAGAGGGATCTTGCCTGCTGCCTGCGCGGCATCGGTGTGGAAGAAAGGCTTGGAAGCACCGCGGCCGCTCTGCTTAGCAAGCTCAGCTCCCTTGGTCTTGAGCAAGTGGCCAATCTCCTTGATAGGCTGAATGACACCAATCTCGTTGTTGACGGTCATGATCGAGACGAGCGCAGTTGTGGGTCGAAGGGCATCCTCAAGCTGCTTGAGGTCAACAAGACCATTGGACTGGACGGGCAAATAAGTGACCTCGAAGCCCTCTTCCTGAAGACGACGGCACGAGTCGAGGACACACTTGTGCTCAGTCTGCGTAGTGATGATGTGGTTCTTCTTGGACTTGTAGAAGTGAGCAACGCCCTTGATAGCCATGTTGTTGGACTCGGTGGCACCGGATGTGAAGATGATCTCCTTGGGGTCGGCGCCGATCAAGCCTGCGATGTGCTCTCGTCCCTCCTCTACACCCTTCTCGGATTCCCAACCGTAAGCATGTGTTCTCGAGTGCGGGTTTCCGTACTGGTTGGTCATGTAAGGCATCATCTTGTCAACGACACGAGGGTCTACAGGTGTAGTGGACTGAGCATCGAGGTAGATGGGTCGGTTTGCTGTCGAGTGCTTGGGCGTAGAGGCGATAATGTCGTTGAGCAGATTCTTGCCTGAGCCCATCTTGCTACCAACACCAGCACGCACATCGGGCTGAGCTACCTCGACAGGTGTGGCCATCGCGGCTGGCGATGATGGCGAAGCATATCCTCTAGACTGAACTCGCGGTGTGGAAGAGCTCGAATGAGAAGAAGACGAAGATGCTGCTGCGATGGGGGTGATTTTGGTACTGATGCTGCGGACGTGAGCAGCATCATTTCGTGTGAGTGCTCGAAGAGCCAACCTCGAAGGCGCCGAGGATCGTAGCGAGCTTGCCATTGTGTGAGTGTTGTATCAATTAGCAATGAGTAGTACGTCGTAAAATGTCGTGTAACAGGAGGGGGGACTGTTGATAAGTGATGGTGGTCGGAGCAAGGGAAGCGCAGCGGCACACTTGTGTCAATAATGACTTTGTGTGAGACCATCTTTGCTCCATTTTGCCACGGTCTGAGCGAAATGGCTTCGGCGGCGGCTCAGCACGGGTCAAATGACTTTTCTCGACAAATTGAGTAATTTGAGAGCGCTTTGCTGAGCAATGATCAGAAGAAGGGGCGGAAAGAAAATTGTGGCAAACGTGTTACACCGAAATTAGTCGAAGCACGCTTTACAGATGATTGTTACATCTCTCTTCGCCTGACAACGAAAAGGACTCGTGCGAGTCGGATTAGCAATGGCAAAGCACGGGTCCGAAACTGAGAAGGAATCGCGGCTGACATCTGACAGACATCTGACATCTGACTTGCTCCTTTCATATCAATTCCTTGACCTTGCCTATCCTTACGTCGCTAACCAACCCTTGCTCACCATGTTTGCCGCACGTCAGCCATCAGCATCGACGGCTCGTCGAGCTTTTTCAACATCATTCGCACGCTCTACCAACGGCTTCTTCCAGCGTCCCGCCAACGCTCCTACCTCCTCCAACTCACCAACCGCTCCCCAGCCCAAGCCCGTGCGACCTGTAGCTCAGCCTCATACACCTCCTCACGTCCCTGCTGAGCAGTCTCCCAACTTCCCAACAACATGGTCCGAGTCTCAGAACCCACGAACTAATGCCATGAAGGGTCCCCGTTTCGAGCAGCTCGACATGCGATTCCAGCCTCAGCCCCTTGCTGCCATCGAGATGATCCAGCGAGAGCCTATTCGTCTCTCTAGCAAGCGTATCGCAGCTTGCGATGGTGGCGGAGGTCCTCTTGGCCATCCCAAGGTCTTTATCAACCTCGACAAGCCAGGTCCCAAGCCCTGCCCATACTGGTGAGTCTTCCTCTCCTCAACTCCTCTAACGGCTTGTTTCGCACCATGAACCTCTAATGGCTTGTTTCGCATCAATCATGATGCGAAATGTATGGTCGTCTTTATTTGACATTCGTACTGATTAGCGGCTTGATTCTGATAACCTCTCCGATACAGCGGCATTCGATTCGAGCTCGACCACTCTGCTCACCACTGATGTGTTGTGTATATCTTTCGAATCAAATACTAGATCCCACTTGACCGACCGCTGAGGAGTGTTCGGGTTGTGCGTGGACAGCGTCAACTGGCAGTATCAGGTTGCGTCTGGCATAGTATCAGGCTGTGTCCATGGAAGAGAGCCGTCACGTTGGCACGCGGCCGAAGTGAAGCGAACCCGCTCACTCCGTTGAGACGCGGAGCACACACTGGGTCGATCTCAAAGTGCGGAACGTCTTTCGTCGCGAATACATTAGCTTGTCTCGAACGACGTTCACGTCACTGCATTCAACCTTCGTCGCTCCGTTGAATCGCGGAAAGTGTCTTATCCTTTTGGTCGGTTCCGTTTGATTAGGGAGGCTGTCCAACAATCCCATACTCGACACGCGTGAGCAGCACAGACAAAAGAACGCGATACGGTGTATGATGAGACGAAGACAGGCAACACGATCGAATTTAGAGTCCTGACGAGAGTTATGACTGCTCCCGCCAGCTGCCAAGACTATTGTGGTTTGACCGCTGACGTCTCCTTCGCTCCGCGTGCCGCCATTCTCAGTCCACAATGATGCTGGCCAAACAATCTCCGCAAGCCACATCTTCCGCACCCACTGCTGTTACCGTTGCCTTCGCGCTCACTGTTGGAGGTAGCTGAGAGACCTCGACTGATGACGACTCCCGGTCCGGCCCTAGAGCTGCTTAGGTTGTTGGTGAGAGACGACATACGACGGTCAATGTCCATGCTGTACGTCTTGCGAGCGATATCGTCGTCGTCTCTGCCAGATTTCGACTTGTATCGGGGTTCAGCGAGATCCAGTGGGAAGATTTCATTGGATAGCAACGACGTTGGCCTAGATTTGACTGCGCTCTGAGCCGTACCACCACCGCCGCCATCACCGCTGGCGTCGTCGAGCTTATTGAAGGCCGTTCTCACGATCAGGGCTATTCAACCAACTGGGAATCGGTCCCTGTCGAGACATCGAATGGTCTTCACACCAGTGATGGTCCTCGCCGCACGCCCAACAAGTTTGAGCGAGAGGCAATACGACTAATCAAGCAGCACAAGCTTGCTCAGCAGCGACAGGAGGCATTGGAGCGCATCAGCCGCTCCCATCTTCCCGATACTGGTGCTTCCACCCCTGAGCTTATTGAAGGCCTTTCGCACGATCAGGGCGTTCCGACCAACTGGAAGTCGGTCCCGGTCGAGACATCGAGTGGTCTTCACACCGGTGATGGTTCTCGCCGCAGACCCAACAAGTTTGAGCGAGAGGCAATACGACTAATCAAGCAGCAAGAGCTCGTCAAATGGGCACGGCTTGCCTTGACTTCGTCGACATGTCCACCACAAACACGAGATTCATATCTGTTGAGAATTTCCAATTCCATTGCATGACAAGAACAAAGATGCGAAGACAAAGCATATGCGGCCTACTTGGAGGCTAGAGAAGAAAGCGAAGGGCTGGAAGTAATGAGCATGACATCTAAAGACCGGGCTGCCGGCTAGTCTATCAGCTGGGTGGCTCCTTTTCGTTTGGAGGTTTATACCGTAGCTTAAGCACGGTAAGCATCGTAGGCAGCGCCCATACGAGCAATTTGACCAGAGCTGAAGTTGGTCATGCAGCGGTCGTACGAATAGTCCATGTAGTTGGTCACTGAGTCGGCTCCACCACCGGAGCAGGAGTCCTGGTAAGAGGGGCAACCGTTGGTAGCAGTCGACTGGGGAGGGGTGTCATCGACGTAGTCACCCTGGCCGGAGCAACCGCCCTGGAAGACGTGGTAAAGCCCAGCCCAGTGGCCAACCTCGTGAACAAGGGTCTTACCCTGGTTGTAGTTGGTGATGGGTCCACCGGGGTACGAGGTCCAGTTGAGGACGACACCGTCGTTCCTGGGAGCACCAGAGTAGTTCCAAGGGAAGGTAGCGTATCCAAGGAGACCACCGGTGAACTTGACGGTGTAGACGTTGAGGGCGTTGGCAGCACCCTTGCGGAGGGTGTTCTTCATAGAAGCCTCAGCGGAGGTTCCCTGGTTGACGTTGTTGAACCAGTTGGAGTTGGTGGTGGTCTCACTGCCAGCAAGGTAGAAAGAGTAACCGGTACCAGAGAAGCCGTTGTTAAGAGCCGAGATCGAAGCGCTGATCTGGGACGAAGTCAGCTTACCCTCGCTACCGTCAGTGATGACGTGCCAGTAAACGGGAATACGAGCTGAGGTGAAGGCAACATCAGAGCCAGAGCTGGACTTGGCGCTGTCCGAGCTGGACTGCTTAGCCTTCTCGCTGCGGAGGGAGGCAACCTTGAGGCCAAGGGCCTGCTCAATAGCAGCAGGGGCAACCTCGTGGTTACCACAAGCTCGCTGGGAAGGAGCAGCCATGGCAGCAGGGGCACCGATGGCGATGGCAGAGCCAACAAACATAGCAATGGTCTTGAACTGCATCGTGAGAGACTATATTCTAGATTCTAGAGAGGATGGGGTGTGGTAAAAGGTTTGCGAGGGGAAGTGGAGTGATGTGAGAATGGGATGGGATGGGATCAGATGAGATGAGAAAGTCGACGATGATGACCAGGATCGTTGCCCTTCTTATATGTTTTTACGATGGTCAAACTTATGCTGAACTTTCTTCTCAGCATGAGAAGAGAAGATTGTCTCGGATAGCAGCACTAGGCTCACCTTTGGTACACATTCGCAGCTGCAACGACGATTGCGACTGAAACAGAGCAAGAAAGAAGAGGCAGAAAGAACATGGGAAGAACCTCGGCATAAACCGACTGTAACGTTCTGCAACAAGGCAGGACGAATGAGGTCACGACATCTGTGCATGAACTCCCATCAGCCAACAGACGACGCCTTTGTGAGCTTATCTCTCCCTCTGGTGGCGTGAGGAAGCTGAGCCAGTGATTATGTGCGATCAAGGTCTATGTGTGTGGGGGACGTCGGAAAGGTCTGATCCGCAAAGACTGCGAGTAGATATCGGCCACCCTTGTTTCTCTGACGAGAGAGTTGGTAGGAAGAGCGTTGCAGCCTCGGCTAATGTAACTTGGTGTGGACCCTGAACTCAGAAGAACGACAAGAAATTACCAGGCGAAAGGAACAAGGCCTCAAGCGAGAGCAGACTGCTAAGCGATGGGCGGGAGTCGGCGTAAAGAGCGCTTTTGGTACACCACCTTGGAGAGGACCAAGCCTATAGCAACAGACTTGCAAGGCTGAGCAGAACGTGCAGCAGATCTTCTCGCGGTGAGAGCGAAGCACATTCTAACTCATGAGAAGAAGCTGCTGCCTCATGCGAAAAGCCTGTGGCTGAGCTGCCGTACTGAGTCAGGGCTGTGTGTCTAACGACATCTAAACCATGGGTGCGCTCTGTTTCAGTCTCAATCGTCGTTGCAGCTGTACCAAATCTAAGCAGCAGCATGGGTGGCGGGCTGCAGTTCCGGCTACTCGGAGCCTGCATGAGAAGAGAAGAACCCTTGATTCTTTCCAGATTGGCTGTGTCGCAGTCTCTGAGTCGGCGTACTGCATGTCGAGCGACACTCTTCCTTCCTTTCGCCACCTTATGCCGTCTCCCCCACTCGTTCTGTGATCTATCTGCTTTGTGATTCGTCGATGGCTGAGTGTCAAGGCAACACCCATCGTTGTCATTTCCCCTTGGCCGTCGGCTTGGGTCAACGACCCTATTCGAGTAGGCGTAGGCGAGATGCGCGGAGCCTCGTCTTCCGTGACCCCAATCTCTCCGCCACTCCCGACCTGCAAACAACCTTAGGTTGCCGTCGAATCTTCCAGTGACCGACACTTACCCTCCAGCGAGGAGAGCGTTCAAATTCGCTTATGCTCATGAGCACAGATTCGCCGCTCACGTTGCTTTGGCTCGACGCGGCCATTGGATGATGATGGCGGTTTGGTCTCGTCTAGTCTGAATTTTTGGCGCTCCTGTCTCTGAAAATATTGAGAGCTTAGTGGTGGTTTCACCGAAGGCAATCGGGTACCGTGACTGTAGTGGCGGAGGTGGCTTCTCGCGGCACTTGATTGCGGCTACAGTACAACACAGTCAACCGCGACGAGATGTCGTTTGACACACCTACACAGGAACAGAGACCATTACACCGAGGCGAGCTCGTGGATTGTAGCCAACGAGAGGACGGATAACGTGGCGCCGCGATCTAAACACCGGCAATCCATCCTCCGAGGCTGCACTTCATCGCCAGAAGAGGTGCTCGGCAATCGTCCGCGTCTTGCCATCACTCAAGTATATTGATACAGAGAGGTTGCACATCCGCGATTATGCCGAGGATCAGCTGAGTAGCCAAGAGAGACTGAGAAGAGAGGCCAAGAAAGAAGAGGCAGAAAGGACAATGGGAGGATGATGGGAAGAGCTTCGGCATAAACCGACTGTCACGTTCTACTCACCCAGCAAACAAGAGCTGACCTTCTCAAAATAGAAGGTGTCGGTACAACTTTTGAACGACCTTTCTTCTTTCTCACGATCTCAGCACGCCAGTCAGTCAAATTCGGAGTTCACAACTTACCGTCGGATGCAGCAGCATGCATTACAGAAGAAAAGCTGCCTTCCAACGATAATGGCGCAGTACAGTACAACGAATTGCAATTGGTTCGGTGTTGGTTCATGGGGGCTGCAGCAATGAATCTAAGCGAGATGGACTAGTAACCACGAGAACGACGCTAAAAGGCTTGGCTTTCTGCCAAATCCGAAATGCCAAGACTTTTCGCTTCAGTCCAACAGTGCGCGATAACGCGGAACATGGACCGCCGTAAACCTTATATTTATATCTTCCTCTTCCCCTCTCTCTCTCTCTCATATCCCAGGTGAAGACAACAGAGATCGTGCAATCGGCTGTACTTGTCCGATGGAGGTCAAGAACAAGCTTCGTATCTCCGCAGTTTCTATGTGGCGTGCGACTTCACCTCGTCGGAGTACAATCTCATCTTTTCTGTCACACTCAGGAAAAAAAAGGAAGGTTGTCTTCGGCCAATGACAGTGCGTGGATGGCTCTGACTCCTGTGTGTCGGAGTAGCAACAGTTGCCGCCCGTGACAGTGGTTGATCCATTGTGGGGTAGATTAAGATTCCAACACCGCACCGTCTGCCAATCATTGCCTTGACCTGCTGCCCTTTTGCTGATCTCTGGTGTCGCACGACTCCAATCTCGTCGTCCTCTGAATCAATGTCGATCTTGCCGCCTTCTACCACCGGCTATCAGTATGGGTTGCATGCAATTCAAATTGATCACCATTTGCGTGAGATTCCGGTAAGATAGCCGCTCTTTCCTTTTCCTTGACTTGATTGATAGCAGACATCTCGTCTCAGACAAATAGGGCTAAGTACACTGCCAGTGTGGAGAGATCCGCGCTCTGAATCTCTATCTTCGCCATTCCGTACCGCTCGAGTCCCGGAAGCGAAGCTGTCCGAGGCAGTATTACCAGACGAACTTGTCCTCAGTACCGAATGTAGCATCTGCCTCAAACGAAGCCAAGCTCACTTCTCGTCAGCCTGACAATTTCCGTACCACCCCATCCGACACACACCAAACCATGACAACTCGCTGACCGACCGTTTTTTCCGAGAATCCGAAAGATATCAGTCACATGAGCAAACTCGATCAACCGCATTCGTAACTCATCATTGCCTCGACATGACAGGCGTGCGATCGCATTGTGAACGTCCCAAGCTAACCATGAGAAGCGAGCGGTGGTGTCTCTACCGAGATCGTAACCATGTTCTTGATCAAGGTCACGGTTTTGTCGGGTGGTCATATCGGACTGCGAGAAGAGGGATGACATGTGATAGCACTAACGGAATAACTGCAGCCGTATGATTCGCTCGCACTTTCTTCCATGTTCATGAGTTGCACAACAGATCGGCCCGATCAGCACTATCAACAAGGGTATGCCTCGAGGCCACTGGACGTCTCGACTGGCACTGACTTCCACTGCGTTGCAACGCCCTGATCATGCGAACGGCCTTCTTCAGGCTCGACAACGCCCTATGAGATCTCACCCTTCTCTTCCTGATCCTCTTCGTCGGCTGGAGGTTTGCCAAAGATGCCTCGCAGCTTGGCCCAACCCTTTGGTTGTGACTCGGCTTCCTCATCCTTCTGTTCTTGCTGCTTTCGCTTGGACTTCTTGATTCGAGAGGGCATGCCGTCGGTCTCGCCTGGAACGAGATCGATATAGTCGAGATCAAAGTCGTTGGCAGGATCATAGCTACTTTCGCTCGTTGTCGAGCCCGGCGTGGTGAGGCCGCTGGCATCTCCAACAGTTGCTGGAGTATCAGGCACCGTGGGCGTGCGCTGCTGTCGCTTCAGCAGTGGAAGCAGAGCAACAATCTGACTATCGTAATCTTGCTCGAAATCGTATTTCACTCAAGCTTGCACTCCTTCTCGAAAGGCCTGAGCTCAAGTTCAAAGGAGCCGTTCGTTGAGACGAAGCGTGTTCAATCTGCTCTGCTGTACAGCTCTGTTTCTGCAGATCGACCCGTGAAGGTTCCGTCCAGAAACGGAGAACGGTTTCTGCTCTTCCGGTCAGCGACGGAGTTGGCGATCTCGTCACAGTCACACAACGGAGCCGATGGACTCGCTGTCCGATTTATAGCGGAAGGGGTAGCTCGGAACGTGCTTGTCAGCGTCTCCGCTTTCGCTCTTGTCTAGTTATCACATGTGAGCTCGAAGGCCGTCGAAAGATTGTCTGTGGGCTGTCGAACAAAGGCTGCTCCATCTCGAAACGCTGTTCGGCACAAGAAACGTAGATCACACCTCTATCAGTCATTGTGCGAATGAGTGAACATATCATTCTCATTGAGCAAGTTCTATCGTAGAACCGCTTGTTTGCGAAACGATGGGAAACTTCATGGTTTCCAATCGTGCTTGGGCTCGGGCGTTAAGGCTTCCAATCGTGCTTAGGCTCCCAACCGAGGATCTTCTTTGCCTTCTCATTGCTAAGAACCGTCACGTTGGGATTGTCGTTCAACGGCGTATACTTGACTCCCGGGAAGACCTCTTCCACCAACTCCTTGCTCGGTCTCCTCATGACCGTATTATTGTTTGCGATGATGAAAGCTTCATGACCCTTCAATTGCTTATTCTCCAACGCCAATCTGATTGCCTCTGCACCATCCCTGGCATCGATATAGCCCCAGCAATTCCAGTACCTCTTC
Source organism: Ustilago shanxiensis (assembly GCA_019972555.1). Lineage (NCBI taxonomy): Eukaryota > Fungi > Basidiomycota > Ustilaginomycetes > Ustilaginales > Ustilaginaceae > Ustilago > Ustilago shanxiensis. The sequence continues at coordinate 536,686 of BPMX01000019.1, read as the reverse complement.
CTTGCGTCATCCTGCCAATCTTCAAACCCTGCATATTCCTCCTCCAGCATCACATTACTAAACCTCATCGAAACGATCTTCCACTCCCCTCCCTCGGGTTTCCTATGACTCTGTCTCGACCATCTAACATACTCCTCCGCCAACGTTTCTCCCACCAACTTACTCAACGAATACGCCGACTCTGGTCTCCTAGGACTCTCCTCCGTAATAGGCAAACTATCCGGCTTGATATCCAACGGAATCCCGATCAAAGTTTCACTGCTAGCCATCACAATATTCCCAATCCCCAACTTCCTGCACGCCTCCAAAACATTGTATGTGCTGGCAACATTCGTGTTGAACTGTTTCGAACTTGCACTTTGACCCGGACTAGGCATCGCGGCCAAATGAGCAACTGCATCGATACCTTTATAGGCCATATCGATCTCCATCATCGCTTCCAATACCTGACCCATATCGGTCAAGTCTATCTCGACAAGACGATAGGCTCCACCAAGACCGGTTTTACCATCTTCAGAGGCGGTTTTGGGTCGAAATCTATCGAAGTTGATCACTTCGTAACCGGAGGAAGAGAGATGGGAGACGGTGGAACGACCGAGTTTGCCGGAACCACCTGTGACAACCACACGAGGTTTGATGGGTCGACCGGGAGTTTCACCGAGAGTGAGAGGTGTGTTTGATGCTGACATTGTTGATGTTCGTTGCTGTGTGAGTATATGAGTGTGTTCCGATTGGGAACGAATACACGGAGAGCTCAAGAGGTTCTTATACTTCTTAATCCATCCCGCAACAACGCCAAATGTGGAGAAACCTTAGTCCTACCTCGCCGGCGGGCTTTCGTTCCAGCCAAAGCCATACTTTCTCGGCTAACAACGCCTGCTTTCCATCTTCATCATTCCCAACAGCTCATCATCTGTCCACCCGCCTCTCGGAGCGATTGAACAAAGTCGCCGGTCTCCTCGGCGTCTTTTCACATTTGTGGAGAAGAGACGTCACTCTGATGATCGTCTCACGTCAGACATAATTTCCACGCGACGGCTTTTTTTGAAATTCAACTGGATATCTCGGCATGAAAATTCTGGCTCCATAATTCCATCATCTCTGCTCAATCTCCCGATCTCCATTCCCCCACAACACTCACGTCCGCAGCCAGACTTGTGGAGAAGACGCTGGCCAGACACAGAACAGTGTCAAACCCGCGCAGGTGGACAGCATCAGCCCTTGCAGCAAGCTCGCACGTCAGCTGCGTTGTGACCGTCCTGACATCACTTCATACCCACCGCAGTTCGGTACACTACCTAGCAGCTCAAAATGTACAAGCGGAAGAAGATCACGAATGGAAAAGATGATACTATGACACATGAATTGCAGAGAGAAAAGAGGGATATTAAACGAATCGTTACCAAACACAGAATGACATTTGAGTCAAGCCAAGAAAGAAGACTACTGGTTGGTCTCCATAGGACGATCCTCATTGACACCACCAGCTTCGCCAGCCAACTCAGGAGCAATCACAGGCTCAGCAGGTGCCGATTCCTGAGTAGCCGGGGTGGGAGCAGGCTCAACAATACCCGCAGTCTGCTGCTGCTCAACTTGAGGCGCAGGGGGAGGAGGACCCTGATTGCTGTTGTTTGCCTCTGCACCTTCCTGACCTCTCTCCTGTTCGAGCTGAGGAGCAATGACACTAGCAGCACCCAAAGAAGATGGAACACGAGGAGGCTTGCTGGGGGTGTTCCAGGCTTCACTCTTGTTGACCTTCAATGGAGTTCCATTGAGCGAGCTGCTGGAAGCGGAAGGAGTCAGGCCGGCAGCAGCGGCAGCTTCAGCACTCTTTGTGCTGGCCCTCAACTCCTCAAGACTAACCAAGCTGACCTGAGGAGGAGCTTGAGAAGGCGAAGGCTCTTCACCACCCTCCTGCTGCATTCGCTTACGAACAAGCTTGGCGTAGTGCAAGCCACAAGCATTGCACAAGGTACGAGCACCATCAGGTCCACGACGCCATTCAGGAGTCTCGCTGGTACCACAAGCCTGGCACGAACCAGGAGCAGGAGCACGACTACGCTTCTTGTACTGAGGGCCCTTCATGTCTCCATCCATACCCGGAGAAGGGAACGAAGTGGGCAACGAACCATCGGGGAAAACACGCAAACCAGAGTTAGGAGTGAAAGGAGCCATAGGCAAACCAGAAGCACCCATCTTGTTTCCATCCCAGTCGGACGAGCGTTGTCTCTTGCGAGCCGAATCGAGCTTGGACTCGGCAGGACGCTTGCCGTGCTCCTCAGCATCGAGCTGTCGAAGCGCGACTTCGGGTTGAGCGAGGAGCATGCTGAGGGAAGAGGTGAGCTTGAGAGCCTTCTGGATGATGTTGCGAACCTTTTGTGGAGTGGGAACGTTAACCTGGTTGACGTGAGCGACACTGAAGTTGGCGATAGCGGAAGAGACAGAGTAGATCTCGCGAAGCTCGGACTCAACATTGCGAGGGAGACCAGAGGTAGACTCTTCTGCGGTGGTGGCATCAGTTGCAGCAGCATCCTGTGTCTGCTGAGCGTCGGCTGCTTGACCCTCGGTGGTGGCCTGAGCATCACCAGTGATGCCCTCGGGCTTCTCGGTCGCGTCAGCAGCGGAAGCTTCGGTTAGACCGTTGGCGGCGTCTGTTGCCTGCTGCTCACTATTGGCAGCATTGGTAGCAGCAGTGGCCAGCTCTGTTATGGTCTGAGCGGCACTGGACGCGTCAGCAGCTGCAGCGGCTGCGGCTGCAGCAGCAACGGCAGCAGCGTCTTGCTCAGAGGTGTGCTCGGAAGCAACATTGGCTTCTGGCTGCGCAGGCTGCTGTTCGATGGCAGATTCAGAGGTCGTAGTATCCTTCTTTCCAAGAATGTCAGAGCCGAAGTGAGACTGAGGTGCGGAGGGGGCGACCGATTCGGCAGCTACAGGGGCAGCGACGGCGGCGGCGGGGGCTTCGCTGGACATGTTGATCGAGTATGGATGGGGGGAAACGGGAGTGGGAAAGCGCGTGTGTGCGTGAGATATGAGATTACTGGGAGAGAATGACGTTGCCCGAAGTGATTGTGGTACGAGTGTAGCTAGCTTCGACGATCAGATACTTCTGAGATATGAGGCTAGGCTAGGTTAGACTGAGCTGAGCTGGGCCGAGCTGTGTAGGAGCTGCTACGCGACGATCCGGCGGTGTTGGTTTGGGAAGGAAGGGGAGACGCGAAAGATAGTCGCGTTCTTTGCTGCGAGATGGAGGAAGAATGGATGGCTGGCGTTGCCGGGCCCTGGTAGCAACGAGGAGCAGCGATGGATGGACACAAGGAACGAAGAGGAGGAAAGGGATGGAATTGGCTTGGGAAGATGAGAAGATGAGAAGGAGGCAAAGGGCAAAGGCCAAGTGCTGAGGGAGAGAAAGTGTGCGCCCGATCGCGGGGTGGAGCAAGGTCGCTGATTCCTTGTGATGCAGGAGAGATTCGTCGTCTCAAGAACGCGAGATCCGGAAGCAGAAGAGGAAGCGAGCGCGAAGCCTCATCGCATCTGTGCTCAAAGTGGCTGCTGATCCGCCGATTTGATTTTCTGCTTTTGTTGTGGCTCGTGATTTCAAGAAAGAGAGAGATGGATAGAGAGAGGAGAGGCGCCATTTTTTTTCTGCGCTTGGTTTTCCATATCCGATTCGACCGATCGAGCCCGACAGGAAATCGATAGGGCGCGGCGAGAAGCCGTACAAGAAAGTTTCGCAACAAAAAGGGCACAGGTCAGATTTGTATTCGGTAAAGGTCAAATCTCGATACAACCCTCTTGAAATGGGAATTCAGATCGGGTCCAAGCGTGAGAGAGTCTTCTAACGAGGCTGCAATTTGGCCCGTGTCATACACCAAGGCTGCGGTTGTCCGCTTTGGCCGGCCGCTTTGACTGTGTCATCGGCTCGGCGAATGTTGTCGAGAAAGCCTAGCAAACACACTTTGGTGCTGTGTGGTCGAAAGCTCGACGGTCATTTATAGGAAGTTTGAAATGCACTCCAGCCGCGACAAGTGCTGTTGATGGGAGGATGAGGTTTCCAGAGCTGCATCGCCGATGAGCCGATCTATTGTACATCCGTTTCAAGCGTGAGATGAGGTTATAATAAGGTGAGACTCGGGCTTGGCTTGATTTGGGTGGCTGTCGGCTCCCCTTTCCTTCTTTTTTGAGCGATGCTCCGCGGCTGTGGCATCGAGGATTGAGAGCGTGAAATCAGTCGGGTCAACTCCCGATTTGGTGCCAATCGTTTTCCCACGCTTCCGTCGTTAGCCTTGTTGCCTTGCCTTGCCATGMCATGCCATTCGAACGCTTTGGAAAACCCACCGCCATGTCGTGTTGAGAACAGGAGCAGCTTCTCGGCGTAAGAGCCGCTTGTTGGCAGAACGGTTTTATCCGAATGTCGTACCTTTGCGTCGGAACTGTTCCGTCATGATGAAGCGAGTCGCCTCACCACAGTTGTCCGACTGAGTCAAGCTCGACGGCTTGCTGTTGAGCTTCAGAGTCTCCGTCCAGCTACGGAGGATGTTCGTGGCTCTTCCGGTCAGCCACGGAGTTGATGACCCGCTCTCCGTTGTTCAACGGAAGGCAACACAGGCTCAGATCGTGCTTGTCATCAGCAAAGTAGGTGTTCAACCTGTCCAAGATGAGCTAAAGGCCTGCTGGTACATTGGACATGAGTGATAAACGGGGCAATGGGGTTCTTTTCGCCTGCTGGATACAGTAGATGTGGGCTTGGCAAGCTCGCACAGGAGGCTTGGTTTGGGTGGATTGCAGCGGACATCATTGCATATCGGCATCGGTCAACACGGCGCTAAGAGGCTTCCGCTGCACGATCTTAGCCTCGATTCGCGTCCAGGCTGAGACATCCAAGCAACCTTCTCTGACTAGAGTACTGTATCTCGTTCTCACAGCACCAGGTTGCGCCATATACGCTGGATTGCCGATGCTGGCGTATGAATCAATATACAGTAGCGGCGCTTGCAAAGGGGTTGTTCATGTGATTTCGCTTCGAGAGAGCAAGTTTAGACAAGCAAGAGGAGCAAGAGGAGCAAGAGGAGCAAGAGGGAGGTGGCGTTCGAGACTCTCCTTCGTCAAGGCTGAGCTCTAGTTACCAAACATCAGCAACGCAGACGAGCACAGCAAGAGACAGAGAAAGAGACAAGGCGAGAAAATAAGCTCAACAGAGTGTGAGTTGGACCCCTAAATCAATCAGGAGAGGGATGCATTTCGGCTTCCAGAACGCGCGCCTGTCACTCCTCTCTATGGCTCACTCTCTGGCTCTCTCTGTGTGTGTTGTGTGTGCAGTTGCTGGCAACCGGCTTCCAAGGTCATTTTGTGAGGCGGTGCTTGAATCGACTGCAAGGGTTTGTGTTGGGCTCTCATACTGGTCAGAACGAGGTTCAACTTGACGACAACATATCCACATGCGAGCTGACAGCGAACACCTTGACAGGAGAGCACACTCGCTTTCTCTCTTTTGGGAAGTGGATGAAGAGCGCATTCAATACAGCACAACAGCATCATGAAGGGATTTGCTGATACGCGCGATGCGTGAGTTGCAATTGCTGCTGCTGCTATTCTTGTTGACAACAGCCTCTCAAACAAGTCACTTTCGTTACAGCACATCACAGCACAGCACATCACATCACACCACAGCACAGCACAGCGTGTGACAGGCAGGTTGGGTTGCATGGGCCTAAAAGCAGCCCACAGACCATGCGTTTTTTGGTCTTTTGTTGTCGACTACGCCGTGTGCTGTGCCTGTCTGTGTCACTTTCACTCGAACAGAATTTCCCAAGCGAGCTTTAACTTAGCCTGCTCCTGCAGCAGCAGCACACAGACATACCGTTACACACAGACACACCGTTACCCACAGACACACCTAACTGTAACAAGTGTGATTCTGTGGCTCTCTCTCTCTCTCCCTCTCTTCCTTCCTCTTCGTCAGGAGGAAGAGGGAGAAACAGAGAAGAAGACTGTTGTGCTGTTCTGTCTATGATGACTTCGATCGCTTTCTACTCGTTCGAGCCAAGCAAAGCGAAACTTGAGCTCCGCTAACCGCGTCAACACAGCATCTTACAGTACACTTCTTGGGTTTGTGTTAGTGTTGGCTTTGCGCCGCTGCCTCGTCTACTGTGTGTGACAACAGTAGTATTTTTTGGAGTTCAAATGCGCTTCCAAATAACTTATCCGTTATGGCGAGTTGAACGGACCGCATACAAGGGTCCTTTGCTCGCTCGCACACACATCTGAACTTCAACCTCAATCTCAACCTCAACCACGACACCGACACCGACACCGACCTCATCGTCGCTTGTCCTACCCTCTCCGCCTCTCACTCACTCACTCACTCACTCGCTCGACCCATCACTCCTCCACCACCTAGGAACATCCCAAATTTGCGCTCTACTCTGATACCTAGCGACGCAAACATCTGGAAACAACAATAACACCAACAACAATCGCCTATGACGCCTTGCGCGCCGGTTCTCACCTTCTCCCATTACAACCCTGGAACTCGCATGACGACAAGTCGGCATCATCAGTATCGTGTTTGCTGCTAATCCTCCAAACATTCATCTCCTGTGCACTCATCCAGATAAGAATATCAGCATCGTTCAAACATTCTTGGCAGCGTATACCCACTTCTTCGCGCAACACGACAGACCCAGCATCAGATCTCATGAAATTCTGCGCAGAACTCAGTCACCTGCAGCCACAGACTGGCTTTCAACGTCACACCTGCCAGAGCTGAATGCAAGTCTGTCACACCAAAGCACGAACTCATCCTTGATCTTATTCAAGTGCAGTCGAAACACTCGACGTAACCGGTGCGAGAGCCTGTATTGGCTCCATAGCCCACAACAACCATGGAGGATCCTGTCAGTCAAGCCGCCAAAAAGAAGCCCGCGTTTGCCTTCTGGGGAGAGCGACAACGCAAAAACAGCACTTCAGCTCCTACCAGCGAAGCAACGGCGTCTGCAGTCGCTTCTTCATCATCCACTTCTTCCACTTCAGCATCCACGTCGCGTCTCGTCGATGCTCTCGAGCAACGTGGCGCATCCACATCGACATCAATGCAACGCACAAGCTCCTCACAACAAGCAGGTTCAAGTTCAGGAACAGGTCTCAGCGGTGTTCAGCGCTTGATTCAGCAGTATCAGACTGGCTCTGCAGGTGCTCCAACACCAGCCTCTGTTTCCTTGGATCGTACGTTGTCGGCTCGACGTCTGGCCGCTTCGTCATCATCACCATCGCCTCGGTCCAGTCGCATCGCCTCATCGTCGAGTCCAAGATCTTCCTTGAGCACTGATGCAGTGCCCGCCAACGGAACATCCGATGGCTCTCCTGCCCGTGCTTCTCTCAAACAGTCACAGTCACACTTGCCATCGATACAGCCATCAGCAACCGAGATTGAGCCATCGGAAACGCCGTCCACCGTCTCCTCCTCTTCCGCAACACCCATGTCGCGCCTATCCAGCCAAGCATCGTCCAGCGAAGCTTCCTCGTCGACCGGCACAGCCTCAGCATCGGTTCCGGCCCCAGCATTGGCAATGGCCACACCAACACGGTCAACAGCAAGTGCAGCATCTATCTCACAGCCTCAGGAGTCCAACCCCAGCATGACTTCATCAGATTCGACTACAAAGGAAATCGATGCGGAAAGGGCAAGGAGAAGGCGTCGACTCTTGCAAGAGCAGCTGCGCAAACGTAACGCGAGACGACGCAGCGCTGGCGGCATCGGACCCGGCGAGTCACCGACGTTATCGTCGGATGACGAAGAGCAAGGACCGATAGCAGAGGCTGCTGATCCAAGTCGGGTCGAGCTGTCTGCCACATCGGACTTGCTGAAAGAGACTCGGTCGCGGCCGGAACACGCTAGAACCACTTCTTCATCATCACGCCGCACACGCTTTATCTCCGAGTCCAGTTCCAATGCCCTCTCCGCCAGCACCAACGGCGCAGGCAGCGGCAGTGGCAGCGGTGCGGACTCGGATCCTTACCACGATGCAGAGTCACGTCTGGTCACGCCATCCAAGCCGGTTGTTGAAGTGGTAGCATCATCTGCAGCAGAGTCAAAGTCCGGCAATCGACGCGCGACAGCTCGACCACCATCGTTTGAAGACACTCGTCCCTGGCTCGAGTTCAGCCCCTTGTTACCAGATGGTGAGCTCCTTGAAAGTCCACAAAAGTCGACTCCTGCTCCTAGCTTTGCACTTCTCCATCGCAATGCTCCGTCCGACCTGAGTGCATCAACGAGCCAGAGTAGTGCTGCCACCGACTCAAACCAAGCACCAAGTGCACGTCCTTCTCCTTCGCGCTCCAATTCAGCCTCTCTGCTTGCCAACGACGCACCCGTCTCACCAACAGGTCTCGGCTTCTCGACGCCTCCAGGATATCCATCTGCAACTTCCTACCTCTCCATTCATTCTCCCACTTTGAATCAGAGCCCACAAGCTCGTACCCACCGAACTACAAAGCTGCCACCACCGCGGCCGACTCCCCAAGCTCCCTTGCCTCCACCGCCGTCCGTCGTTTCGTCGATAGCATCCTCCACCTCGCGTCATGGACCCAATGCAGCCACCAATACAGTATTAGGGCCAGCGCGATCCGTACGCAGCAGTTCGATCCGTAACGCGGCACCGCCGCCGTCCTTGTATGACGAGGCCGATGTATTTGGCGGTCACGCTTTGCGTTCCAGAAGTTACAGTTTGGAGCAGGAGGTCAATTCGGCTGACCAAGGCTATCAGCAGATGCCTCAGCTTTCAGTCATAGGCACGAGTGTCGCGCAGACGCAAGCGTTGTCACCCCTGACCAGTCCGACGGACAGCACGTACTCAGACAGAGCTTCCACCCTCGCAGTGCCCATGATTCGTCAGCGCAGCAACTCGTTGCAACGCAAGGACCGGCAGGCTCTCGAAGCTACCGATAGATCTGCAGAGACCATGGCTGCACAACAGCCTCCAGTCATGGCTCTTGACGTACCCGCGGCCTCGAATTCATCCTCTCGAAGCACATCCAGCAAAGCTCCCGCTGTCGGCCGGCCAAGAGGTTTCACCGTCGGCGCAGTGCCCGCTCCTTCCAATGCGCTTCGAAGCGGCGGCGGCGGCGGTGGTACGGCTCAGAGCGCAGTCAAATCTAGGCCAAGGTCGTTGCTATCCAATGAAATCTTCCCACTGGATCTCGCTGAACCCCGATACAAGTCGAAATCTGGCAGAGACGACGACGATATCGCTCGCAAGACCTACAGCATGGACATTGACCGTCGTATGTCGTCTCTCACCAACAATCCCAGCAGCTCTAGGGCCGGACCGGGCGTCAGCATCAGTCGAGGTCTCTCAGCTACCTCCAACAGTGATCGCGAAGGCAACGGTAACAGCAGTGGCAATGGTGGAGGAGGCTCAAGCGAGAGACTCGCGCCCGAAAACACGGACCGCCGCCCAAGTGTAGGTGGTCGCAGCCGTAGTGGAAGCAGCGCTAGTCTCTTGCAACAGGTAAACTCGCAGCCCAAGTCCCACGCCAGCTTCGTTATCGCTGTAGTTGGTCATGCTCACTCGGGCAAGTCTACCGTCATCAAGAAAGGCTTGCGTCAATTCGGTCTTTCTAAGCCGCATGTGCTATCCGAAAGAGTCACCTCCCATTCGACCGTCTGCGTCGTCGACCAGGAACAGAGAACGATCGAAGTTCTCGAGATCGATGCCTCAGTACTGCTCAATGGGCCTAGCAAGCGGTTTGCATGGCCCAAGTTTCTGCCACACATCGATGCGGTGATTCTCTGCTACGATGCCTCCGAGATAGCATCGTTCCGTGGGATGTCCGAACTGCTCGAAAACTTTGCCGTAGCCAATCTTAGCACTGTCATGCTAGCTTGCAAGTCGGAAGTACATCCCAAGGCAGTCGATCCTTACTATGCCAGCGACATGGCATGCATCTACAATGTCGGTCTCGCCGAATGCACTGTCCAGAGTGAAGAGGGCAAGAAGCGTATGCGCGATTGCTTCTCATATCTGGTGAAGGAAGTTGCCAAGTCTCGATCTGGACGTGCTCGTCGTGGTCCTGCTAGCACTGTGCCTCCAATGCCATCGACTGCGATGGCCTCGCAGCGGTCTCAATCGCCAGGGGCTCCCCCTCACAATCAGTCGGCAGTGCCTCCGACGCGAACAGCCTCCAGCACCTCGCATAGCGGCAATGTCCCAGCTAAGAGCGATGCAGTACAAGCTAGCAGCGAACAACTACCCGCGCCGACAGCGCCCGTCGACCCAATGCGGGCCAGGGGCTACAGCAACGCGAGCTCAGCTCTCAGTCGAGGAACAGCAGCAGGCGGTAGCGAGGCATCTATCGATGATGCTTTCATGGTCTCCACTATGGATCGGGCTGCTCAGGCGCTAAGCAACATGGAGCTCGCCTCGAATCCAGCTGCCACTCAGACTCAAGTCCGCACTGCTGCGGCTTCTGGCTCTGATACACTCTTCACGCCCCGGAAGATGAGTAGTGCAACAGTGGGATCTGCGATCTCTGATGCGCCATCCTTCCAGTCTGAAGAAGACGTCGTGCTGCACGACAGCTTGCAACGCGCACAGGTGGGTCTGCAGACTGCGCGGTCGAGCGGAGGTTACGTTTCGATCGAAGAGCTGTGGGACAAGCTCTTCCACGCTGCGATTTCGCGCACCGACGAACGCTTCGTGACCATGTTCATGGTGTTCTTCCGAGGCTTTGCTACGCCGATGGACCTTCTCCAACAGATGATGGCCCGCTTCGAGACGTTGACGGCTGAAGACGTTGCTGACGGACTCGTGCATCGCTTTGCGCTGATCAGATTGACCAACATGCTAGGTGACTGGGTGCTGGACTATCCTGGTGATCTCAGTCATCCTGACACGCACGCTCTGCTGATCAAGTACCATCGCCAGCTGCTCCATCATCCCGATACCGTGCATACGGCTGCGCAGATTCATGCGGCTGTCGAAGCAACCGTGAATGCTGTTGATCTGGATGCACTGTGGAGTAAGGCCGTCAACAGCGATCAGACGCGACACAAGGGTGGAATCGCTGCGGCTATCCAGCAGCAGCAGCAACACCAACACCAACAAGTTGGCGAGACGGACAGCGCGTCAAGTTTGCCAGCTAGCCAATCCAGCAACAGCACTTCCGCATTGTTGCCTTCGTCGGGCAACACCAGTCACGAATTTGATGGCAGCGGTCGTTCGGTTGAAGATGTTTCGGAGTCTCACGAGCGAACTGGCTCAGAAAGCAGTTTGCCCGCACGTCCAGAAGGTATGGGCAGTCGTTCGCGTAGTGCCTCTGACCTCACGACATCGTCGACAGAGGGAGCTGCTGTTTTCTACAAGGATGGCAAGGCTACTTCGCAGGCAGGTGTCAGCACCGTCAGTGGTCCCACTCAGGCCTCATCCAGCACAGGCACCGCCACCAACAATGCCTCCTCTGCAGCTTCATCGTCCGCCAACCTCAGCGATGCCCTTCCAGCTACCATCCATCCGGCACCCAGCACACGCACTCAGGACCAGAAGTCGGTTCTGCGATCCATCTCCAACACCCTGATGGAAATCGACGATGAGGTTATCGCTACCGAACTCACTTGCTTGGAGTGGACCTACTTTACATCGATTCAACCGCGAGATCTTCTACGCCACATTCTTGTGCCTCATGACAAACGCGATGGTCCTGTTGCACGATCGATCTCTCACTTCAACTACATCTCGAACTGGGTCTGCTCGATGATCCTTGCGCAAGGTAAAACGAAGCATCGCGCTAGGATGCTCGAGAAGTTCATGAACATCGCCTCGATTCTCCGCCATGACAATAACTATGGCTCGCTCAACTCAGTCCTCGGAGGTCTTTCCAAGACTGCGGTTCATCGTCTCAAACACACTCGGGAACTGCTGAAAGGAAAGAGTGTCAACAAAGCCTATCAATCGCTCGTTCGTCTCATGTCCAATGAACGGTCCAGTGCAGCCTACCGTTTGGCACTGGAGAACTCCGATGGTCCAACCATCCCTTACGTGGGAGTTCATTTGCAGGATATCCTTTCGATCAGCGATGGCAATCCAAGTAAGAGGAGCGACGGGATGATTCACTGGCGAAAATTCTCACTGATGGACGAGGCGGTGATGGCAGTGGCGAGATGTCAACAGTACGATAGGTATATTAAATCAATTCCTGCTGTGGAGAGACTGGTGGTGGATGTACCAGTGATGGACGACGAAGCGTTGTACGAGAGGAGTCTATTGGTCGAGCCAAGAAGTGGAGCTAGTGGCGGAACTGGAGTAGGTGGTGTAGCGGGAAGCAAGATCAAGGATTTGAAGACGTTCTTGAGTAGTCAGACTTACGGCGGTGGTCCTGCTTTTCATCCTTGACACTCATGAAAGGAATACTGTTGGAGGTTGATGCAATACACTTTGACCATTCGAATACCGATGCTTTGATTTTGAGGCTGATATGTGACCGCATGAAGGAGTATGACTGCAAAAGTGATCAGAGAGTGAAACGCTAACGACACTACAGTAATACGAGGCCGAAGCTCATCCCGAACTTGTTTAAGCTCAAACCTCACATAACTTCCAGCTAGGAGGAACAAAGAAGATAAAGAAATGCATTGCAAAGAGTGCGATACGATATGCTCAACTACTTGATCTTGAGATGAACCTTTTCGACAAATCCAGCTAGATCGCTCTTCCTGACCTGAATGCTAAAAGTCTGGAATCTGTCATGTCTGACTCTAGCACCGCTTAACTTTGCTGCATGTTGAAAAGCAGCTGTAAAATGGTTGTTCTCTACCATGCCATGTACTGCACTTCCTGTTGAGCCTAGTACCAAAAAGGTATCTTTTCCTGGATGTAATGCTGCCAGGATGAACGGTAAAGGTGCATAGGCTGCTGAACTCGCTTTACTCGAATTCTTCTTCTTCGACGCTGCAATCGTCTGCTGTTCGACGATAATATCTCGTAATGAAGTAGTCAACCAACCCGCAAGTCGAGAGAGAACCTCGATATGACTGAAAAGTTCCAGATCCGAACCGTCTTTGAGAATCGCCAAACGGAAGTTCTTAAGTGTACGAATACTTTGGTTCGTAATCAAACTTATACCTCTTGCAACAATCTTCCGATGCAATGCCTGAGATAGCAGCAACGAGGAACGCAAAAGATCAACAGAGGTGGAGCGAGAAGTATCAAGTGCACGATAGGCTTCGTAGAAGTTGGTAACCCAAACTTCACGTTCAGTCTGTTCGAGTTTGGCTACATCCTCAGCAGCGTTGGTTTGACTCGTAATCGCGTCTAAGTCCAACCCAGCATTTGCACCTGCTTGCTCCTTTGCACCTTGAGTAGCTGTTGCAGCGATAGCAGAGCTAATTGCATCCGTCAGCCCAGTACCCAGATTCCAAACTCTTTTCGTAGCAAACAGCTCCGAAGTCTGAGCATTTGGATTAGCAGGATTAAGGTTGGCTGCAAAACTATTCCCCAACGGTGCACCTCCTCCTGAACTAGCAGATGCAAACACCATCCCCGGCGTTTCCACCTCGATCTTAACCCCATGTGCAGCTACCAGCAACGCTGAAATCCCCTCCACCACATCTCCTGCGCCCAAAGGAGCAGTTCGAAATCCAAAACTCCTCTCAAACCCTCGATACGTTAGTTCTGTCAACCCATACTCCGGTGCAATCCCTTCCAACTTCCTCACTAAACTCCTACGAAGATCGAGGGGCATGTGGGTGTAATTCTGCCTCACTGCGGTTAGACTGAATCCCATTTTCGCCATCAACCCGCGTAGCTTGGACAGGCCACGTTCTCTCCAGATGCCCAACTTGGCTGCGACGTAGGCGGTATGATACATCGCCGTTTCCAAACTCCAGTGTCTGTAGAGCGTGAAGCGAAGTTCGGAGGGGATGATACGGATGGATCGATCGTCGGCATCTTCGGATTTGGTATTGAGAGAGATACCTTTGCGGAGTGCGCGGTCGTTTGTCGCTCTGCGCGGTGCGGAGGTGGGATCTTCGGAGGAGACGGGTTGGTTGAGGAGGTCGAGAGACCAAGCTTCGTGTGGGTTGGTGGAGGAGGTGGGTTCGATGGCTATGACTTCGGATGCATAGGCGGAGGAGTAGGTTTCGTAAGTTTCGAAATCGATCGAGTTGGAGAGGTAGAGAGAGGTGAGACCGACAATGGCAAGCCAGAGAGATTCACGATCTGCACGACCGAGGGATTCACAGAGAAGATAGAGCATGGAGGAGACGGACATGCCGAAGGATTCACCGCGGTTGTAATAGCGAGTGAGGATGGTGCGGTATCGATGACGTTCTGCGTTGCTCAAACGGGTAGCAGAGGAAGTAGGAGGTTGAGAAGAGCCGTGTCGATTGCGTCGTTTGGTGCTCGAGGAAGGAGAACGGGAGGAGCGTGAACGTTTGCGTTTGGCTCCTGCTTGACCGTCTTCGCTGCCACTAGCTGCTGCATTGTCGTTGTCGCTGTCACTAGTGCTACTGGCATCATCGGAATCGTCCTCAGAGTCGGAATCGAGATCGAATTCGAGCTTTTCGAATGCATCTCGCTCTCCACCTTGTCTGCAGAGCTTGGAAGCGATTTCGCCGTCATCCCAACACCAGACGCGGTCGTTGGCATGGCTTGTAGCGAACAGATTTTCCAAGTTCCAAGGTCGATGCGAATCAATGACATGAATCGTGCAGCTCGGTGGAATGTTGAATGTGGTCGGCAAGCTCAGAACTGCACCGAGATTGATGAAGATCACTGAGCGAACATCTGTTGAGGAGGAGCTGGAAGCGATATTCGCTGGTGCACCGCTGGCATCTTCCTCGTCCTCGTCGTCGTTGAGTGGGGGAAAGACGGTGGAAAGCGTACTAAGTAGAGAGCGATATCCTTCTACCGGTACGATTCGATGTGGAATATCATCTTGCAAGAAGAGGGAAGTGAGGATACGTGTTGCGCAAACCGAGTCTACGTCAGGAGAGCTGAGAATGAGAACACTCGAGACGCCAGTGCCTGCAGTCCGAGCCGCTGATCGAATGCGAGCGTATGCTGAAGCGTAGTCGTGTTTTGAAGTGGAAGGGATGCGATCCGGGTCAATATGGACGTCGACGAGTGATGAGTTGGGACATGCTACCACCACCATTGTGGCGGCTGAGTAAGGGGGGATACGAGTTGAAAGGAAGAAAGACGGTTGCTGGTTTCTCTCTTTTTCGTGTTTAGATGCTTGTCATGGGTGTCGATATTGAGTGATGTGATGTTAGGAAGAACCGATGAAGGCGTGGGAGAATGATAGAGAAAGGATGACTGAAGCTTGTCGGAGAAGCCGAGTTGGAAGACAGAGCCAGCCAGAGAAAGAGAGAGAGTCGGAGAAAGTGGAGTGCAGACACACACAGAGACAGGCACAGCTGGCTTCTGTTGTCTGTCTGTTGCTGTTCTTTTGGAAAGCAACACCAAAACGAGAAACGCGCCCGCGTCGAGGTTCGAATTTGTTTCTTTTCGCGTTGAGAGGTGTCGAAATTTATGCTCCCATAATCCTTGTTAGAGCCTTTATATCGCACACAACAAAGAGATGAGGTTGACTCTCGTGCGGTTGAGTGCAAAGATGAGCTGGAAGAAATGTGCTTCTTTGGCCGTTCAAGGCGCGCACTGTCCAACACCTTCCATTCTCCATACTCCATTCTCATCTTCCTCTTTCTCTTCCCGTCATCACCGCAACAACGAAAGCTCGGCGCTCGATCCATCATGCCGCGGCTTCTCAGCATGCACACCACATTGCTAGTGGTGGTGCTCTGCGCCTCTCTTCTCTCTCTTGTCCAAGCAGTATCTTTACCAAGCTCAAGCGATTGGACAAACACCAACTTCCTCAAACAGATCGACCTCACCGGCTCAACATCTCACTCACTCACAACCGTCTCGATCAGCACCAAATCCAAGCCCACATCTTCTTCTGACTCCATTACCTACTTTTTCCTGCTATCGGCTCACGAAGCAGAACATCTATCATGGAGTCGATTGACCGTCAAACCTGCACTCGACTCTCCTCTCGCTTCTGGTTCCGAATACAAAGGTGGTTTGCGTCCAGTACTTCCCTTCACTCCTGTCGGTCCCGTTGATGGAGATGCTAGCAGTGTTCTTTTTGAGTCCAAAGTCCCCGCCAATGTGCTTGGAGCTGAAGGCGCAACTCTAACCCTCGAAACTACTCTTAACCACATCACTTCGCCCTTGCCTGAAACGGTCAAGCAAACTCAACCTCAACTCTTCCTCTGGACTGGCGATTCAGCGATTCGCTCACCTTACCCAACCACTTCGGGTAGGATCAAAGTCAAATCTCCTTCACCCAAGATTCTCTCTTTCTCCCCGGAGGATGCAACCAAGTCCGGCTCGATTGTCACTTTTGGCCCGTTCAACAACCATTCTGCCCACACCGCTTCTACTGCTGTCCCTCAGGGAAAAGTGCATTTCCAGGTTGACACTCCTCGAGCAACCATCATCTCTCTCGACCGCACCGCCGAAATCAGCCATTGGGGTGATGCGCTTTCCATCCAGGATCGCATCCTCCTTCGCAACACTGGTCCGGAACTCAAAGGTCATTTCTCCAGGATCGAACATCAAATGGCTTCATTCTACCATAAAGGCAGTGGCTCTGCTCTCTCCTCCCTCACTTTCACCCTCCCACCCGGCAGCAAAGACCCTTGGTTCATCGACCAAATCGGCAACGTATCCACCTCTCGTTTCCGTCCCTCCCCTCCCAACCCTTCCATCCTCACCGCCTCCACATCCGGCCTCCCCACCTCCTCCGCTCTTACCTCCAAAATGAGTCTTCTCGAACTTCAACCTCGTTTCCCCCTCCTTGGAGGCTGGAATTACAGTTTCAGCATCGGTTACACTCTTCCGCTCTCCGCTGGTGGTTGGACTAAAAACCTTCGTTCTTCTCACGACTTTATCACCGCTATCCCTCTCTTTACTCCTCTTAAAGACGTTGCTGTCGACTCGGTTTCTACTACCATCGTTTTGCCAGAAGGTGCAACGCGACTTTCTATCGAACTTCCCTATCAGGCGGATCAGGTCGATAATGGAATCACAAAAACTTACCTTGACACTATCGGTAGACCGGCGATTAGAATCGAGAGGAAAAATTGCTCTCCAGAACACGCACAACTCGTCTACGTCAAATATACTCTGACACAGAGAGCGAATCTCATCAAAGTTGCTGCTGTCGCGGCAGTTACTGCGGGTTTGTTCGTGCTCACAGCTGTAGTGCAGAGAGTTGAAACTAAAATTCGATAATGTACATAGTAAAGAAGGATTGACTGCAATAGAACTACTTCTCGCTTTATCAGACAGCACGGTACGTGTGGTTCCGGAATGAAAGTGTGATTTTGAAAAGAGGGTGGAAGGGGTGTGCTTAGCCGAACAATCTTCCCATTTGATCCAAGATCGGTTCGCCTCCTCCTCCACCACCGTCGACATTGAAAAAGTCTAGATCTTTCATCATCCATTCCCATGATGGATCTTCGTCCAACCCTTCGCCCGGTATTGCTCCTGTGTTTGTGCCCGAAGGATGAGGTTGGATGTGATTGAACCAAGTAGCTGGACTAAGACCTGCGTTCGCGGCGGCGGTGGAGGGGTGATCTTGCCATTGTTGAGGTTGCTGCAACTGTGAGGTATGGTGGGGAGGGATGAAACGGGGTTGTTGTGGGAAAGTTGGATTCCAAGCGGTAGTGGTGGTGGTGGAAGAGGAAGAGGAGGGGGTGGAAGGGGAAGCACCCCAACCGGAAGCGGATGAGAGGTGTTGGGTGGAAGGAGGACTGAAATGGATATTGGAAGAATAGGCATGCGATGCTTTTGTTCCTGGTACAATTCTTCCGATCCCACCTCCTCCTGCTCGTGATGGACCGCCTTCCTGCATCCCCATCCCCGCACCCCTTCCTCCTCCCTCCACCGTATAGGACTGAGAATGTGATAACGGATGATTATGATCTCTCCTCAGATGTCTTCCCTCTCCACCACTACCTTCCATTGCCTCATTCCTCTCTCCTCCTCTTCCACCACCACCTCGAGTATCAAATCCACCTCTCTTCACCGCCTCCCTCTCCCCTTCCCCCTCCCCCATCACAGCTTCATCCTCGCCATCCTCACCAACCGCATCAAACCTAGCCAAAACCCCGAACAAAAAAGCACTATACTTACTCGCAATACTCCTCCCCCTCTCCCCACTCCCACTCCTCCTCGTCGCTCCAATCGTATCCAACTCCTTCGCCGTCAATCTTGCCAAATTCAGAACCCTATTCTTGGAAACAAATCCAAAATCTACCCCTTGCTTCTTCGCCTGGCTTCGTTCAGCTCTCTGTGCCTTCCTCGCCAAATCCAATGCAAACACAACAGCATATACAGTAGAAACTACGGTGCTGTTGGTGACATAGATCATAAACCCGCGTTGACATCGGTCGACGAAGGTAGCCATGTAGTTGGTGCAGCTGATGTAACAGTCTCTCCAGAGTAGGGTTAGTTCTGGTGTGACGTCGACCGAGTAGGTGATGGGAAGGGGCAGGGCGTAGGTTACGAGAGCAGCGTAGTCGAGTGAGAGTGGACCGGTGATTTGGAGTGGTGTTGGATCTGCTTGCTCCCCCGAGGTTTGGGATGTATGGGAGGGAAGCCAACGTTCTTCCCATCGTTTTAGATCCATATGAACAGAGTTGCGGAAGTAAGACAGTTGAAGTGAGAGTTGATCTTTTTCCGCCGCTGCCAACGCATCTTCCTCCCCCTCTCCCTCTCCCCCAACTCCTCTCTGAGGTAAAGACCCCACCTTCCTCCTCGCCCCCAAACTCCTCAACACATGAGTATTAAACCCCTCCCCACACCCAATCATCACCCTCCTCAATTCCACCTGCGCAACCAACGCTTCATCCTGCCTCAAAGCCAATGGCATTCTATACCATCTACTACAAGTTGCAATCACACCTTCATCCGCCAAATGCATCCTCTGCCCTGTCTGTGACGCCAGCGTTTTCTCCAGATTCCACAAATTCAACCACAACCTCTCCGTATTCCTCAACTGCCTCTGATAATGCTCCCTCCCCACATCCCCACCTATCTCCTGCGTAGCATAAGAATAGCAGACCAAATTACAACCCAACTCAGTCGCAATTCGGATCGCCGTACCCAAGAACAACCAGGTTTGATCCGACATTGCGCTCTCGCTCATATCTCGGTAGGAGGCTAGGAGGTAGAACGCTTGAGCCATCTCGACGTTCTTGTAATCTCCCGAGGTGATCCAGGTGATCATTCCTTCGTAGTGATTTCGTAGTCGAACCGCTAGTCCTGCATTCTCCCTCCTAACCTCCTCCCCTTCCTCATCCTCTCCATTGTTTGTAGAAAGTCCAGCGTTGAACTCTGCACTCAAGCTGCAAATCACCGTGAGCAAAAACGCACTATGCTTTCGTATATACCCAACGGTGGAAAGCGTAGGGTCGAAAATATGCATAAACGTTCCAAAAGCTCCATAAAACTCTCCTATCAACCTCTCCGCCTGTGCTACCGTCATCAAACCTTGATCGATGGGATCAAATTCTTGCCTATTGTCGTAGACAGGATGAAATGCGCCACGAGAAAAGTACGTTTGAGCCCAACTACGAGCTCCTCCACCACCACTAGCGGGCGCTTTTTGAACAACCTCTACGGTCGGGGGTGCGACGGAGGAGGAACGAGGTCTTTTGCGCGGTTCATCTTCACTACTACTACTTTCTTTTCTGAGTGATGATCTGGGTAGGGGTTTTTGAAGCCTTCGTTCGCTTTCCTCCGAACTTGCCTGTGCCAACAACTTCAACGGATTGGACAAGGTTGGAAACTCGTCAGGAACCCTTGCTACCGAAGCATGATCTTCGAAATCAACCAACATGTTAAAATCACTTCTTGATTTTGCCATCTCTTTTCCCGTCCCTGCTGCTATACTTCCACTCCTTTCCCTCTCCCCCATTCCCTTTGGAGGAAAAGAGGGTGGAGTCTCAACCTCCTTCTTCCCCTCCTTATCAAAAAACTTACTCCTATGCAACTGCCACATCAACGTCTCCACCAAACTACTCGCATCCACATCCCCCACCTCCTTATTCAACTCCTTGATCTCCCCCAACGTCCTATCCAACAACTCCAACCTCCTCAATATCTGCTGAAGCTTTATCTTCCCCGGTTTCCTCCCCCTCTTATGCGTCCTATAAAAACACTCCCTCTCTAACTTTATACACCTTCTACAAGCTTCCCCCTGAGAGGAGGAAGGGATGCATTTGACTTTGGCTTCACGACAAGGTTGACACGAAACCTTTTTCTGTTTAACTTCTTCCGAACTATCCGATTCCTCCGGCGTTTGATGTCCCATCACTATAACGGTAGAGAGATGATGGTGGAGAAGGAACGAATCATTACTCCACAAAAGGTTCACGCAAACATCGGCTTTTTATCGGTGTATAAATATTCAAATACCCCTGCAGTGAAATTTTATACTCAAATAGAAATTTGGTCACCGAGGTTCTGCCGAAATTACAAATCGCAAAGCTCTGTGCAAGGCTGACACCAACACAGCACAAACACATATGACCATCATGTTTTCGCTGTCAACGATCGCACCATTTGGAATGAATCACAAAAGTTGGATGAAGCAGATGAAGATGGTATTGAGAACATGCAGTCGAATGAAGTGCAAATGGGGGAAGNGGGGAAGAGTGTGGAGTAGAAAAGGTTTAGGAAGATCAAGCAGAAGGAGGTGTGGGGTTATTAACTGAAGCGGGGGTCCGACCGCCACGATGCCCACCTCTGCCTCCACGATTTCCACCACGTCCACCTCGACCTCGACCGCGGCCACGGCCACGTGCAGAGCTAGATGTTTCGCTCTCACCATTGCCACCGCCATTGCCATTGCCATTGCGATCGACTTCGGCTTCGGCTTCGTTGTTGCTGTTGCGGGCGCGCCAATTGCCTTCACCTTTAGGCTGCGGTTTGGATCTACCATCAGGTGCAGCAGCAGCAGCGGCATCCTTGCCACTCGCGACATCACCAGCGACAGGATTAGAATTGGTGACGGCACCAGTAGTGGTAGTTGCAGAGGTACTGACACTTGCCTTAGTGCTCCGGGTATTGGTGGTCGTCGCAGTGGCATTCGTAGTGATACTGGCAGCAACACTAGGCGGAGCCGTCGATCGATGCTGGTGATGAGGCTGAACATCCGGAGTATGCGATCGACTGGTCCACCTGCTTCCCACATTGCTACCCGGTGCACTACTCTCGTTCCCTGCAAACAAATTCGAACTCGAACCTCCTCGACTTGCCAACCCACCCGCACCATACACGGCACTGACAACACTTCCACCCGCACCACTACCTCGACTAGGTGGATCCTGCAAACTCAATCCACCCATGAACGAGGCTGGACTAGCAGGTCTCGTCGATCCTCTACTACTCGATCCCCAACCTCTCTCCTGCGCATATCCATCCAAAATGTGAACGATACCCTGTGACATGAATTCAAACTCCCCAATCTCCTGCGCTGACAACGACAGATCCGTCCGATCTCCCCACTCCTCTCCATCCTCCATATCATCATCCTCTCCACCCTCGTATTCATCCATATCCTCAACTCTCCTCCTCTGTTGTCCCCCTTGTTGCACTCTCTGCTTCCCAATCCCCTCAAACACCCTCAAGAGCACCACATCCATCATACTCCTCAACTTCTCCAAGTTATCCAGACTTTCCGTGTTTCCCGTAATCGGTAACCAGAAGTCACACTCCACTCCCTCTCCCAACACCCTTACCTCTGTCGCACCGAAAAGCATAAAAGTCAGCGGGTCTAACCTCGTACAGCCCCTCAACATCGTCGAAGCGTTGTTGCCTGCACTTCCGGAAGCGTTGCGGATCTTTTCGCTAAACGCAAAGATCTCCTTCTCGCCCATATGTGCAGGATCCCAAGGCTTGTGTTTGGTGAACTTGGTGTGACAGATCGAAGACGGATGCATCAGACAAGACTTGTCCTGCGAAGTGCGGTAACTTGCTTTACCGCTGCGGATGGCAAAGTTAGGTGGAGAAGAAACGGCGATCAGCGCTGCAAGCAGAGAGGTGCTCTCAGAGTTGAGGTTGAACTCTGCATCGGTCTCGCGTGGACGTCGATATCGCGAATAGCTGTTACCTCCTCCATTGGCATTGGTGGCCATGGAAGATGATTGGATCACCGAAATGATATCTGCCTTCTCCATGGATTGGAAGAGATGTTCTTTGACTTGCTGTATTTGAAGCAGAGTGAGCTTGCTGAGGAAGTTATCCTGGCAGAACCGGTTGGCAGCGACAAAGTCACCGCGCGATTGCATCTCCCACCATCGAGTATACGCTCTCAAGATGCAGAGCGCATCCGATCGGAAGTCGGGCGGACACCAACGATCTTTCACCATCTCCGCCTCTTCTCTTAGATGCATTGGCGCCATGAACGGATCCCTACTCGTCAGAATCGCCGCCAATGACAACACCGGATCGAGACACCTGAAAAATGCACCATAGAGGCACATCTTGCCCATCGGCGCATCCACGGGCAACTGCAACAACACCCGACCCAACGACGTGAGGTTCTTGTTGACATCCAACGCGCCCACCATCTTGAGCTTTTCCATTGCCGCCAGCACACGCTCAGGCGCAGGAGGCTCAATCGCCGACGCAAGCACTTCCTCCACCTCCATCCCTGGAATATCCAACGCCTTGATATGCATGACCACATTACTGAGATCCGTCCTCTTCATCTCCACCGTCTGATTGACTTTGAGCCTGTCATATCGCGCTTTGCTGAGCACACCGTAGTATTCTCCTGCACGATGACGACCTGCACGACCTGCACGTTGATTCAAGTTGGACGTACCGACCCAAGCCGAGACGAGACTGGAAAGATGACGTTCCGGATCGAAGCGCTTCTCCTTGACACGTCCTGTATCGACGACATAGACGACGTCAGGGATAGTGATCGAAGTCTCGGCAATGTTGGTCGCCAAGATGATACGCCGAATCCCCTTGTGTCGGACGGGCTCAAAGACGGCTTGCTGATCCTGAACCGGAACGGTGGAATGGAGGATGTGGATCTCATATTGATCGCGATCGTTGAAGTCGGTGCGTAGGAGAGGATGGTATTGCGTGTCGGTGAGCAACAGATTGACGGCCTTGATCTCGTCCCAACCGGGAAGGAAGACGAGAACGTGACCATCGTCCGAGATCGAGAGAACATATGCGATGATGAGCGCCACCAAGGGGTAGGGAATCTCGAGATCGTCCACCTGATCAGCCATGGGATCGACCGGCTCGTTTGCGGCGGCGGCACCACCACCAGCTGCTGCTGCTGCTGCGATGGCATTGCCGTATCCTCCACCTCCGCCTCTAGAGTTTCCTCCGTTGTTGCGGCTGGCGGAAACGCCTCTCTGGTAGATCTCCCGCTCAATGTAGTCGCGAACATTCTTTTCACCCCAAACCCATCCACCCATTTGTGGAGTGAGCCGTAGTGCCTCCAGGTTGCGTACCGTTTCCTCCAGATAGTGCTTCTCGACTGGATAACTGCGACCAGGAATCTCGACAACTGGAGCCGGAATACCACTCGGATCGGCTAAGTACTGCTGAAAGAGTGTCGGGTTGATGGTAGCACTCATGAGAACCACCTTGATCTCCTTCTTGCCCAATCTACGACGTTCCGCCAACAATCGCTTGATGACGACCAACAACAGATCGGTTTCGACATCACGTTCGTGCACCTCGTCGATGACAACATGTGTAACGGAGTCGAGGAAAGTGTTGGAAGCATCTGCGTCTCCTAGCGCGGACTGAAGACGGCGGAGGAAGACGCCGGTGGTGCAAAAAGTGATGGAACCGTTGGGTTGCGGTGGTTTTGCCTCGAAACGAACCTGATAACCGACAGTCTGACCGAGCTTCTCGCCTCTTTCCTTCGCAACACGCTCGGCGACACTGATAGCGGCAATACGTCGTGGTTGGGTACAGATGATATTGCACTTTGCACCCTTGCCCTGCAAGATGTAATCATCGAACAGGATCTGTGGGATCTGAGTGGTTTTACCGGAACCGGTAGCAGCCATGCAAATGGTGACCTGGTTGAGCTCGACTTTGACAAGAACATCGGATTGCTTTTGGGAGACGGGCAAACTGAGACGTTGATCGCGCATCTTGGCCATGGCGTCGTCCGAGTAGTAGTTGGCAAGTGCCAATTCGAGTTGTTCGCTCTTGCGTTGGAGTGAATCTTCGGTAGCACCAAACTGCTGATTGTATCGTCGTGCGCGTTGTTGACGCATCTGACGTTGTTTGGCAAGCTGTTCAATGGCATGTTTGGAGGCAGCGTTGGGGTCCTCGCCGGCAACAACGATGGCAGAAGTGCGTGGACGTTTGGCGTAGATCTTGCTTCGAATCATTGCATCGTAGATGTTGGTGACTGAGTCGTCAAGCTCTTCACTCATGTTGAAAGTGACGTGAGGAGCCTTGTTGATAGACATGCCTGGTTTGTGAAGAAGCGAAAAGGTCTTCCAGAGTGAAGGATCGGTGGACTCGATGTAAGAGACCGATTCCAAATAGCAGTTGGCAACGGCTTGCTTCTTGTTCTTGCCGACGGCTGCACCAATCTCGTTACCTGCGATGTACATGGACGCATGAGGTTGATTGATCGAGTTGGAGCTGGACGATGATGTTTTTGCACCACGTTTGGGTTTGCCTTGCTTGGCGCCAGCGGAGTGACGAATGTCGGGTTTGCCGAGGTTGAAACGTTTGCAGTAAAAGTCGATGAATTCACGGGCACGCTGTACGGTGAGTTCGGATCCATCGCTGAGTTTGGCGACAGGGCCTTGCTGCTGCGGAACGAGTGGAGCAGGTGCAGAGGCAGTGGGTGTCTTTGTAAGGATGTCACCGCTGTTTTGGAGGAAGAGCACTGCGTGGAGTGCGGCTACACGTTCTGCATCCTTTGCTGTCTTAGCATCACCATATACGTGCCAATCATATTCAGGGTCGAAATGGAGAGTGCATCGAAAGTTGGTATCTCTTCTGCCTTCAACTTGACCCTCTTCGACGGTGTAGACGGGATAAGTGCCGGTGCGATGAAGAACATAATTCTGAATGGGATTCTTCGGGTTGTCGAGCCAAGCCTTCTTGACGAGACCGCTATCGAGGAGACCGTGATAGTAGTCCTTGATATTTTGGAGGGAATGGTAGGGAAGCGTTTGTGTGGGAAGGAACTTGGTGGATTTGGTTGGAGCGCCTGATTTGAAGTTGGAAGTGGAAGGCGTTGATGATGATGATGCTGTTGTTGAGACGATGGCTGAGTCGGTGTCTTTTGATTTAGCGCCTCTTGAACGAGAAGGAGCACCGCCGCCGCCGCCTCCTCCTCCTCCTCCTTTCTTTTTGTTATTACTGGTAAGGGTTGAGGAGGCTGAGTTGGTATTGGAGCTATTACCACGCCCCCAATTGCTGCTTGCACTGCCTGCACTGCCTCCACTTCTCCATGTCGATGATGAAGCGTCCGCCATGATCGGAATCGATTCCGCAAAGAATGACTGTGTGTCAGTCACAATCGGCAATCTTTCCTTTGCTAAAGAGAGACGGATGTGATACAGTGATGTGATGGTAGGGAAGCAGAACAAAGCTGGGATCAAGTGAAGTGGACGTTCCGCTTTAGCCAAGATTTGAAATTTCCAAAACCAACACTTTCCGCTGCTGCTAGCGAAAGGATCAGTCGCCCGACTTGCAAATCCTCTTTTTTTTTTGTTTCTCGCCTCTTGGTCTTCTTGTCGATGCTTGAACCCTGATCTGCGTAAAGCTCCTGTTTTGTCTTCTTCTTGCCTCTCTTCAATTTTTGTGTTTCAAAGTGACGCAAGGCAGGAATCGGGAACACGATCCGATTTCAAAAGGCATGAGAGTCTGATTTTTTGTGGACCCTGAAATTTGACCGCCGCGCGCAGTTCGTCGTGTCAAAAGGTGTTAGAAATTGTAAATGTTAGTTGCGACTTATTGTCTCGGTCGACTAAAGTGCGTCGGCCGATGCTCCCTTAAGCGTCATGTGGACGATAGCAGAACTGGGTCGTCACATGAGGGAGTTCGACAGTCAAAACTTTTCGCTGTCCAAAGTAGTTCTATAGCGTAGCCCTTAAGCTATAAAGGGCCTACCCAGGTTTCACCTTTTGTAGATAGTTGCCCTCATCCACACAAATAGCAATTAACCTGTCTAGGTCGCCATACCTTTTGTGACAACTTACGACTAACTCGACGCGTCCCCGGCTACAGCAACAAAGGAATTATTTATTCTTTTAGGTTATGAGCCCAAGCTTGCTCACGATGCCCGATAACTCGCAAGAAATGTCACGATCAGATATTCCCCAACTCGTCAGGTTTGCCGACTATCCCAAGTGGAGAGAAGACTTTATTAGTCTTCTCATGATCCGTGGCAAACGGTCATGGGAGGTCGTTAACGGTAGTTACGTCAACAAGAATGACGACGACGATGATAAATTCCACGAGGCCAATTCACTTGCAATTGGATTACTCCGATACAGCATCGGGGACAACTTAGCGTACCTGTACCAGGACAAAACGAAGGCTAAGGACATCTGGGACACCATCAAGAATGCTTTCCACAAGAACCTTCTCGACAGAGTCGTAAGGATCAAAGATGAGCTCAACAACCTGCGTCAAGGCTCTGACGACTCCATCGACCATGTGGCGACCAAGATCATGTCGCTGTCGAACCAACTCAAGGAGGCCGACCGAGAGGTCAGCTACGAAAGGAAGCTATCCATTCTTGCACGGTCACTGCACCCCAAGATGGGCAAATACAGAGATATGCTGTTCCACGACATCTACGAAATGTCCAAGCCGATCACAGGCCTCGCCACAGTCAAGATTGGCTCCAAGGATACGGAGGTCATAGTGACCATGAACAAAGAGGATTACAAAGAAAAATATGAACGGACCCTAGACGAATTGCGATCCCGCGAAGAGCAACTTCGCCAGGAAGAAAAGGAAAGGGCAGCAAGCCGACGACCTGCTGCCTACTACACCGAAGATAACAAAAAGGAAAACAAGCCCAACTTTGCCCACATCATGTGTTTCCGCTGCGATGAGTACGGCCACATTGCGAAGTTTTGCAAAAACAGGCCCCTCCCTCCTCGCCGTTTCCCCCCCAGGACCAACAACGAGGACCAGAAACAGGAAGAGAAAGGCAAAGACCAAGAAAAACCAGGAAAGAACAATGAAATGCGTTCGTACTTCGTCGAGCTAGCAGAACACGAGGTCTACTACAACGACGAGCCTTCCGCTCAGCGCTGGGTCATCGACTCAGGTTCCTCTATCCACCTCTGCAATAACAGTGACCTTTTCGTCAACCTCGAAAGAGGCGACTATGGAAGGGTGAAGGGAGGAAGCGGAGGCACCTCGAAGGTCGAGGGCATTGGAGAGGTCATCCTCAAGCCGAATGGAGACAACGATTCTCCCAAGTTCAAGCTGAAGAACGTCCACTATGTCCCAGGATTCAGTGTTAACTTGATCGCCGTCGGCATCATTAGGAACCAAAGCACCGTCATCTTCCACAAGGATGGAGGCAAAATACGATCCGACTCCGGCTCTGTGGTATGCAAGTTCCACAAGGAGGGTAACCTATCCGTACTGAACGCAACCAGCGAGGTGGAGAACAAAGTGTACTTTACAGAGACTGTCAAAGGCAGCCTCGCCGATTGGCATGCCAGACTGGGGCACGCAAGCTACCAGGCCGTCAAAGAAACCTCCAAGATAACTCTGGGAATCGACTTGGAAGCCAGCCAAGATAGTGTTAGGACCCTTGTCCATGAGTCGGTCGGGGAGTGTCGGTAGACCGATCCAATGGCGACCGACCTTCCTGACTGGATCGATCGGAGTGATCCATCCCGATTCTTCCTGAGCAATCGGCCTGTGTTTCCACCGTAGCGTGCGGCCGCCTCGCSGCCGCCGCGCCCTCACACTATTACGCTCTCATTGTTGGACGGAGGTTGCTTCTGGACCTCCGTCGCATGTATTACTTAGTTCGCTGCAATAGCACTCAGTACCACGCCGCGACACCGACCAACCGTTGGTCGCTAATCAGTACGACCTCTCCGTCCCCGACCCTAGTCGGCCGCAGCCGCCATCAGCGGTAATTAGACCCTACGGCCTTAACAGATAGGCCACACTGCGAGGCGTGCAGCCTTGGTAAAGCTCAACACTCAACAGATCACGCCGGCTGGAATACCACCAAGGAACCACTCGAACTGGTGCATTCAGACGTAATGGGCAAAATGCCACACGAAACCTTCGACGGAGACAAATACATAGTGACCTTCATCGACGACTACAGTCGCTTCGTTGTGACTTATCTGATGAAGAGAAAGTCCGAAGTTTTCGAACGCTTCAAGTCATTCAGGTCAGTCTTCGAAAATCTCACGGGAAAGAAGATGAAGCGCTTCCGAAGTGACAACGGCGGTAAATATACTGGACATGCTTTCAAAGAGTATCTCACGTCTGCAGGCATTACCCAAGAGTACAGTGCCCCGTATGAACCCGAACAAAATGGCACGGCTGAGAGGATGAACAGAAGCTTGTCTCAGTTGGTACGTTGCATGCTCATTCAGTCAGGAGGACCATACGCACTCTGGGGGGATGCAATGATTCATGCCACTTACATTAAAAACAGACTACCTGTCCGCAATGGTGAAAAGCATACCCCGACCGAGCTCTTCCTTGGTCAGAAACCCACCGCAGCGTTACTTAAACCCTTCGGATGCCTCGGGTACATGAACGTCCCACCAAATCAAGCTAGTAAATTTGGCCCTCGCAGCCGCAAGGTAATTTACACGGGCGTCGAACTCGGCACCAAGGCGTATCGGGTAATTACCCTTGACGACATGAAGTGGCACACGTCGAAACAAGTCAGGTTTTGCGAGAACGAACTACCCTACAAGACCGAGAATTTCAGTGTCGAGGTCGACAGACTAAACATCGAATACCTCCTCAATGACAATAGCAACGGAGAGCCGGATGACGATGAATTGAACTCTGGTTACCCCAGACACCCGGTATACCACACAACATTCAATACAGACTTGCCTGAGCCCCGCACCCTCTCCGAGGCCCGTAAGCGGTTAGACTGGCCACAGTGGGAACAAGCAGTGAACAAGGAACTCGCGTCTCACAAGACAAACGGAACTTGGGAACTTGTCGACACCCCGCA
Organism: Ustilago shanxiensis; assembly: GCA_019972555.1. Lineage (NCBI taxonomy): Eukaryota > Fungi > Basidiomycota > Ustilaginomycetes > Ustilaginales > Ustilaginaceae > Ustilago > Ustilago shanxiensis. Next base: position 507,436 of record BPMX01000019.1, on the reverse strand, counting down.
AGGAGTCAACATAGTGAGCTGCAAATGGGTGTTTAAGCTCAAGCGAAAACCAGACGGGAGCATTGATAAATACAAGGCCAGGTTAGTTGCACGCGGTTTCACGCAACAAGAGGGAATCGACTACGACGAGACCTTCGCACCTGTCATGCGATTCCATACCCTTCGAATCATCCTGTGCCTGGCCAACCAATACAACCTGATCGTACACCAAATGGACGTTGAGACCGCCTTCTTAAATGGCGTCCTACAACAGGATGTCTACATGGAGAGCCCGACTCCCGTCGTCGGCAAAGTCTGCAAACTCATCAAATCCTTGTATGGCCTCAAACAAGCTGGGCGAACATGGTACAAGCACATTGACGCCACCCTCAGGAAACAGGGCTACTGTCGATCCCACTCCGACAGCAGCCTCTACGTCAAGAATCCCGACAAGCCCACGGAAAGCATCATCATCAGCCTATACGTGGACGACGTAGTCATCTGCTCAGCGTCGAAAACGCTGGTCGACGAAACCAAAGAGATGCTCCACACGGCTTATAAGATGACTGACGGCGGCGAGATCCAACATATCCTCGGCATTCAGGTGCAGCGAGAGGCTGGCACAATGAGACTCAGCCAAAGACACTACATTCGCGGAATGGCTTCGCAGTTTCTACCGGCACAGCACAAACGAGAGGTAGCCCCACTTATCATTGGATCCGAGAAGCGGGAACACCTCACGACCCCCCTGAATGAAACAGATCACTCTCGTTACAGGCAGATCGTAGGCTCCCTCCAATATGCAAGCCAAGGCACACGCCCAGACATCACGTTCGCAGTTCAATACCTCAGTCGGTC
>BPMX01000019.1:443995-487131 GCA_019972555.1 Ustilago shanxiensis | reverse complement strand
CGCCGCGACACCGACCAACCGTTGGTCGCTAATCAGTACGACCTCTCCGTCCCCGACCCTAGTCGGCCGCAGCCGCCATCAGCGGTAATTAGACCCTACGGCCTTAACAGATAGGCCACACTGCGAGGCGTGCAGCCTTGGTAAAGCTCAACACTCAACAGATCACGCCGGCTGGAATACCACCAAGGAACCACTCGAACTGGTGCATTCAGACGTAATGGGCAAAATGCCACACGAAACCTTCGACGGAGACAAATACATAGTGACCTTCATCGACGACTACAGTCGCTTCGTTGTGACTTATCTGATGAAGAGAAAGTCCGAAGTTTTCGAACGCTTCAAGTCATTCAGGTCAGTCTTCGAAAATCTCACGGGAAAGAAGATGAAGCGCTTCCGAAGTGACAACGGCGGTAAATATACTGGACATGCTTTCAAAGAGTATCTCACGTCTGCAGGCATTACCCAAGAGTACAGTGCCCCGTATGAACCCGAACAAAATGGCACGGCTGAGAGGATGAACAGAAGCTTGTCTCAGTTGGTACGTTGCATGCTCATTCAGTCAGGAGGACCATACGCACTCTGGGGGGATGCAATGATTCATGCCACTTACATTAAAAACAGACTACCTGTCCGCAATGGTGAAAAGCATACCCCGACCGAGCTCTTCCTTGGTCAGAAACCCACCGCAGCGTTACTTAAACCCTTCGGATGCCTCGGGTACATGAACGTCCCACCAAATCAAGCTAGTAAATTTGGCCCTCGCAGCCGCAAGGTAATTTACACGGGCGTCGAACTCGGCACCAAGGCGTATCGGGTAATTACCCTTGACGACATGAAGTGGCACACGTCGAAACAAGTCAGGTTTTGCGAGAACGAACTACCCTACAAGACCGAGAATTTCAGTGTCGAGGTCGACAGACTAAACATCGAATACCTCCTCAATGACAATAGCAACGGAGAGCCGGATGACGATGAATTGAACTCTGGTTACCCCAGACACCCGGTATACCACACAACATTCAATACAGACTTGCCTGAGCCCCGCACCCTCTCCGAGGCCCGTAAGCGGTTAGACTGGCCACAGTGGGAACAAGCAGTGAACAAGGAACTCGCGTCTCACAAGACAAACGGAACTTGGGAACTTGTCGACACCCCGCAAGGAGTCAACATAGTGAGCTGCAAATGGGTGTTTAAGCTCAAGCGAAAACCAGACGGGAGCATTGATAAATACAAGGCCAGGTTAGTTGCACGCGGTTTCACGCAACAAGAGGGAATCGACTACGACGAGACCTTCGCACCTGTCATGCGATTCCATACCCTTCGAATCATCCTGTGCCTGGCCAACCAATACAACCTGATCGTACACCAAATGGACGTTGAGACCGCCTTCTTAAATGGCGTCCTACAACAGGATGTCTACATGGAGAGCCCGACTCCCGTCGTCGGCAAAGTCTGCAAACTCATCAAATCCTTGTATGGCCTCAAACAAGCTGGGCGAACATGGTACAAGCACATTGACGCCACCCTCAGGAAACAGGGCTACTGTCGATCCCACTCCGACAGCAGCCTCTACGTCAAGAATCCCGACAAGCCCACGGAAAGCATCATCATCAGCCTATACGTGGACGACGTAGTCATCTGCTCAGCGTCGAAAACGCTGGTCGACGAAACCAAAGAGATGCTCCACACGGCTTATAAGATGACTGACGGCGGCGAGATCCAACATATCCTCGGCATTCAGGTGCAGCGAGAGGCTGGCACAATGAGACTCAGCCAAAGACACTACATTCGCGGAATGGCTTCGCAGTTTCTACCGGCACAGCACAAACGAGAGGTAGCCCCACTTATCATTGGATCCGAGAAGCGGGAACACCTCACGACCCCCCTGAATGAAACAGATCACTCTCGTTACAGGCAGATCGTAGGCTCCCTCCAATATGCAAGCCAAGGCACACGCCCAGACATCACGTTCGCAGTTCAATACCTCAGTCGGTCATTACACAAACCCACTCAGGAAGACCTCCGAAATGCTGAGCGAGCCCTTCGATACCTGAAATCCACCGAAGACGTGGCGCTGGTGTACAGCAACAGAGAAATGAGGGGGAGTGCATTACAAGCATTCTCTGACGCTGACTGGGCCTCCGATGTGTCAGACCGAAAGTCAATCTCAGGCATCGTGCTCACACTTTTCGGTAGCCCCATCACATGGCAATCCAAGAAACAAGAGCTCATCACTGATTCGACGGCATACGCTGAATACATCGCAATGTACCATGCCACGAAAGATATCCTCTGGACCCGAAACATACTCAAAGACTTGGGATACGCCTGTGACAACCCCACACCTTTGTTCACAGATAATCAAGCCGCCAAACAACTCGCCAAAAATCCAAAAGACGCCAAGCGCACAAAACACTTCGACATCAAGTTTCACCTTGTCCGCAAACAACAAACCTTCGGATCGCTGGTAGCCAAGCCCATCGGCACCAAAGATCAAGTCGCAGACATACTGACCAAAAGCTTCAACGGAGTCAAGCAAAGAGAATCGATGCACTTGCTGAGCCTCTCCGACAGTTTTGGATCGACGATTGAAAGGAACCGAAGGACTTCCGAAATTAATGAGGGTGTACCCCCACCTCCCCCAAGCCTCGAAGCTTAATATTACCAACCCACCTCCAAGCAAACAGCGAGAAACCAATGACGTGCGTGTGACTGTAAGAAGTTACGAGTGATATCCAATCACTTGCATGCAAATCAGCGCGAACGCCAGCGAACAACTTGGAAGGGTGGGACCACCACCACAGCCTGCCTCGATAGCCAACTAGGTAGTGCGCAGTCAAGAATCTCGAGAACAATGAAGAAAACACTGGGTAAGTGCCTAAAACAGCCGTCGAGGTCGCCACTACTTTTTGCGAGAAGTACGACGAACACAACAGGTGAAAGTAACAGACCGACAGTGGCGGCAGCACCCACCCAGCCAGAAAACCCACGTAGAGCCACACACACAGTAAATATTCCGACGACGATGTATACCGACAAAAACCTCATAAAAGAGGGGGAGTTCACTGACCCGAACCCCCACTCAACCAACCACTACAACAATGCCTCCCAAACCCAGTCGCACCAGATCTTCTCCACGACTTTCCAACAACATGAACGACGGAGATCCCCTCCCTACCCCACCTGCGACCAACCCCCCTCTTTCCGAAGATGGCGGCGCTACCGGCTCCCCAAAGAAGAGCACAGGTTCAGCTGACCAATCTACCCCCCAACTCGGCAACCTCACAATCGACACCATCCCTATCAGCGCTAAGTTCCTCAACATCCTCAAACGCCTCCCTCGCGGCACCGACAAAGACAACGACGAGCAACCCAACACCAACGCCGCCCACGAAGTGCCATCTTTGGACGATATCTACGATGGGTACAACAGCAGCGAATCCGAATTGTCCGTGCACGTTTCCGAAGGCGGAACTTTCTACGACGCAGGTGGTATCCCAATCAGCGAAGCCAAGTACAGGGAAGCCAGAGACCTCTCCAAGCGCAAGCACAGGAGGAGCTTCGAAAGGAAAGCCGATAAGGAGCACGATGTACTCCTTGCTTTCGTCAAGAGCCAGAGAGTCAACGCCAAGCGAGGCTCGAGCTCCCAGATCCGTGACACTGGCACTACTTCCCCTACTCAAAACAACAGCGCTGATCGCCCTGACAACACCTCCAGTCTCGCGCTCGTGATCCCGAGCTCTCGTCCCAACCAGGCTCGCGACAAGGGCAAAGCCAAGGCGATCGACCCCAGCACCACCAAGTCCCCTGCCGGCAACAAGAACCCCACTCGCCCGACTCGCAAGGCCGCGAAGAAGGTCCCCCCTGGCTTTTACGGTGCCAAGAGCCAACCTGGCCCCTCCCGAGAACCGGACAGTTGGAACACTGGCCGTGTATACAACGACGACGGTACTCACGTCAAAGGTCTGGGTCGACGTCCAGGAGAGCACTATACACGCACTCCCAAGGGCTGGAAGGTATGCGATAGGTGCAAGCGTAAGGGCTTGAAGAATTGCATCCCGTCTCGCGCTGCCAAGAGCGAGAAATGCAGCAACTGTCACAAGATGAACAAAAGCTGTTCAAACGATCGCTCCAAGAACTCCAAAGCGAATCTCAAAGCACGCATCCAGCGAACGGTGACCAGGCGAGTCAACGAATGCAAGGCCATGTACGAGAGGGAGCTCAAGATCCTCGAGCGTACCAAGAACCGCAAGGCCAACGAACTCTCGGAACTACGCAATGTCGCCCACCGCCGCGCGCAAGCTGCCTTGCTCCTCCTCCGCGACCCTACCCCTACCAACGTCAACCGAGTCAACAACAAGCTCTCCGAGATCCTGCGTGTCTCGTCCAACAGCGATGCCGATCCCGGCCACGAAGGCTCCTCGTCCATTCGAGTTGAGCGCATTACTGACGCCGACGATCTTGTCGACGAGGCCGACGTCAGGTCTGATGGAGGTACGGATAACGGCGACAATTCCGACCTCAGCGACCTTGACGACGACGATAGGGACGACAGTGACGGCGGCCGTCGCCCTAATGCCTCGTACCGCAAGTACTTCGACGACGAGGCCACCACCTCCAAGCGCAAGCGTAAGTAGTCGGTGGCCTCCTTCCCCCTCAATGGTTCAACACCATCTTCCCCCCTTTCACTTCATTCGTGCCCCCAAGACCTTAAGTCGAGGGGGAGTGTTAGAAATTGTAAATGTTAGTTGCGACTTATTGTCTCGGTCGACTAAAGTGCGTCGGCCGATGCTCCCTTAAGCGTCATGTGGACGATAGCAGAACTGGGTCGTCACATGAGGGAGTTCGACAGTCAAAACTTTTCGCTGTCCAAAGTAGTTCTATAGCGTAGCCCTTAAGCTATAAAGGGCCTACCCAGGTTTCACCTTTTGTAGATAGTTGCCCTCATCCACACAAATAGCAATTAACCTGTCTAGGTCGCCATACCTTTTGTGACAACTTACGACTAACTCGACGCGTCCCCGGCTACAGCAACAAAGGAATTATTTATTCTTTTAAAAGGAAGTGGCTCTTCGCTTTTGAAGCGGGGAGATGGGTCACCGCCCGGCAGTCGGTCAGTGTTAAGAGAGTCTCAGAGAGCGAGCGTGAGCGAAAAAGAAGATCGTCAGGGTTCACCGCTTTCTGCCTTGCTTGCTCTTGGCCTTCTTTCATTTCAGTATTTGGTGTCAATACAGTAGATGCCCACATTCTTTGGCGGCATTCCTGTCCTTGTGTCCATCCGTCTACGCTCCTAGAGATCATCTCAGCACAGGTGTCTACCTCATCGGTCGGAACATGATCCTACATAGAGGGCATTTGTGACTGACAACTTACGGTTAGAGTGATGATAATGGCGTGAGAAAAGAAGATGTGAAAATCGGAGAGGTGTCCGCCGTACAGTATGCAAGAAGAGCAGCCATCTGCAATAAAGTTTCCCAAATTGAGTCTTGTTTCACTCCTCCACACCTTTTGTCACGACGAGAAGAGCAAGAAAGCAAGCCATCACATCACTTCACACTGGTAACCGCTGCCTGCCTCTCTCTCTCTCTCTCTTTTTCTCCCTCCCTCTTCCACACTCTCTTTGCTCTGCTGCCTCCATCTAACATTCTACGAAGGAACTCGTCATTCGCGATCACGGCTCGATTCCGATTCTCATCCCCATTCCTTCACAAGGCTCTTTTCCGCTTTCCATCTCGGACTTTATAGCAACGCATCGTTTTGAGCCGTCGACCATGGCCCGCTCATGAGCTTAGACTTTCTTCTTCATCATCCTTCTCCGTCAGCTGGACTGGACTGGAATCCGACCACTCCAGCACTACAACCACAATGTCACCGACTCCCTCGCCTCCACCGCCCCGCGAGGTGCGAGTAGCCATCGTCGGGTCAGGTCTCACCGGTCTCGTCGCTACCTACCTCCTCTCTTCTCACAAACCTGATTCGACAGGAGCTCCGCATGTCAGCGTCGAAATCTTTGAACGCGCAAGCACACTCGGTATGGACAGCGCCAGTATCAGCGTTCCATTGCCATCAGCCGTTCCTACAACTGTCACAACTGCTACCACCGCCACCACAACAGCGACAACAGCAACGACAGCAACAAAAGCATCCAACGCTAGTGATGATGATGGTGCGAGACTACGCTCTCACAAACGACCCAAGTTGGACATCTCTCCATCTCCATCAGTTGCACCGTCACACAATGTTACAAAGTCATCAAAAAGCTTCCTCCGCATCGACGTTCCGATGCGAGCTTTTACCGGCGGATACTATCCCCAACTCCTCGCACTTTACCGCCATCTTGGCATCAGGACCAAAAAGACCAACTTCACTTACTCGTTTGCCACTCTTCCCGCGCCGTCACGTACATCTTCGTCGACATCTAGTACTCGCTTTCCATCTCCCTGTTGGCCTTCCACTGCTACCAGTGAAAACGCCCCCGAATGGAACGAGTCGATAGAAAACGCTACACAAAAAACGACAGCGCCATCTCCCAACATCATCTACAATGGAGCAAACGGTCTTCGTGGAGTCAGTCTGCCCTCCCATCTTCGCAACCCCACTTTTCCCAATCCCATTACAATATCTGCAGTGCTCGCCCACCTCACCAGCATACGCACCTACTTCTCCTCCCTCATCATCCTCATCTTTGGCTATTTCCAACTCCTCGTCATTGCATTATGGCACCACTACCTCGGACACACTTCCGATCCTACCCATCCTCTTGGCTCGTACACGCTGCAAGATCTCGTTCGAGACCCATTCCCACAACGTGCATCCTCGACGCACTTCTTGATGCGCAACATTGTTGAAGCATTCTCCGAAAGTATCCTTCGCCGGATCATCTGGCTGGATGAAGGCTTTGCACACCAGACTCTAGCACCGTTGTTTAGCGCAGTAATGACTTGTACCCTTCATTCGGTCTGGTTGTGCCCTGCAACAGAGGTGTTGGACTATGTAGCGTTGACGTTGGGTAAAGATCACTTTGTTGTTAAAGATGGAGTACGAACCGTGGTTGCTGCTCTGCTCACGCATCTTCCTCCAAGTCAAGATGGATCCGAAGGAGAAGGAGGAGGAGGGGCAGGGGTATGGACAAATGCAGAGGTGCGTTCGGTGAATTACCGCGACAATGCTGCTTGGATTAGCGTCCTCCACCACCATCCTCCGTCGAGTGCAGAGGAGATGGTGAGACAAGATTCGGCTGCGTCTTCCACCACAGATCGTACTTTTGTCCAGTCAGAAGAAGAGGTCAGGGGAAGAGAGAGAGMGCACGGTCCATACGATCATGTTATCTTTGCTACTCAAGCTAATCAAACTGCACACTTTCTTCAGCAGTATTGTGAGAGTATGCAGGATAACGCAGATACGGCGAATGAGGTGGAAAGGTTGGGGAAGGTGATTGCAGCTTTGGGAAGGTTTAAATATGAAAAAAGTACTGTTGTCAATCATATGGATCGAAGTTTGTTGCCCGGGTTCAGCTCGGATTGGAGAGATCTGAATCTTGTCACACCCCATCATCCGACAGGAAGCGATGAGGAGGAATGGACAGATGAATCGACATCCGAATCTTCTCTTTCCACCCTCTACCCTCCCATCTTAAATTACACAACAGCAACTCACATCCTATCCCATCCCAACCTGCTCATCATGCAAACTACAAACCCTCATCCCTCACTCCTTCCCAACCCCTCCCTCACTTTGTCCAGCTCTACATTCGAACGTGCGGTTATAGACGTAGATTCACACATCGCTCGACAACAATTGTTCCATTTCTCCCCCAACCCCAAGCAGAGACGAGGTGTTAAGACTGCAGGTGGGAGGAAGTTGGTGCTGGGTTCTTTGCAGAGCGGAGAGGGAAAGGTTTGGGTTTGTGGAAGTTGGGCGGTAGGAATACCTTTGTTGGAAGGATGCGTTGTTTCGGCTAGGTTGGTGGTGGAAGAAATAGCGAGGTTAGAAGGCATTGTTTTGCCCGAGAAGAGTAAATGGTGAAAGCAATATAAAACCTTGCGAAATGAGTTGTTCATGATATTTGCTCAAACAGATGAGGGGGAAGATGAAGACCAAAAGATTTCTGTTTTGCGACGTGTGATATATACAACTTCTCCCACTACCCTCTACTTGGACCCGATGAACTCCCTAACATAATCAGCGAAACTTACCATGCAGATAGTCTGCCAAACACCCAAGAACACTCTGGGAGTAACACCCCTATACAAGCCCTTGATACCGTTTTCCTTGTAAATGTATGCAAAGGTGTTACCAATAGTGAGCTTTTCTGGTCTGTTACTACCTGGAGCAGCTTTTGCCATGCTCTGCATTTCTACTCGGATGACTTCGATGGGTTGGTTCCAAGTAGCCAGCGCACCACCGATTGACGAACAAGCGATTCTTTCCGCTGCATTCAACTTATCGCTCTCCTTTTTGCCGGAGAGGGATCGGATGGGAGATTCGGCAAGACGAGCGAAACCCATACGCGAACCCCAATTGGTACACTGACGAACAGCAACCGCATTAACGCCCTTGTTGATACCTTTGATGCCTTCTCTGCGGTAGATGTCCATGAAGACAGCCCAGGTTGAGGGGGGTTTGATGCCGGAAGAGGCTTGTTTGTGACGAGTGATCTCAGCTGTTTTCATACAGGTGCAGAAACCCATGGTCGCATAAGCCTGTGCAATACCACCGGTCATACCACCGAGCAAGCCCGCAGAACCGGAAGAGAAGCCGGCGTTTTTGGCGACTTTTTCAACTTCAGCTGCAGTAAACAGCAAAACCGCACCTTTGGTGGAAGCTTCAATCCATGCCCAAGGGATAAGACCTTGGTAGAAACCGAGAACACCACCACGGGAGGAGACGGTTTTGAGTGCTTGCATCATCGTCTGTTGTCGGTTCGAGGCCATTTGTGTTTTGATAACTTCGAGCGGTTGACCGAGAGTGGTAACCTGCAATACAACACAGAGGTTGAGAGAAGCGTTAGCATATATTGTGATCAAGAGGAGACGGAGAGTTGGAGTGGCTTACCTCGGCAATGTTCATGATGGAACCAACAGCGATGTTGGACCATGAGAAACCTTTTTGTTGTGGAGCCATTTTTGCGATCTCTACTCTCGATATGAGTGGTGATGGTATTGGTGGTGGTGATGTATACGAAGAGAAAGGAGGAGGAGGAGGGGGAAAAGAAGAAGGTGAGGTTAGAGAAAGGATCGGAAAGATGAGGGATTTGCGCACGGGCTGAGAAGAATCGCAGCTGCGTTGGGGAGCAGAAATAAAAGCAGAAATTCGCCCCAAAACGCGTGAGAAACTGACACACAGAGAGAGTGAATATAGAGTAGAGGCGTGTGTGTGAGTGTTGTGCGTGGATCTTTCCGCGTCTCGCTTGTTCGTGTGTGTTTCCCCACTTTTGCGCCTTGTTACTCCCGATTTGTGACCCGATCTGTCGAAAATCATACGACGACGAGCTCCAAAGAGAAGAGAGAGACACGATGTGAAAGAGTCAACAAATATCATCTTGAGAACGACGCGAATCGCTGCGCTGATGCCCCGATGAGAAACCAACACTTCAACCTCTCTCTCTCACTCTCTCTTCCTCTCTTCCGTTCTCGCTCTCTCGCGCTTCCAGGCTAAACAAAAATGCTAAGTTAGTTCTCCTCCGAGCAGACTTTTGTGATCTAGCTAGTTGCTTTCTTGGCATACACTTGCTACTACATGTCTCAGTCGTAATTGAAGCCGCAACATAATCATCTCCCTGCCTGATGCTGTACTGAGAGGGAGAGAAAATCGACTGTCGAATCAAAAAGCAGCATTGAGCGGCTAGATATCAAGCAAATGCAACCACCTTTTTTGGGCGCCACCACTTATCGATCCCAAAGCGAACCCTTTTTTCCCTTTCTCAATCGATGTTAGACTTGCTTCTTTCTCGCATCTCTTCGAATGCTGCAAAATAGGGTCACTTAAGGGTCTCTACAACACCGCCCTCGTTCCTCATCACTGTGCTGAGTGAGTGAGTGTTATTTCTTGGCATAACGCAATCTCGGAGAATTTTCTCCCTCTCTCTCTCAGCATTTCGCTTGCGAAACCCGGAGAGTTTTCGGCAATGTTATCTGTCAAATACGGTGAATTCCCTTATCACCCTCTCTCTTTCTTCCTCAGTCTAACTTGCGTTTAGTGCCATCTTGGCAGCCGCCAAGAGAACTGCTGGCGGTGTCAAGCGAGAGAAGCAATCCAAATAATCTTCCGCGCCCTTTGGCTGTTCATGCCGTCGGTTTCCATGACCGCCCCTTATCAACTTTGGTGCCACCGTTTTGGGTGGTATTGCTCGGTTGCGCTCGGTTGTGTACGGTTAGGAGGATGCGGGTGTGATAGAGTTAGGAAAACAATAACAATCCAGCACCGCCTGCCTGCAAGTACGGTTCAAGTTAGTATGCATGTACAGTAACTAGTAAGGGAACGTGCCTCCCTCGCCCACCTTCCACTGATTTGCATATGTGTATCTTAGTGTGTGTAGCTATCAGGATCCGAGATGAACCCTAACTTTGAGCTAACTCGTTATCAGTACAGTAACATTGACTGACGTGGAGCTATTGCGTGTGAGACTGCTTCAAACGCTAAACGATTGTGTGATTCAAGGGAGAGATAAAGCCAAGAAAGCATCGACGGTGGTGGTGGCGGTGGGAAAGAGAGAATGAAAGATTTCATGTGAATATACAGTACACTCCTTCCCTTTTCTGGGATGATGGCAGTGTGTGCTAGATGTGATGCCAAGAATGACAAATGCCCTTGTCTGCTAGTTGCATACCGATCAATCTAACCTAGACTCCTTCTTGGCTGGTGGCATAGCATCTTGGCAAACCCACCTCTTTACTCGGGGCGCTTCACCCTTGCCCTACCTCATTTCCCTCTCGTCTCTGCGATACCTTGGTGTGACAGAAAGTAGAGTGTGCGGGTGTCTCATGTGTCATTGTCCCGTCGGGTCGGGATGTGACAGGCGCAGGCGCTTCTTCCCCCTCTCTTGCAGCATTGACAGCTGTAACGCAGCAGCCTTACTTTCCTACGGTTCCACACCAAGTCTTTTCGAACCAAGCCTTGTATTAATATCAACCCCTCTCCTCCTCTCACACATCTCCTTCTCTTTGCCCCAGCCAGCCGCTCACATCTCCAACACCAACACATACGCACACTGTCTCTACCACCATGCCATCTTCACCATCTCCTCCATGGAGACAACGTCTACAACACCTCACATTCGCATGGTTCACCTCATCCATGTCCCTAGGTGGTATCTCCAACCTCCTCCTCTCCCGCATCATCCCCTCCGACCATCTCTATTATCTCGGTTTCGGCCTCTTCTGTCTCAACATCGTCTACCTCCTCCTTCTCCTCCTTCTCCAACTACTCCGCTTTACCATCACACCAGCTTCGTTCACATATACACTCTCACACCCAATCGAATGCTGTTTCATCCCCACAGCGCTCCTAGCCTGTGCCACAGTCATCAACGGCTTCTCCAATCTCGTAGTTGGGAGTGAATTTAGCACTTCAGAAGGATGGACTGTTGTACTTCGAATTGCATTCTGGGTGTATTTCACCTTGGCACTTGTAATCAGCTTGGTGTGCTATACAAGTCTCTGGAGTCGAGCAGAGAGTAACCTGCATCATATGAATCCGGGTTGGGTACTACCCATTTTCCCACTGATGCTGTGTGGAAGTGTTGCGGCCGCGGTGGTACCGACACAGAACGAGAGGAATGCGTTGGTGATGTCCATCTGCGGACTAACTTGTCAAGGTCTAGGGTTTACGTTGTCTTGTATGATGTATGCAGTTCTACTGCTGAAGTTGATGACGGTGGGGTTGCTGCCACCGAGAGCTAGACCGGGGATGTTCATGTGTTGCGGTCCACCCGCTTTCACTATCATCTGTCTACTCGGTTTGTCCTCACAACTCTCGAGAATCCTCCCGAACTCCACCTCTGCCATCAGCGATGCAAACGCGCTTGCGTTCAATCCGATCTCATTCGAAACCCTCTCGCTCACAGCGTTGTGCAGTTCGATCCTACTCTGGTTTATCGCTGCTTGGTTCTACCTCCTCACCCTCACCACCATCCTCCGCGCCATCGTAGTAAAGCAGGAAAGGGATCAAATCGAATTCATCCTTGCTTGGTGGGCAGGCGTCTTCCCAATCTCCGGTTTCGCCACTGCAACCAACGAACTCGGACAAGCTCTCGCCTCCACCCCCATCCAACGCTTCGCTCAAGCAATGGTGATCTGGCTCATGGTTTGTTTTGTCTTCATCGCAGCAGCACACGCGAGAGCGGTTTGGACAGGGGGAATTATGACGGAGGGAAAAGATGAAGATAGAGTGTTGGATACAATGGTTCATCGCTATCAGAAGTGCGATGTCGAATCGCACCATACAGATTCAGAGAGCGGCAATGGAGGAAGGATGAGGGGGAGGATGGATTCAAATCCACCAACGTATCCATCAACACCGGCTGGATCGGTATTCAACATGGGGGAAAAGCACCAGGAAGAAGAAGTTGAGATGGAACCTTCAACCAGTTTTTCTTCCGGTTGCAGTTCAAGAGTACAACTCTAAACACACACACAATCGTTTTGTATAATATAGCATTCGTTAGGTTCTCGCATTGCATTGCAAATAACTCTTTCCTTTGTTCATCATAAACAGCTTATTGGGGTGAGATGCACCGCTATGTAAAGAGAGCTTTCAGCAGCGTGATGAATGACGATTTCGGAGCCGTGCAGCTATTGTTTAAGAAAATCGCATTGTCATGATTCTCGACCCTTTTTCTTTTCGGCACAAATCTAGCCGCTCATCCTCATTGTGCGTTGTGCATTGTCTCCAAGTATCGATGCTCTTGACTCGTTCAGTAACCGTTTATCCCGAGCCCTTTCACTCTTTCATATCCAACGTTTAGACGCATCGGTGATGTGTTCGGCACGAATTTCAAAAATGTCCCTTTGTGCCATCATCCCTCCTCCCTCTTACCTCGCTGTTTTGTTCCCATCGTCATTGCCCTTTCATTGTGTTCGCTTCATTTCATCACATCACTCGAACAATAAGTCAAGGTTTTGCCGAATTCCGCAATGCATCGGTCTCTGCGATCACGGTGGCTTAATCGAAGATTGTAACTCCCACTTTTTTTAGTGGCGTCGAACATCGCCTCCTTCCTTTTCCCCCCACACAACGGCTCGCGGGGGGGAACAGGGGGATTGAGTTTTGGATGTGTCAAGACCCTAATCAACCTTCTATTACTCCGCTCATGCAGTTGATTAAGGTCGTGATAGGTCCCCCTTTTGTTCATTGTACCTTTACATTGGGAGTTTCATTTCCGAGTGCAAGCCCCTTTCATACAAAGATTAGGATCGCCTCCGCCGGATTGGGGTTTTATATGAAAACGCGTGCGCACTCTTCAATTCATATCCCCCCCTTTCCCCCTCCCCTTCTTGACCTCTGTTACCATCATCTGAACCATCCACGAAAAGGGAGAAAGTAGCAACGACCAACAAAAGAATTGCAGCGATCAGATCGTCTACTTTCTCGCAGCAGGGCGCTATTAGTTGTTGCACGCTCGGATCGCTTTACGTCGCTATTTTTCCCATACCATCCCGCTCTCTTACAAAGTCACACGCTCGGATCGCTTTTACTTTCGATTCGCATCGAATCGTCCGCTGATACACTGGAGTGTCTTGATCAGATCTTGCGCTGTTTCCCCGTCCGGTCTAGCTTGCAGCTTCAAAGAAGGGTTGCAAAGTGATATAAGTCTCAAAACCCTCCCGTCACTCGTCTTTGCTTCTACAACCTACTCCATCAGTGACAGCAAATATGATGACAGCCAACAACAGACTCGCTCCACCTCATCACTATCACGGTCAGGCTGCAACACTCTATCATCCAAAGGTAGAATCGGAATGCGAGCTTTCTCTAAGCGACGAAGACATGTTGCTCTGTTCCGACGACGATGATGCTTGGTCCCGCTGTTCAGATGCTGGCAGACAAGGAAGTGGTGGAGGAAATAGAAGTAGGAGGTTGTTGAGTGTAGAACAGAGTAAAACGCTGTATAAGATCTTGGAAAAGGTACGTTGGCGTATGTGGGTTCCCACCATCTTTTCTTTCATATACTAATCCTCTTCATCTTTCAGACTCATTTCCCAAGCACGCAACTTCGCGAGCAAGTTGCAGTTCAACTTGGCGTTTCTCCACGGAAAGTTCAAGTCTGGTTTCAAAACCGTCGTCAAGTGGGCAAAAAAAGAATGATAGAAGCGATTCAATCCACCCTCCATCACCCAGTGATATCGCTCGAAATGCTGCAAGAAGCAATGAAAGCCACCGGCAAAGGTCGGTTCAACCCAGGACTGGAAGATGAAAGGACGAAGGCTTGGAGGAAACATACAATTCGTCTAGCGTTGAATCCTGGGTTGGTGGAGGAAGAAGCTGAACCCTCCTCTCGGCCAGCTGGAGGGAGGGAGTTGAGGATTAACATCCCTCCACCTTGGATTGCGAGCGGGGTTAAGACACCGTTGTATACGGGACCTGGAAGTGCAAGTCATTTAGAAACACTAAGGTTAAGTGCACCACCGCCGGCGGTTAGGGCAAGTATTGTTCCTCCGCCGGTAAGCAGTCAGAAGGAAAGTTTTACGCTGTATAATGCTAGACATTACCCCCCACCCGGTAGTGCGGGGGTGAGGGGTAGAAGTGCAACTCTAACCTCTCCCTCCCCCTTTCCCCCCTTGGAGATGAGGGAGGTAAGAGGAAACTTAACCGCAGAATGGCAGCGTCAACTCCACTCTTCCACCCGATACACACCTCCCATACCCTCCAGCTCAGGATTAGGCGCTAGATATAGATCCTCGACCCTCCTACCTCCCCTCCCCTCTCCTTCTCGACCTAGGAGGTTTTCTCCGTATGCAAAACCATCCCCCCTCCCCCCACCCCCTTCATTCTCCTTCTCAAGGGGAACGGCAGGTGGGAGTTCGCACCTCCTACCCCCCCTCTTCTCCTCCTCCAGCGGAAGAGGCAGAAGCGTTAGTTCTCCACACCAACCCTTTCCTCCCCCGCAACCAGCGGCTTCCTTTTCAACATCTCCGCGAGAGGCGAAAGGCGGAGCGAGAACTTCACACGGAGAGATGGTGGAAATCGACAGAAGGAGGAACCCGATGGAAATTCGATCTTTAACCACTTCAACCCTTGTCAATACCAGTGGTTTGCAGGGTGGTGACGAGAGGAAAGCTCACACGCAGTACGAGCACAAGGAGGAGGAAATGGGATTGAGGGCTATTTCATCCGCATAAACACAATCGCAATTTATCTACCATCATCTCATACACACAGCTGAAAAGAGCCAAACTCGTAACATTCTACTACATACATCCTCTCCTCTGTCTAAAACATCTCCTCTTCATCCCCTCCTTCCACACCCTCTGTACCTTCCGGAACTTCAAAGCCCTCCTCGGTACTATAAAGTATCGCCTGAATCTGCTTCAAGCTCTCCTGCTCCTCCGTACCTACATGTTCTCCCTGCGGGTCTTCTTCTTCTGACGGAATTGGGAATTGTTCAGCTAAGATGGTCAATCTTTCCTGAACTAAAATCTCGATATCTCTGAGTTTGGCAAAATAGAAATCCCTTTCCTTCTCCAGCGAGTCGACCGAGACCTTCATTTCGTCCATTTGAGCTGTAAGGGCTTGAATCGTTTCATTCGGCACTCTTGCTGGTGGTGCGGTTTTTCTAACTGTTGGTGCTGCTCTAGGAGTAGTGCGGGCAGCACCAACACTAACCGCACCAACCAGCGGTGGGGGATTAGCACTAACCCCCGCCCTCCTCCCCTCCGCATCATAATGCTCCCCACTGAATTGAGAGTCCCAGAATTTTTTGATCCATTGACAGAATTCGAGGTTGTCCTGCATCTTACATCGAATCAACCTATCAACGGGGATAGGTTTGTCGATTCGATTGCGTTTGAAAGCTTCTTGGAGAACTTTGAAGTTGTTGATGTATTCATAGTCGTGTTTGGCGTCGAATTTGATTTTGGAGAGCGGAACGTTGTGGAAGATGGAATCGATGATTTGGGCGTATGCTGCGCCGGAGCCGAGTTGTTCGACTTTGGTATAGGAGAGAGAGAGGAGCGTGTTGATCCATTGGATGAGTTCGGTGCGTGATTCACCCATTTTCGCTTGAGGCAATAGGGGCCAACAGAGGGTGGTGGTAGTGGTGGTGGTGGTGTGGAAGAAAAGAAAAGGTGCGTGCGAGGGGAGAAAAGCGTGAGGTGTTGATCTCTTTTTGGCTTTTGCGCAGAAGGTGATACGGCCGACACGTGCCTTACTGTGACGCGTCGAGAGACCAACACCCCGATCCACACCCCGATTGAATGCCTGTCGAGTATCGCCATATACAACAGATACCCTCATTCCCCAAATTCCATTGAGCACAACGGATCTATCACGACATCTGTATCGCTACACAGAAAGAAACAATGCGGTCAGCGAGTTCGAAAGATGAAAGTATACAGTGGGATGTGCATGTGATCTTAAGGATAGACTTCCGGTTAGAGATGCGCAAATGAAATGAACTCTCCATCCGTTCTATCTCTTCGCTGTGGGTACATGAAGGATGACCAAAACATCAGTTCAAGAAGTAGGACCACTTCACCACCATCATCACGGTTCAATACACTGCTGGAAGCACGTCAAATATGAGGCTTACAACAATCGTGTTGGCTCTGTTGAGCATCGCTTCGAGCTTGCTCCTTCTGCTGGCTTCAGCATGTAGTATCCTGCGCAACGCTCTGAAAAGTGGGGGGAGCTATAGATCGATTTTGAAGCGACTCGATCTTTGTCAGAAACTGCGGTTCTATATTCACATACTAGACTCGACGTTGCTGCTGCTGGCTGCACCCCTCTTCGTACACTATTTCTACCGCAGAACAGAGGGGCAGTCAATTTGGGATGTAGCACTGGGCAGTCCCGCGACAACTTTTGCTACGACAGCATTGCTCTTGCTCCGACCAGCTCTGATAGCTGCCTGGGCAGCAAGCAATTACTTCTGCACCTCGAAGCAGAAGAGGTGCACATTGCCTACTTTGACTCTTGCAGTCTTCATATTGGTTGCTGTTGCCGTGGCGACCGCACTCAGCTGCTCTTTGCACTCCACAATGAAGACCTCTTGTGCAGCACTACCGTCTATCAAGATTATCATAATCACAGCTGAAATCGCGTTTGCAATTTTAGCCACATTAGCGCTGACAGCCACCAGAAGTTCAGCCAAATCGAAGCAATTACGAGCACTTCGTGCCCAACAGCAACAAGATTGTCGACCTTCGACCACAGCAAGTCGAGCTCCGAGCCTTTCTCTTCTCATCCATACTCAACCTGAACCATGGACTCGTCGTATCCATCTCGATATGCCGCACCACGACAATCGCCGTGGTGATGATGAGCAACAGGATCCTGCCCAGCCTGACTTTGTTCCAAGCACCTACAACAACCCTCTGAAGCAGCAACTCCATCACGAAACAGAAGCCGATTACTACGGCCCCAAAATGATGCAAGGGCTTCTTACCGACATCGGTACGGCATCTGATCGGATGACGGATGGCGGCGCTACTTCATTAGGCTACGGATCTGCCGTGGCAAGCTCGACAAACCCATACCATGTCGGATCCACTTTTTCATTGCCCAGTCGAGATGCGCTTGGCGGCTTTGCTTCTTCAAGAGTCGAATTGATGTCGAGCAAGACTGGATCAGCTGCCAAGTACCACCAGACTTCTAGTACTGCGAGCAGGGGAGGCTCCTCGTCACCAAGCAACTTGGAGCCTTCGTCGGGCTCGAGCCCATCCACCTGGCCACAAACTGCGACGAAGGGAGGTCAAGCTTCGAGTTCGTCCGGCACTCTCAGACCATCCAGCCGATTGAGAGTACACAGGAGGGCGAACAGCGACCACATGACATCGAAGGTTATCGTTGAAGCGAGGATCAATTCAATTCGACTGGTAGCCGTCGGCTTCTCCCTATGGTGTTCGATTGCGCTCTCTACAACAGCGTTGTTGATGAGTGTAACCGCCCCATCAGCACATGTTCTGCTCGCCTCGTTCTGCTCTCCTGCGGCTGTTGTCCTCTTACAAGAGCTTGCCATTCACCTCGTCGAACGAAATTTCCCTCGCCATGAAGGGGTAGCAGCAGATCCTACCGATATTGAGGATCGAAAAAGAATGGGCCAAATGGTTGACGAATGCTCCCAGCGTGCTTCTGTCGCATCGTCTGCAGTAATCGTCTACGAACATCGCGACTCACTTCGCAGTCGTCGCCCTCACTTACGCTCCTACTCGTGCCCCCCCGAATCCGAGATGAATGGATACGACAACCCCTTCCTCGATACTGAGGTGCCATCGAAAGCCAGACATTCGAAACAGCGTCAAAGTCTACCCTCGGCCAAAAGTGTACCGTATTTGAGCCAACATTGGGCTGCTGGCAAAGTCAAAGGCGATCGCGTTGTTGCTCCTCGAAGCAGCTTCATTCGTGGTCTCAATCTCATGATCAACCCGAGACCCAAGCTTGAGATCCTTCCGAGTCATTGCCAAGCTCCGATTCACAAGCGTCGAGAACATGCTGACGGCCAAAGTTCTCAGCGTGCATCTGTCCTCCCTGCATCGGTGACTTCAGCGCTCGTGGAAGGTCTTCTCGAAATCCCACAGAATCAAGAGCACGTCACCACCGACAGCGAAAGGACTTGCATCACTCAAAACCTGTCGCAGGATCGAACTTATGCTGCATCACCTGACATGTTGTGGGAGCAGCCCGAGGAAGAGAGTGGTGAGATTGCATCAGTGCACTTGGATGCATCGAACATGGGCGAACGATCGACAGATGTAATATTAGACATGGACGACACGCCAGGCAGCCCACGACGAACAGATACCTACAATGCCAGCGTGGATCCTAGTCTGCGATCGCCGACCAAGAGACGAGTGCAGGCTCCTCTTGCAGAACCGAATACATCAGAGCCGACTACCACTCCTACGAGCTTCTCACGGTACGACGATTCGCAAGTGATGGGCAGCAGCGGCGCCTCAAGACTCTTCTCGGAGATCATGGACATGGTAAGGGGCACTACGAGCGGAGATGGCAGGGCTTCGGACCAGCCGAATGGTCTCTTCCGCGGCAATAGCTTGAAACGCACACCGCCCAAGGGCTACGCATCGATTGAAGAAGGGACGACACTCGAGCGAGTGAGCATTCACAAACCTGCGGAAGGCGGAGATGCAACAATGATCATTCATCCAGACGAGACCAGTTGCGATTTTCAGACAGCCGCCTCACACGGTGCTACATTTGCGACGCAGTCTGATGCTGCTGATGAAAATCTCTTGAGGAGCGAGATACTGGCAGAATCGAGCAAGGTCGTACAGCACGAGTCTGAGTTGACTCGGAAAGGATCCACTTCGAGCACTTTGTCGTTCTCCAGCATCTCAAGCCGCATTCGATCGATCGCCAGGTCTTCTGTGTCAGGCTACGGTAGCAGCCCATCCGCCACACCCGGAATGGGTGGTCGAAACACACAAGTGAAGAAGGTGAGGAGCAGGACTTTTGCATCCGCATTCGGCATTGAGCTCGGACTGTTGAACCGCAGCGGATCGAGAAGCAGGAGGGATACGCCTGGGTCTCATGTGGAGAGCTCGCCAAGCACCAGCTCAGGTTCGTGTCCCGCGTCACTGATGGATCTAAGCTTTTCGCCCTCTCCTGCTTCAATGCGGCAAGGTGGACCGTCTCCGGGAGACTACAATACAGCCAAGTCGCACCGCCGAAATCAATCGCGTGCCGATTCGATCATGGACATGCTCGATGACGAGCACAGCGATACCATGGAGGAGATGCTTGATCCTAGCGACATGGGAATGAGTCCAGCGATGAACGGTGCCGAGACGGGTGGTCAACGAGGAGTTGGTTTTGTTGCACATTTGGCATGCGCAGATCTAGCGGAGAATAGCATGGGTTCAAGCGAGGTCGAACAGGACGATCGTGATGAAGTGGACTTGGGAGATGTAACGGTCAACGATGTGTGGGAAAGGTGCTTCCCTCCAGAGGCTGAGGATGAAGACATGGAGGGAAGTCTCGAAAGGCAGGATGTTGAAGGCAATGATGCATCGGGCGATTGGAACGAGAATGACAGGATGGGACCTGAAATGACCCGACTTGCCAGAGCGCCGTTGCTGGATACAGTAGATGAAGAGTCGGAAGGGGAGAGCGAGGCTGAAGATGATGGGCGCCTACCCCCGCCGGAGGTCCTGGCAAGCATCCATTCGGACATGCAATCCGATTCGAGCCACTCTCTTTCTCCATCACATGATCTTATGCAGCCAGCAGATCAGATTTTGGACGATAATAGTAGTAGTAGTATCGTCGACATCGAGGGACAGGCCAGTCGGGAATCTCTACTCCTGGAACGCGAAGCGAAACAGCGTCAGATCACTAAGCTGCTAGCTGAACATGAAGTCATGTTTCCGCACAAGACTCTGTCTCAGATCGTAGAGGTAACGGAGATGCCGACACAATCGCGACTGTCAGGACAGCGTACAAGCAGTGGCGCGAGCGCAAGCAAGCTTTCTCGAGAGCGGTTGTCGTCGACGACTGATTCGGGTGCGATTCGACTTGGACTGCCTCTGTCGCAACGGTGCCAGCAGCAGGACACGCCTTGTCGTGACGATACGGAACAGATGACGGACTGCACTTCTGGTACTGCGACTGGTGAAGCAGCCATTGAGGAGCAAGAAGTATCAAGACTCGACGAAGCAAGCGAGCATTCGGGAAGTCTACGGGCTCGACAGCAGGCGTTTGTGACTCCAAGGAGTCGAGTGAGGTGTCGAGTTGCGGCCACACGTAGATTCTTCAAGGAAGAGACGCTTTCAGCTGCTGGCGCTGTGCAAAGTGAAGCAGCTGTTGATCCTTCGCCACGTTCGATCAGCGCGCGACTTGGACAGCTAGGAATGGATCAAGGGATCTGGGCGCGCTCGCCCATCAAGCTTGATCTTGAAAATTCGACGGCATCCTTGTTGGAGGCAGAAATGAAGCAGGATCGAGGTAAGGGTGATGAGGATGGCAGCTTCCAAATAATTGATAGTCGCTCGATCGATGCGGACATCAGTCGAGGCACGAGAATAAGGAGAAGTTTGACCTTGACCAAAGGCAAGCTATCGTCCGAGGCCAAGAGTACGATCATGAGGAAATTGGCACGGTTGGATCATCACGACTCGCCCAAGCGGGAACAACGAGATCGATTGGCAAGAGCTTCGAATGGCTATAGAGGTGCCGCTCATCCGCCAAATGATTCAAGGCCTCGCGAGGCCATTGGACTAAATCAAGAAGCGCTCACCAACTTGACATCAGCAGGTGGTCTTGCTGGACATGGTCAGAGCCCAGTTCATGAGAAGCGACTTCTTCATAAACCCATCAAGAAGCGTCGCAAGAGCCGAATGAAAGGCGTAGCCGTGATGATAGCGCGACATCAGTTTACCGTCGTTGACGAGGACGATTCGCTCATTCAGCAATTCAACACAGGTGCTCAGTCGCAGTAGTAGCCCAGTTCCACCTCTACCTTGTCATCTCGAGAGGCGAACAATGTTTGCAGTAGCCTCATTTGCCTAAAAAGAAATCGACTTTTTTGAATGCTGTGACAGTCGTCGAGAAGAGAGAGATTCGTATGCAATTGGTGCTGCTCTTTCACGCTTGCAACAAGTGTCACTTTCGTGTGCATATGCATGGTGTGCGTGTTGTGTGCTTGTCTGTGCTTGTGTTGGTTTCGTTGCTTGACAGGTGCGCGATTCGCCAGTGGTCGCGTCTCTCTCTCTCTGCCTCTCCTTCGCTCATTTGCTACAGCAGCAAAGAAGAAGAAGAAGAAAAAAGGAGTGTGAAATCAAAGTGTGCCGATTCCGCTGGCTTGGCGTGAGAGCAATGCACAGGCCAGCAAGCACATCAGTCACAGGAATTCGGCACTTCCGGCTACAACAACCTTTTTGCGAGAGTGTGCATTTCAACGTGCAAGCAGCTGCAACAACAACAGCAACAGCACAGCGTGACATCGAAACCCTTCTTTTGACCCTTGGGATCGGAACTCCCCGAATTGCTTACTCCGCAGCTCGGTGAGGGCTAAGCTACCGTTGTCTGCTCTTCATCACCAGCATCATTACCACCACCATCTTAGACCCTCTTGCCAGCATCGGATCACGGTGCCAGAGAGAGGGTTGCCCATCATGGCAGCCAACAAGACCATGCCGCCTCAGACGAAGCTTGCGGCTGCGAATAGACGCATACCGTCCACCAGCGGCACACGCTCTACCGCAATGGCCAAGGCGCAACTCGAGTCGCTCCTCATGCCAGCAGCCAAATCATATTTGCTAGGATATGTAATGGACATTCTACCTGCCATTCTAAAAGCCCTCATCAAATTCATCACCACCGAGCTCAAACGCATTCGAGCTTCCGAGAAACGCCTCATCGAAGAACGCAAGATTGCCAAAGAGGCGGGCCAGCCTCAACGCAAGCCTGGCCTCCTCGATGGTCTCAAGCCCATCTTGCCTAGCTTTTATCGTCTGCCCACTTTGCTTCAGGCTATTGCAAAGGCGTTGCTAGTGGCGCTCGGTCCCAATGGTATGGCTATGAGCTGCTTCCTTGCCATGGCTGGGTGGAGGATCTCGGAGACTCTGGTCTGGTGGCCCATTGCCAAATACTACGCTCTCAAGTTGGCGAACCCTGCTACTTCTTCCGAGAAACAGACACTCAATGCTCTGCGTCACGCAAGGATTGCATCGACATTTGTCGCTTCCTCGCTCAGTTCAGCCCTCGCAATGATGATGTTGCAGCATCAGAGTCAGGCTGACATCTCAGCCAAAAAGGCAGCTGAAGCCACTGTTGAAGGCAAAATGCTCACCATCGACACGACGCCTGGTTGGATCCCGAAAAGTCTACGTCCTTCCAATCTCGGCTTCTTGGGCAGAAGGCTTGCGAACAGCGCCCCCACACCTCGCATTGCCAGTCTTGCCCCCGCCGGTCATTTCTTGTCCAGATTGACAAGTCTCACCGTCCCCGGCACACCTGCTCCTCCTCCGCCAGGTATGCCTGGTGGCAGCTCGCATCTCTCACGCAGCCCTGCGGCAGGAGCACCAGCTTCACCAACAGCAACCCTTCAACCCCTCCCCAAAATCTCACAGGACGGTAATGCTCCACCATCCTCCCCTCAACCACCTCCTAGCCCTTCTTCAGCTCCAACTCCAGCTCCAGTCCGGGAAAATCCGAAGAGTAAAGCATTGGGTCGACCATCACCCACAATCGACTTGACACTCTTTGCTCTAGTTCGAGGAATGGACACCCTTGTCCGTGCTCTGGCTGCTCCCGCCGCTGCTCGTAAGGATCGCCTTCGAGCCTCGACTACCTCCGCCTCATCCTCCTCTTCATCTTCTTCTTCCACCACTTCATCGGCCCGCACAATCCTGAACAAGCTCGCATTGGGAATCGCAGATCAAGCCGAGGGTCTCATCTTTGTTGTCTGCTGTGCTCAAATCATGTGGGCTTGGTTCTACCACCCTGAACGTCTGCCTCCTTCTTACGTCAAGTGGATCACCAATCTGGCCACGATGGACGAACGTCTTCTTCTTGCACTCCGCTGCATTCGTACCGGTAAGCCTTTGACTTGGAACTACCAGTCGAAAGAAATGACGCCTGAAGGTGTTCACCTCTTGGGCTCGCTTGCGGAAGAATTGGGACACCCTTACGAATGGGGTGATCCAACGCGACTGCCCAACACAAGCGCAGAAGCAAAGATGCTCATAGCAGAAGCCCGAGCCCAAGCGGCTGAGAAGAAGGCAGCAGGTGCAGAACTCGAAAAGGGTCCAAATCCAGGCTTTGTACTCAACGGAGCCGCAGGTCCAAGAGGAAGAGGAGAAATGGGAGGTATGCCATGCGAACTGGTTCATTGTGGCACAGGTGGTGCATCCTGTTACAAAAATGCACTTTATCGTTGGATCCGAGGTTGGCGTATGTCGATGGCTATCTACTTCCCCGTCCATCTCTTGCCACGTCTGTTGTTCAATCCGAAAGGTTTCTTCTCCTCTCCCATTCCTAACCTTGTCAAGGTTTTGACGGGTGCTGCGAGGTCAGCAGCATTCTTGGCAACATACATTGTCGGAAACTGGTTCCCGATCTGTCTCGCTCGTTCGGCATTGTTACCACGACTCTTCCCCAGCGTTCCGTTCAACTTTTGGGATGCTGGTATCGGTCCTATGCTTGGCAGTGTTGCTTGCGGCTTCAGTATCTTTATTGAAGAAAAGAGAAAGAGGGCAGAGATGGCGCTGTATGTTGCACCGAGAGCATTGTTTGCAATGGCAGAAAGCGCGAGACCGGGATGGCTTAGTCAAGGAGAAAGGAGTGCGCTTTGGGCGGAGAGGTTGACGTTTGGGGCAGCAGTAGGTACGGTTGTAGCTGCAGCGAGGTACAGACCGGATCTGTTGAGAGGTATTACTGCTGCGATGGGTTGGGTTGCACGTCCACCGGGTACTGTCAGTACAGGTAGGAACTATGCTCGTAGTCAATGAATTTAGGGCTTTGAATCACTGTGTCCTAGGCCGAAGTGAGGATTGATATGATCTCGGATTTTTTGTTTGAGCACTTTCATCTCGGGGAATCCACCTTGGACTTTTCG
Organism: Ustilago shanxiensis; assembly: GCA_019972555.1. NCBI lineage: Eukaryota > Fungi > Basidiomycota > Ustilaginomycetes > Ustilaginales > Ustilaginaceae > Ustilago > Ustilago shanxiensis. The sequence goes on along the minus strand of BPMX01000019.1, from coordinate 462,401 downwards.
ATCCCAGACTAGCTTTAGACCTCCTTTGTAGACCAATTCTCCCTCTGTCTTGGGGATGGAGGGGGTGGAGGGGAGGATGTAGATGCGGAACCTTCCAGCTGATTGATCGTCGATTTTGGGGATTAGCATTATGGATCCTATACTTGCGGTGGGGGAGGAGGAGGGGTTGGTGGGGGAGAAGGTGGATAGAAGTTCTTGTTGGATCCAATTCGCTCGGAGGTTGAACTTGCATCTTTGACAGTACTGCGAGCGTAGTGAGCGTAGTGAGCGTAGCGAGAGTAGCGAAGCACGTGAGCAAGTGAGTATAGGGAGAAAGTGAGAACATAAGGCGGGTGGGAATACATACCTCTATAACAACCAACGGCTTAACTAACCCCTCCAATCCCGCTGTAGCGTCAATAGGAGGAATGAAACTGGTTGGATCTAGTAGATCTTCCTTCCCCTCCCCTTTGTTGTTACTCTCGCTGGAAGGTTGACAATCAACACAAACCTCGTTGGAGGTTGGTAGTTCGGTGGACGACATTTTGGTGTGCAGGATGATGCAGAGTCAAGCGTTGTCGAGGTTGGATACGGAGGCAAGAACGACGAGGTGATGGTAGAGGGAAGCTGAGGTGAGACAAGATCCGCTCATGTGGAGTTTCCTTTTCGCGGTCGCTTTTTTGGTGCTATTTCGTGACCTTCTTTTCCCCATCCTTTTTTTCTCACTCAATCTTCCGACCTTATGCACGACCTTCATCCTCACACAGAGCGCATCCTCACACACAGCACAGACATCATTCTCTTCGACAACAGCATTACCACTCCCCTTTACTCAAAGCACTACAAACAAGCAGTCTCACTCTGCGTTCTCCCCCATCTCCCCTTCTTCCCCCCCTCCTCCCCCCCTCCCACCTGAACAGAATTACTCCTCTTCCCCCTCCCCACCACCTTCCCATAAACATTCGACGGCTTGACTCCAACACCAACATCCCTAATACCCGCCTTGTTCCCATTCCCCTTCGCACCACCGACACTATTCGCCGCTTGACTCTCGATCAAAACCATCAACTGAGGTTGAGTGGGAAAAGTGACGCTACGAGACCAACCACGTTTAGAAGGAGCAATGCACGACGATGGCTGCTCCTTCCCTTTACGTTTGTGTGTGGTGCCACCGTCACGATCTTTTCCCTGACCTGCTGGTCGAGTTGGTGCTGCTTCTTCCTCCTGTTCCTCTGCGATAGTTGGGATGTCTACCGAGACTGTGCTCGCTCCAAATGCTGGAGAAGAAGAAGAGGACGAACCCGAATCCAAAAAGGGGTTCTTCTTGCTATTACTACGCTTCAAACCACCCTTTGTTGTGCCCAAAGCTGCTTTCTTTCCACCCGCAACTCCTGCCGCTGCACCATTCTGAGCAGTCCGCTTCTTAACAGGCGACTCAGACCTACTCCTCGCCTTAGCCGCCTTAACCTTCGCCGCCGACTTCCCTATCTCCACCTGCGAAGACACAATCCCCCCTTCCGTCGAATCAACCGAAACGCTAGACCCAGCCCTTTCCATCTTGGCCGCAGCACTAACCGTTCTCCCCAATCCTCTCCCCTTCCTCGCACCCAAACTGCCTGCAGTAGCCGCAACAGCCGCTTTCCTCTTCTCCTTCTTCGCCAAAACCCTCTGTTCCTCCAAATAATCCTTGAACTTGGCCCAAGTGTATTGACCCACAATCTGCTCGATCACCTTTGCATCATGTGGAGCATCTTCCCCAATCTGCTTGGTTGGAAAAAGTGAGAGCGCGGCGCGCTGAAGATCGCCTTGAATCCAAACGTCGAATACGTCTTCCCATTCTCGAGCAGGGTTGGGAAAGTCGTAATTGAGCAAGATGGTGCGGATAGGTGTGGTAGGATCGTGAATCTCGTGCTCTTCATCCTCCTCTTCCTCCTCCTCTTCCTCTCGATCCTCTTTTTCCTCCCCTGCCCTCTTTCGAGGCTTCCGCTTCTTGCCACTCGAACCGTCTTCAGCATTCGAACTTTCATCTTCACTCTCCGAAGAGTAAATAAGCCATTCATCTTGAGCATGGCAAGCCTTCGCAAACTCCCTAACAATCCTCTTAGTTCCTGGCACCTTGAGGCTCGTACCAGCCACGATCAACAGATCAGGTGGTAGAGGCTTCAGCCTAGGAGGTCGAGTCGGCTTCTTCTTAACAGGCTTTACAGGCTCTGCAACCTCAACACTCTTCTCTCCCACTTCTTCGGCAAAAGCCCTGGCAAGAATATCATCCTTACTGTCTCCACTCGACATCAAGCTACCCAACTCTGAATCGACCGCTCCTTCACTATCAATGCTCTGATCCGGCTCCCTTTTAACCACCTGCTGCTCCAACTGCAACTTTGCAGCTTCCTTCTTCTCCTTCCTCTCCCTCGCCCTCATCTCAGCCGCAGATTCGGGCACAGGAGGCTCATTCGGATCCCTCAACCCCAAAATATCCCTCTGCAAACACTGTCCGACCCTCTCAGCCCCCTCATTCTGACCACCATAAAGCACAATATCCACTTTCATCCTGCCTACACCTCTAGATCGCATGTTGGCAATGGTCCTGAGTCGATCCGCCTCCTCACATTGTGGACAGGGCACTGCCTCACCATTTTGCAAAAGCTCAATGGCATGTTTGCTCTCTTCGTGTCCCAAATTGGCTGATCCTTCCCTCGACCCCGCAGAAGATTCTTCACTCTTGACCGTGTTCCCCAAGACCAACTTGTGGTTGCACAGCGCACAGGTGAGCGTCTGCAAAGTGCCATGCAAAGGAATAGTCCTGGGAAACATAGGTCGTTGTGCTGCCTCTTCGCGCTTCTGAAACAACAGATGAGAATCACTCTTACTCCTTGACCACCCAGCCCCCTCTCCTGCACGTTTCCTCTTCCCCAAAGCCCTAACCGTAGTCGTCGAATCCCCCGCCTCTCCCAAACCAAAGCTCAACCCCGCCTTTTCCTCCAAACCATCAATATTCTGCGTATACACCCTCTGCAATCGCCCTTCCTCATCCAACCTCTTAAGAAATCGATGAAAAATCGTGGGTTCAGCTTCATCCGCCAACCGCTTCAACTCGGCCACCATCGAATAGAACAACGCCGAAGTGCTCTCGGAACTGAACAGCCTTGCATCGAACAGATCTTTACCCGAAGAAAGTCCCGCAGTCGGATGTTTCTCCTTCAACTTCTTAAAAAGACCATGTGCTGAACGAAAATCCGGAATGTTGGCAGGAGAAGAGACCGAGATGCCTGCACCACAAATGACAGCGATACGACGTGCACCCGAAACGGCCTCGTAAAGACGAGCGAGATCGCGGTCTACATCTTTGGAAGGTTGAGCAAAGGCGGGAACGGCGATGTCGGCAGGAAGATCGTATTTGAGAGCTTTGAGATCCGAAGTTGAGCTGTTGCCAGCGACCGAGGGTTTGGATGTTTTGGTGAGTTTTGGTGGATCATTGCTGAGGAGGTTAGCGACAGCCATGCTTTGGACTCTGCGCGAGAGACGACGTGAAGAAGGACCAGATGCGGGGGTGCTAGAACCAGATGACGAAGAGGACGACTCGCCAGGGGATGATGTTGTGTTGTTATTGTTGCTGTTTTCGAGAGTAGGTCGGGCACGTGGCTCTGGTGGAAGGGAGACGTTCCCTCCGACGGGAATGTTGATGACGATCATGATTGGACCGATCTTAGCTCTTGTCGAGCTCGCGGATCGTCTGTGCTGTAACTTGTGATTGAGAAGATGATGGGTGATTGACAAGAGTGCGCCTGTCCATGCGTTCGATCTGGTTTGAAGTCGGTGTAGTGTGGGATGAGAATCTTTCGCGTGGTCGTGTGAGCCAGGAAGGTGGCAGTGATGGAAGAAGCGAATGTGATTTGAAGGAAGAGGAAGTTGGGGGCGAGAGGAATGGACGTTCTTCTCTCTCTTTCTTCTTGTGGAGAAGGAGAGCAGCACACTAATATTCGCTACCAGAAAAACACAGCTGCACACACAACAGGCACACGTCTCTCTCGACTGTCTTACTCACACACGCGCTTTGGCTTGTTCATACACAGGCACTTTTGGCTTCAAAGATTGGCCGTATCCTGTCCATGCTTTCTCGTGTCGGACACTTTCCGAACACGCACGAGAACGGAATCAACACTCCAAAACCCCGTTTGCACTCTTCTCTCTGCCGACAGCATCGAGTAAGTCTGAGAGAGGGCAGCCACAATTCAAGCCAGCATATACTCGGTCAAGCCGATGACTCTGTGCTGCTGCTGCGGTGATGGCCATCTATCTTCTCAACTATCGTTCCAAGCTTCTCACGGTCGGAAGCCACACTCTTAGGCCCTTCCGCTAATGATCATCGGAACATCACCTTAGAGTAAAAAAGGATTGCAGATCAAAGATGGCCTCCAACACGACATCTCAAAGCATAGAAACACGCGCGCGCGTCAAGCTCTGTGTGCGTGGGTGTGTGTGTGTGAGACGCGCTCTTGTTTGTTTGGCTCTTGCAAACGGCGTCTTTTTTCTTTTGCTGCAGAAAGAGGATCGCTGTTGGACCCTTGTTTTTTTTTTTGTTTTGGTTTCGCTGATTCCTTTCTTCCTCCGTACTACAAGAGATGCCCTCACAACGGGAAAAAAGTGATTTTGAAATACTGTTCCAGCGGGTGTTCCAGAGGCCATGGTACAAAACTGTTCCAGCACTGTCATTGAAAGTAGCAGAGCGTGTGGTACAGTTTTGCAGAGGTTCTGGAACAGCATATGGTACAGTAATACACGGGCGGTGGAAAAATGTTCCAGAGGCTATGGTACAGCTCAGTAAAAATCAGAAGTAAGGCTCCGCCACGGAATCGAACCCACGTCCAACCGCCTCCACCGAACCTCCTCCGAGCACCCCATCGTTTTTTTTTAACCATCTCGCCCACGGGCGCGGTTTTTGTAATAGCAGGCAGCCGACAAAATATATACATCATATGCGCGGTGGAACAGCGGTGGAATAGGCCCCGTTCCACTGCTGCTGATTTTTTGTTCCACCACCTGTTCTACAGCCTCTGGAACAGCTGGCTGTTCCACCACTGTTACACCACCTGCTGCTGGAACATTTCTGTTCCATCACTCAACCACAGGCTCTGGTACAGTGGTGGTACACTCCTCACTGTTCCACAGGGTGTGGAACACCCGATGGAACGTTATTCAAAAATTACTTTTTTCCCGTTGTGCCTTTTTATCAATTATGTTAGGTCCTACAACTTTAACACAACAATAAATGGCCACATGATGATGGCGGCGGCCCTTTTACCGGTTTTGTGTTCGGCTCAAATTACAGTAGATTCTCCTCCACTTTTCAGGTGCACAGAGCAAGTGTTGACTCCAGAACACGGCTTTCCCCGCACTTTCCTTACTCCCTATAACCGGTCTTCTCACGCACACCATCCATCATTCTTCACACCTCTGCATTTCTAGTTCTCGATCAATCATATAGACCACAACAATGGCAGCCTCAGCTTTCCGAACTGCTCGTATCGAGCTTCCAAAGACCGCTTTCTTCCTGTGCGACATGCAAGAGAGGTTCAAAACCGCAATTGCCAACTTTGACCTTATCACAAACACTTCGGCTCGTATGCTCAAAGCTGCCAAAATCCTCGATGTTCCCGTATTCACTACTGAGCAGAACCCAAAAGGTATACCTTCTTAGCTCTCCCCAGCTTTCGCTTCTTTGGTGCCTCTCTTCCTGACAGTAATATGATTATCTCTCTTTCTGAAAACAGCTCTCGGCGCCACTGTCTCTCCGCTAAACGACCTTGTCAAAGACCTTCCAGAACTCTCTTCGAGCGCAGTTCACCCAAAGACCAAATTCAGTATGGATCTGCCAGACATTACAGACAAATGGCTCAAGAACGCAGGAGATATCAAGCACGTCGTCATCTTTGGTATCGAGTCTCATGTCTGTGTTTTGCAGACTACACTCGATCTCTTGGAAAAGGGCATTCAGGTTCATGTCATCAAGGATGGTGTTTCCAGTTGCAATGTTGGTGAAATTGATGTTGCTCTCGAGGTGAGTACTCCACCGCCCCTTTTCTATTCAGTGTCGTATTCACAAAGCTGATCTTTCTTCTTGAATCCCCGGGGGACGAAATTTGTAGAGAATGCGCGATTCGGGAGCAAAGATCACCACTTCAGAGTCAGTCCTCTTCCAGATGCTGGTGGATGCTTCTCATCCCAAGTTCAAGGCTATCTCTGGTCTCATTGTGAGTTCCTCGACATTCATTCGATTAGGAAGGCGGAACACTGACCAACCTTCGTTTTTGTTTTCTAATACCACACAGAAAGAGGAAAAGCAGCAGATCAAGGATGCTGTCAACGCTCTCGGTCTTGCCAAGTACTGAAACCTCCTGTATAAAGCTACGGCATCATTGCAATAATGGAAACGTCGTTGCTCAGCGTTGTTCAATGGTCTGCATTTTGAGTCGAGTGGACCCTGCGCGTATTCTTCAGATATTCGTGCGCTTTTCGGCGGCGCGATCTTTTGCCTCGAAAGAGTGTTGGACTTCTTCGCGTCAATTCAAGCTGAGTAACACTCTCATCCCTTCATCCTCTCTTCTCACCATCATCATCATCATCATCCACTTTGTATACCCCGAACGATGGTCGCATTTACACCAACATGAGTGTAGAGTCCAATTCCATCACCTTGTTCGTCCTCGACATTTCGTCCCGCATGGGCGAAACTCGTCAAGTCGAGGATCGCATCGTCAATGAAAATCAGACAGTCACTACACGCACTCGATCAACCACACACTTGCAATGGGTCTGCGAGTTCGTCTCCACCCGCATAGCAGAGATCATTCTTCGTGGTCTGAAAACAACACGTGTCGGCATCATCACCTACGGCTCACCACGAACCAACAATTCGATTCCTGATACAGATGATTACAACGGCATCGACGAGATCTTCTGGCCAGCGCTGCCTACTCTTGATACCCTCGATCTCGTACAGAGTCTTCGTGCCGTTCATCCCGATCAAAAGACATTGCCTGCAGATCCGCTCGCTGCGTTGGTCGATGCGATACAGCTTTCCTCTGAACCAGCCAAAGGAGGCATCAAGCCTTCGCAAAAGAACACTTGGAAGCGTACAGTCTACCTCGTCACCGATGGTCACTCCACTTTTGCTCACGATGGTTGCGAGGCCATCAAGAACAAGTTGATCGAAGATAATATCAGTCTTCGCCTTCTAGGCGTCGATTTCGACGATCCTGAATCCGGAGCAAAGGTGGAAGGCAAGGATAAGGTCAAGTTGAGAAACGAGCAGTTTTGGCAGCATTTCCTCTCGGAAATACCCACAGCTGGATTTGCTACTGCTGCTTCCGCTATCGAGCAATCAGCAATGCCTAACCTTCAAGTGACGAAACCTGCGCCTCAGAAGACAGTTCTCAGCTTTGGCGATCCCAACGATCTCTCCTCCAATAGCTCTTTCCAAATCCCCATCGGGCTGTACAAGATGACGGATGTAGCAAGACCCATGACGCAGAGCAAGATTTCTAAACTGGCTCGAGAGAGTGCAGATGCTGCAGCAGAACGTCAACGCGAAGAAACGCGCCGCAATCATCTCAATCCCACATCTACGCCAAATATGCTTGTCAAGGACGAGGCCCCCGACTCTTCGGTCGTCTATCGTGCCGATCTCAAACGAGAGTACTTTTTGCTCGATCAACTAGCAGCGGTCGCCAATGCAAACAAAGAACCGGAACCATTGCCACCGGAGTCGGACGAAAACTTCACACGAGCCTGGAAGCTTGGCGCAAGTCTAATCCCAGTTCCTGAGGAATCGTTTGGCACTCTCGATACGCACAAGTCGATGGAGATTCTTCATTTCTTCAGCTCGTCAGCGTATCGCAGGGAATATAACATGGACCAAATTTGGTACGTCTTTGCTGATCATGCGCAGGTCAAGGCGCAACTCCAGATTAGCACGCTGGTTAGGGCTATGGTCGAGTTGGATGTATTGGCGGTGGTGAGGTTGGTGAGGAAAGATGGTGCAGAACCGGAGCTAGGTGTGATTAGACCAAAGGTGGAAGAGCATAACGAGTATTTCTTCTACTCGAAAACTCCGTTTCGAGAAGATTTGCGTCGGTTTCCGTTCCCGCCTCTCGATCGTATCGTCACTACGGATGGGATCGAGATCAGACAAGCACCCACCATTCCTGACGAAAAGGATCAGGAGGCAATGGACACCTTCGTCGACAGTCTGGAGTTGCCGGGGGACTGGTATGATGTGTTGGAATCGTACAATCCTGCGATACACGGATTGAAGACAGCGGTCAGGCATCGATTCATTCATCCCGATGCGAAGGAGTTGCCCGGGCCACATCCGGAGTTGGTCAAATATCTGGAAGCACCGTATGAAGTGAAGAAAGCTGCAAGCGATGCAGCACAGAAATGCAGGGAGAGGTTCAAGATCGCCTACGTCCCACCGAAAGGCAATGCAGATCGGAAAAAGAGGACACTCAATGCGATGCAAGATGATAACAACGAGCGTAGGAATGCAGCAAGAACGGATGCAGATGCTGGGGAAACGAGAAAAGCGGCACGTTTCGAACCGGTCGAACCACCTACAGCTAGCGCTACTAGTCAGAAGAGAAAGATTGTCCTTGATGATGACGATACTGCGACAGAGGACGAAGACGAGTCTCTCCCCGCAGCAGTAGTAGCGAAGCAGGAACAAGCTTCGCAAGCGACATCCACTTCGCAAACATTGCGACTGACCGATCCGGTTGAACACCTCACTTCGTTGGTGGAGAAAGACGACGTCACATCGGCCATGCTTTTACTCCAAGCGACGATCAACCATTTACTCGAGCAGAAGCAGTATGAGAAAACAGCAGATTGTATCAGAGCAGGGAAGAAAGTGGCCGGGGAATATGAAGAGGCTATCAATTGGAATTCCTACATTCGTGCGGTCAAGAAGAAGCTGATAGCACAGCATAGGGTGTTTTGGGAGTCAACAGTGAAGGGAAATTTGGAGTACGGGCTGGTCACGGAGGAGGAAGATGAGGCTGGACAGTCGGATCTTACTGTAGATGATGCTAGGGAGTTTGTTGATACTGATGAGGTGTAGGAAATTCTCACTTCCTTTGCGAGGACATGGTGTTGAGCTTTCTTTGGGTGATTGTGGTTTTGATTGCGAAATAGAGAGGAAGGGAGGTTTAGGATTTGCTCTCTTGCTCCAACTTTTTCTTGGGCGATGTGGAGAATCCCATCGCCAACAAATTGTTCTTTTGAAGTGGTTTGCTATTCTTTCCCCCCTGTCCACCACCTCTTGCTGAATTTTCCGGAGGAACACCGATTTCCATCAACTCCATGAACTTTTCCCAATGTTCCTTTGGAAAAATCCCTCCACTTGCTTGAGGATGACCGTTGAAAGCATTCCCACCCACTGCATGCATCACATTTTTCTTCCACTCCTCATCTCTATCTGCATAGCTGTTGAGAACTTCGATGATGTTGACCTCTTCTCCGCGTTTTTTGGCGACTTGAGCGATTCGGCAGCTGAAATTGACCAGGCCTTCGTTGTATCCGTCGTTTGCACACATTACGACTTGAAGATGCTTGCTTTTGAGGGCGCCTGTCCAACGGGTAGCGATGGAGGGGTGGACTTGGTAGGGGGAGGTGATTCGGAGGAGAGCTACTCGACCGTCTTTGGCGAATTTGGGGGGGGTGTGGGTACAGCGTTCTGTTTCGAGTGCTACTGCATCTCGTGCTTGGTACAGTCGAGCAGCGTGCGGGTTTGTAACAGGATCGAGGATGGTGAGGGGGGAGGTGGAGGTGAGAAGGGCGGACCAGGCTGTGATAACGTCGAAATCGGGAGTACGACGGGGAGCGTTGAGAAGGGCGATGGCGGAACCGAGACGTTTTTTAGTCCATTTCTTGACTTCGGGTGTGAGGTCAGGGAAAGGTGGATCCCAGTCGACATTGACGCTGAGATCTCCCATTGTGCCTAGTACCGCTACGTAGTCGATGAGTGTTTCTGCCGATGCCGAAGCCGGAGCTTGGCTAGACCACAGTGGACGACATAGAACCCAGGTGAGAAGTGAAGCGGTAGCTACGGGTTTGTGATGACATGCATTGAGCATAAGACATCCCTCTGGTCCCGTACTTCCTTCTGCAAGCCAGTGGTGGTCTACCACCATTGTTCGCACTGCGTCTGCTCTGCCTGATCTCCAACCATGTTCTGCACCAGGAACGAGAGCAGGACCATTGCGAGAACCTTGATCGAGAACGATGATCCACTTTGCTCGGTATGCTGTCATAGCTTCGCGTTGGGCATCTGCAGAAGGGTTGCTACCTTTTGTCATGAGATGTATGTCGATGCGGTCGGGCGAGATGCCAAGCGCATGAATGAGAGTGCGGTACATGATGACGCCGGAACAGAGACCGTCGGCATCTTTATCGGGGACTAAGAGGATTCGTTCGGATGATGGAGAAGAGGCGAGACTGCGGAGAAAGGAGGTCGCCTCTTCCATACGCGTTTGTGGAGCTGGCCATTCTGGATATGCGGATGATAGACGGGCGACTTGGATTGATGCTGATGAGGAAGAAGCTGGCTTGGGAGAGGGCGATCGTTTTGTTTTAGTAGTAGTGGTTGTGCTTGGTTTCGCACGTTTAGCTGGAGAAATTGTGGTGGTAGACGAGGAAGCGGCTCGTTTCGACATTGTGCTGATCGATACCGCAGCTGGTGCGGAAGAAAGTGGAAGGGAAAGATGAATGCTTCTTGGAATGGCTTGATGAATGCAGCAGAGAGCACGACGCACATACATGCCTTGTAGGGCGTGTGAGTTGAGGCTGTCACAGAGAGCACTTATTACGCTCTTATGTATTGAGAGCAACTGTATCGAGGCGTCGGGACGGGAAGGTGATGGTGAAGTTTAGTATCCTTATCGAAATGAAGGGCTCTTGACATGATCAGTCAGGGTCTCCAACTGAAGTGCAAGAGGGTAAAGTGCATAACCTCCACAGAGCATCACAGTACTGTACTGTACTGCCAATTTTGCAGGCACTTTGACCTCACGTCATTCCGTCATGGACATGCACGGCAAAACCTAGAAGTCAAATTTTTCAGGAATGTTAGACCTGCTTTTGTTTGAGCTTGAAAGGAATTAAGTAATACTGACTCGCGCGCATTTGGTGAGTTGAATTTCGGGTGTGGAGACGTCGGCTGAGCCGGTCAAAAGAGAGGGAGAAAGGGGGAAATCCAAATGTTGAAAGCTGCGAGTCTCTCTCTCTCCGATGTGATCCGGCTACTTGTCGCGCATCATCGCTCACACTCATTACTATTACCTCCATCATCTTTGATCGTCCTCAACCTCACACACAAACAACACACACACGCACAATGATTGCAACCGCCATGCTCCCTCGTGTTGCGCTKCGAACAGCCAACAGCAGCGTTCGAACCGCTTTGCCTCTTCGTCGAGGCTTCGCTACTTCTCGAGTCGACCTTGCCAACACTCTTGTCTTCCTCGAGCACAAGAAGGGAACCTTCAACCCAGCCACCCTCTCTGCTCTCACTGCCGCTCAAAAGCTTGGCGGTGACATTGATGCCCTCGTCGTAGGCGGCGAATCCGAGGCCAGCGAGGTTGCTGACAAGGCTGCCAAGTAAGTAGACGAATGCTTACCCCGCATTTTCAGAGTGCTGCCTCTGTCTTGACCCAGTTACTCATTCCCTTTCGCTTCCGTTCGTTCTCATATCTCGCTCTGTAATAATACAGGCTCCCTGGTCTCAAGAAGGTTCTCTTCGCCAAGCACGCCGACTTTGCCAACAACCTCTCCGAGCCTCTTGCGCCCTTGATCAAGAAGATCGTCGAGTCCAATTCATACACCCACGTCTGCACAGGACACACCGCCGTTGGTCGTGACATTTTCCCCCGTGCTGCTGCTCTTCTCGACTCGTCCCAGGTGTCTGATATTATCGGTCTTGAGGGTGAGGACACTTTCATTCGCCCCATCTACGCCGGTAACGCCATCGCTACACTCAAGTCCACCGACAAGGTCAAGGTGTTCACGGTTCGAGGTACCGCCTTCGATGCTGCTGCACAAGAAGGTGGTTCTGCTACCACCGAGGAGGTCAAGCCCGACAGCGTTGAGTCCTTGACCGATTTCATCGAGGAGAAGGTTTCCGAGTCGTCTCGACCTGACCTTGCCACTGCCCCTCGTGTCGTTTCCGGTGGTCGTGCGCTCAAGTCGGCTGAGAACTTTGTCAAGTACATTGAGCCTCTCGCCGATCAGCTCAACGCCGCTGTTGGTGCTTCGCGTGCTGCTGTTGACGCCGGATACGCTGACAACGCTCTCCAGGTTGGTCAGACCGGAAAGATCATTGCTCCCGAGCTGTACGTTGCCGTTGGTATCTCGGGTGCCATTCAACATTTGGCCGGTATGAAGGACAGCAAGACCATCGTTGCTATCAACAAGGATGCCGATGCTCCCATCTTCCAGGTTGCCGACCTTGGTCTTGTTGCTGACTTGTACGAGGCTGTTCCTGAGATGCTTGAGAAGATCAAGTAAACTCAAGTATCACTCACTGCTCATGATATATAATATAATAAACAAGTTCTCGTTCTGCATACTACCTATACTTTTGACTGTGATGGAAGAAAAGACCTGAATTGAAAGAGCTTGTGATAGAGCAAAGAATGCTTCTCCCATGATTGCAAGTGACTGATGATTGATTGTAACACTGCTCGACCACGCGATACGACAGACGCGCTTAACGCGCATTCCAAAAAGTGGGAAATGCACAAATGCACAGTTTCACTTCGCTTTGTGATTCCCAAAAAGAACAACACTTTCCGTGCGTTCTTCTACTCTACTTCTTCCAAACAACACGACCTCTTCTCACCAGCACCATGAGCTAGCAACACTCACCAATCCTCTTCCAAACATGCCCATTTCCTTATCTGACGGCTCAATCGTCGGCGACGGCAGCCAACTTGGCATGTTTCCCGTTCTAGCCGACCAAGCGCTCGACAAACCTTCCACCTTGCTACGTTCCTCCACCAACCCTCGCATGGACCTTGTCCTTCTCATCATCAAAGATGCTGCCTCTTCAACTGGTGCAGCCGCTGCAAAGCCCCCAGGCATGTCGGCTGCCCAATTTGCACTCGTCCAACGAATGCTTGCTGCTCGTCAGCGTGGTGCACAAGCTGCTTCTGCCCAGGGAGTGCCTGAGCCTAAACGCGGTCCGCAGATCCACCTCGTCTTGTGGAGGATGGGAGATGACAGCAGTATCGTTTGGTCCGTACCGCTCACTTTTGAAAAGGTGATGGATCTGCCTTCTAGCGCACAGAGTGCATCACTGCAAGAACACGAGGACATCCATCTTCACGATCTCGCTTGGAGTCCGAAAGGTGATCGCGTCGGAGTACTAGCGAGCGTCCGAAGATCGCCTGTCGCATCATCGTCAACAGCAACGCTCCGTACCTCTACAATGCTCAGAACGTACTCTGTGCAAGATGGTCGTCTGCTCTCTACGGTCCAGATACAATCTCAGTCACACGATCTCAGCGTTGATTATTTCACGCACTCCATGACCATCCAATGGCTGGATGTCGACTTTGCCACCTCAAATGATCTTGTTGATGGCAGCAGCGAGGCTCTCCTGACCAAACTCTCACCTCTTCCAGCGCTACCATCCGCAGACACCTTTGCATCGACAGGTGGCACAGCCAACCTCATGCCGCATCAGCTCAGAATGATGCACATGAGCGGTCAGAAGCCACCGCCTAGCTTTCAGTATCCTTCACATCTCGCTTTGCAAGGAAGAGGCGCGTTAGCAAAGGTGCCACACCTGGCAAAGGCGAATGCAGAACTCGGGCTGGTGGAAGGAGGCGATGGTAGTTTCATGTTGGACGATGATGGCGCTCTTCCAATATCGCCAGAGTCAGTTGTGCTTGTTGCGAATTCTACCAGTGCACAAGCAACGCTGGTCCTCGATGGCCAGGCCAGTATAGGCTCTCTACAGCTTCGATCTAGCTCTGCTAAGAGTTCGAACGAGTCGCTGATATCTTCGTGTGTCTTCTCGCTATCTCACGATATGACGCAGCTCAGCTCGGTCACAGCGAGCGTCGACACTGCTATTTCCTCTAGCCAGCTCCTACTCCCTACACCAGTCTCAACCCGCTACGGACCCACCAGCATACGGCATCGAATCTCGGCCCTCAGTCGAGCAAGCCATCTCCTCCGCTTTTACCTCGGTTACGCGCTCGATACAGCCTCTGCCCTCCAACAAGTCTACCAAAAGGAACTCAACCACAAAGTCACCACCGAATGGACCAAGAACATCGACGATCTCAACTCCAAGTTTGGCGGTGATATAAAGTACGAGCTGATCAACGTCCTTCTCACTGGCCGGGCTGGGCCTGCGGCTGAACAGTTTTTGCTTGGCAACCTGACAGAAGGTGTACTCGCTAGGCTTGAGCAGCAATCGCACACCGCAATGTATGCGATGAAGAAGTTACTCTCCGAAAGCTTGCGGCCGTCATTGGAGCGATGTCTTATTTGCTTGACTGGCCTGTTGGGGCAAATGCGATTTTTCGGTGCAAATGATGGAACGTTGCGCGTAGCAATGCGCACTCTGCAAGCTGCTCTAGGTTCAACGCTGAGTCTGGCAAAGGAAGTGGATCTGGAAGCACTGATCTCACAAGAGTTTTATCGATGGTGTAGAACGGAGAGGGAGAGACAGGAAAGAATCAAGCAGGACCAGGACGAACCAAGGCTACCTGTCACCTATGATGTGCACTTCGTGGCCAACTATATCGACAGAGGATTTGAGAATGCAGAGATCGATGCGAGGATGGCAGAGAGCGTCTCGAAGGAGGCGTTGCAAGCTTTGCTACAAAACAGGAAGAAGATAATCTCGCTGAGCGAGGCATTCCAGGAAGCGGAGACTTTCTTGTCAGATCCGTCCGTAGGCAATCTTACTGAGGAGCCGGTCAAGACAGAAGCGTATCAGGAGACGATTGCGATTGTTCCAACTATCGACAGAGCCGTAGAGGTGCTCGGAGATGAGTTGACGAAGCTGCTGGATGGAGAATTGGCGAAGGCAGAGACGGAAAGCAAGACAATATCAGTAAGACATGCAAGCGGACAATACCGGATGGATGTGGAAGCAGCTGCCGCTCTCTCGCTTTCCTCCTCCCCGGATCTGCAGGATTCAATAAAACGCCTCAGTACGGTGTCCCATTTTTCCGGAGACACATTGTTCGCCGCCTACCTGCTCCTGCCTAGTGCCACCGACCCAGCGTCCACATCCACCGCATCAATCCTCGCGCTACGCCATCAGACTGAAGTGGTCGAATCAGTCCACTTCACCATCCGAACTGATGACAGCCCGACCATCCTCGATTTTGGTTTCTACGGCGATGCTGAACTTCTCGTCCTCGCTTTTCTACCATCCACTTCGACCAGCGTACTGCTTGCTTTCGACCTCGCGGATCTCCCTTTCAGCAACGTACATCAAGACGAAGCAGTCGAAGTGCGGCCTTCGCGAGCAACAGAGTTCGAGAAAGGCTTCAAAGCAGGCAAAATGGCTGTCAACACGAGTAAGCAGACCGTTGCGGTGACGGACGAGGAGGCAAAGCGCGTTGTGTATCTGGATATCTCACTTGTTGAGGTAGGTGAGATGGCGATGCAGGTGGAGGAACCATGAGTCATGAAGAATGCAATCGAGTATCGCTCGGCTCTGCCAACCATGAATGACTCTTGACTCATATACTCATGACCCATGACTCTACGTGCTGTGAGATGTTTCCGTGTGTGAAGTCATGAGTTAGGAGCGTCAAAACCATAACTGACACTCATGACTCATGGGACTCATGATCGAAGGTGTGACAAGCTCGAAGCTCCACCGTTCACATCGGAACAAAGATGAATGAGGCCTGCTGAGCTGACGGTTAGGTGTGCATCATGCATGATGACTGCTGAGCTGTTTTCTCTGCGGAGTCAAGAGGCACCCGACTCATGGCTCAAGACTGTCTCGTTGCTACGTATCATGTATGAGCCACTTGGCAAACAGTGGTAACCAGGGTGTTTGGTTGCTAACGTGACTCATGTGTTTCTGGGATGTATGTACTGATGACCTCCAGGACAAACTTTGATGTTAGGATTCCTCTTCTTGATGTGTGTGGTAGTGCTCCATTCCCCACAATTCAGATCCCCGCTTTTCCTCATCTTTCGATCATTCAAACAGCAATCATGATTGGTGCGATGATCCTCCTTGTCGGAATCAAAACATGGTTGTACACCATCAGCTATCACAAACAATTAGTCAGAGACCCAAGCGAGGCAGGCTCTTGCTGAATTGAGCGCTTCACAGCATTCCAGCATCACTCATGCTCTGGCAGCCCATAGTGTTCACAAGTCTGTGCTCCACAATCGTCTGAAGGGAGCAAAGCCCAAAAAGACACTCACACCAATCAGCAAGCTCGTTTGCCAGTTGCTGAAATGGCTCTTGTCAATCACATCTGGTGTTGTGCTGCCAGCGCATTTCCTCTGAACACTGCCAATGTCTGTGACTATGCTCAAATGCTTGCACATGGCCAATCTGGCAGCTCAGTAGCCCAAAAACTGAGCCATGTCTGGATGCAGGGCCTCCTGCATCTACAGCTGAGCCTCTGCTCATTGTTGCCTTGCTGCCCCAGAAATGCACATTTTTGCAGCACAGAGCCTGTAGCAATCAATGCATGGTTTGAATGTCTGCAGGAAGTTGTCTGCAATAATGAAATTGTACCTGGCAACATCTTCAATAAGGTTGAGACAATTCATTTTGGACAGGGCAGTAGTGAGCATGTCCTTGTTCCTGACAGCAACCCAGCAATTTTTTCCAAGGTACAGCCAGCTAATTGGGGAGTGCCACAGTTGTTGAGTGCATTGCAAGCAGAGGGCAGGCCCTGCTGCTGCTCATGATCACATGAATATGATTCACACAGTGAAAAAGCAATGGCAAATGGTTGTTACTCTGGCAGATTGGCAGGTCTTGAAGGGTCAAATTGGGTATAACAATACCAAGCTGGCCAAACTTTGGACCAAGAACATCTTCAATCCGCTGAACTGCAATACAGAGCTGTTGTCTTGAAAGTTGGGACGGTATTTGCTTGTTCTTTGATTATCACAAGATACACATGACATTGGTCTGTCTCAAAGCTCTGTGGCAGCCTCAAATTGTGCCGCTCTGCCTACCTGCTCACTGCACGCACAACATGCAGCCTCTCAGTGTGTCAATTTTTAGGCCAATCAAAGGTGCTTATTGCTGCTTGATTAACAAGCTAGCACAACACGTGTCTGCAGCAGGCGTTGACAAAGCTCAATTTGATGCCTGGTATGTGTTATGACCCGTGCGCGGTCAGGGCCCAGTAGACGATCGGGCCCGTCGGGAAGTCATCGGTTGCCGATCAACCCTGACAAGCCAGGGATAACTGCACCGGGCTGCGGCACTGACCTGGCATGTACCAAGGGTTTGGTGGGCTAGCCACCGGACCCTCCTTCATCCTGTTGATTGAACTTTACTCTACACACATCATGGGTGGAATTCAGACCTAGTCCGTTACAGACCTCCCTTCCCGTTATAGGCTCCTGGTGACGTACCGGACACCCAGCCCCTCTGGTAACCCCTGCGCCTAGCCTGTGAGGTTATCAGACCCTAGGCGCTTAACAGTTGTAGAATTACGGAAATCAAGAAGTGGAGGCTTCTTGGGTTTCTTCAAACGCAACAAGAGGTTGTCTTGTCAGGGCGTGAGTCTGAGTACCAGACGTCTGGTTGTGAGACCAGATGTCTGCAACTGACAAGTTGCAGGCTGGTTAGCCGTTCCAGAGACTCTAAGAGAATCTGGTTGAAGGGCCTTAGTTACAATATCAAAGGTCAGTCGACTGGTTCTAACATTTGTGCAATAGCACAGCAGTTGAAAGAAATAAGATAGGTTTAAGACACAAGATGGTAAGGTCAGATGTCTGATCCTTGTACTTTGTAGCGGGGAATGTAGGATTGAGGAAGAATGGTGTAGATTCAATGAGGAAATGAATGTGTAGAGCGTCTATGATACATTCATTTATATGGGACTTGGGCCGTCACATTCTGTTGGCTTGAGTCTGTACATGAGGAGCTATAGCAAAAATGACAATTACTTGGTGAACTTTGATGGTTTGTCTTGTTTCATGTGCACCAGTTGTCTGGTGCACAGGTTCTTTGGTTTTGTCGCGTTGACTCCTTTGACAGGCTCCACCGTTGGATGATCCTTGTCCATTTCTTCATGCATTAGTCTATGTTGGATAACCTTCCTCCATTGGTTCACACACTAGTTTGTAGTGTGTGTCACACACTGGTTTGTAGTGTGTGATTTGGTGTTTAATACCTTCCTCCGTGCATGGGAAAGTAGTA
>BPMX01000019.1:370303-429861 GCA_019972555.1 Ustilago shanxiensis | reverse complement strand
CAGGAGTCAGGAGTCATGAGTCCAGAGCTTTCATGTTTCGGGCAAGAGAACTCTATTATGAATCATGAATACATGATTACTTATATCACAGTATTGCGCAAGGTAGGCAACCATCTAGCTGGTGTAGTGGTACTGCTGCTCGCTACACTTCATGATTCATAATTGGATCAACTTAGGGTTATGAGCAGAACATTCGTTCGACTCCCATGGTGGTCAGGTTTCTTTTTTTTCCTTCTTTTTTTCCATTGTTAAATCATGATTGGGGGTGGCTTCCGGGTGGCTCCATCAAAGAAGCCACCCGGGGTGGCTCCAGGGGTGGCTCCTCGGACGCGAAAACCGTTTTGTTACGATATGAGTTCTTGATTGGTTGCTTCCATTTACCACATTACATTTGCATCAAGCAGGATTGCCAATTGCAACTCTCAATCGCCAATATTCGAACACTCAGCCAACAGGAAGAATAATAGGATTACCAAGGCACACACATTGATTATCTCAAAGAATACAAAGGCTACAATTGATATGAACTCTAAAGAGGGAGAGTGCTCTAATGTTGACAGTGCAGAATTGTATCTCCCAATGCCACAAGCCTAACATTCCTGGGAGAGAAACCTTCTGGTTAATTAACGAGAAGACCCAGAAGCACAGCATGTTCATGATCTCAAATACTTTGCTGGAGGGATGACCAAAGCTCAAACAGCTTGATTGGACCAATGAGAAGGAAGCTGCATTGGCCATCAAAACTCATGACTGTATTATTTACTAGTGTCAATAGTGTTACAGCTAGAAGCATAAGTTCAATTGCATTAATCATGAATCAACAGCATATCACGTCCAGACACAACAGGAGGAGGCAAAGACCAGGCAGTATCATGTATTTTCGCTTACACTGCATTGTTCTCACATGTGTACAATCATCCTGGAATCAATCATGAATGCCTCTCCGTCTGTTCTATTCCTCCCTTTGATGCAATAAGTTAGGTCGATATCGTAGACTTAAATAACTTAAGTCTCGCAAACCGTCAGGATATTTATGACGTGGAGAAATGATTTTTGTACAAGAGATTCATTTCTTCTTTCTTTATGCAACGGATACCTGGTAGACATCGGAACCTTCCCGTCCCGGCACAGAGTCCTCGACTCTTCGCTGCTGCACAGCGCAACTTGTCAAGTCTACTTCGTATGATTCTTCTCACCTCTCGTGATCCCCAAATTGAATTGTCAATTTGCCAATTAAATTATTCTGAATTCAAGAATGCAAGAGAATCATGGATCTCGAGCCATTCTAGAAGACCGGTCTTGGTCACACAGCATAATTTACTGGGTCAACTTAAGTTAACTAACTTACAACCCGACCTACAATCAGATCATGAAGCGTGCAACAAGTATGAATTGTGACTGATTAATTAAACTTATGCGTGACTTGAAATATGTATAAGACATGATCATAGGCTACTTAAAGTGACCTACGGCCTCGTTGATGCAATCCTCAGTCATTCATGATTGAAAAATTATCCAGTCACTTAAGATATGACTACACAAGTCAACTAATGTGACTGGACCATGACGGAGTCAGGCCCATTAAATGGTCACAAATACAAAATGTGCACGATATTGTAGTGAGCGTCACGTGCACCGCTTCAAATCTCGCGAAAATTGTATTGCTGACCCTTTGATGGGCCTGACTCCGTTATGGTCCAGTCCCGTTATTTGATGTTTCATGATTTTTCATCTTGTTATAGTTCAATCATGAATCACGGATACAGATGCAGTTGGCTGCTGTCTGATGGGACATCCTCTTTATTGGAAACCGTACTGCTAGAAGGGCGACCGTTTGCATTCAAATAGCCAGGCAAATAAGTGCCTGTATCTGTCCAGGGCAGCGAAGCAAGTAGCTAGGTTGCTACAAGCCTCACACAATGGTGTGATGGTGAACAGAGTTGACTCATGAGTGCTAGAAGGTCCCTAGGTCAGACTCGTCCTGCAACCACAATGGATGGTGCTGATGCCGTAAGAGATTAGAGTAAGGTAACAAAGCAAGTTAATGCGAGAGAGAGACAAGACTCATTACTCTAAATAACCTCTTCTCCTGGGATTTCCAATTGGCCAACTTGGAAGTCTCTTTGCAAGTAAGGTGAGACTTGTGGCGTTGGGAGATAAGCTGTGTGCCTCATCGCCGATATTGGTTCTCACGTTGCGCAGAAGCAAGGGCCGTCTGCGAGCTCAAGGACAGAGTTATGAGTGACTGCGTGGATCTGTGGACCGAGCACGTTGAGAAGGTGCATGATCGAAGAACAAATCATGAGTCTGTGAAGATGAGGAAGATTCATGCTTGCGATGGAAAGCAGAGGGATGGATGCCACAACATTAGCAACCATGAACGAGCATCACAGGTCAAGATTCGCAGCAACCATGAATATGTGGATGGCTGATACAGTACCACGGTCGACCAAGGTGTGGCTCGTGGGAGCCTTTCACGCGAGAACCTTTTCTGAAAGACCCTTTCTTCTCTTGCATTGCGGCGATCAAAAATGATTCCTAATTTGGGGTCCGCGGGGTTAGGACGGTGAGAGAGAGAGAGAGAGAGGTAGAGAGAAAGGAATGATGAATGACGCGCGTCGATCCGTTCTTCCTGTTGTTCTCTTTTTTGAATTTGTCGGGGCGTCGCTTGTCAAGTTGAATTCGAGTCGGCTCTTGAAATCTTATACACCTGTGAATGCGAATCGACATGTCACTCATATACACTTGGATACGTGTGGAGGTTCCAAGTAACACGCAACAACGACACAGTCACAAGTCTGCTCATGAGTCTGAGTATCAGCACCATTCATGGCTTTTCAGCCTCCATTCGATTGTTCATCTCTCACCACCATATCTCTTCATAAAGTGCACGAGCCTCTTTCGCCACGAGCTGCAGAAACTAGATCTCGCTCTCGATCTCGAACTCGATACCCGGCATATACCCCCAGGCACGTCCCTCCATTTGCGCCGTTCTACTTCGAACCAAGTCTCCCTTTAGCTGAAATTGTCAAACCCGCCTCCCAGCGCTTGTCTTGGTCGAAGGCTTCCATGATGCCCTCCGTCTTCAATAGGCTTCGCAAGCCTTTCAAAAAGTCATCAGAGGACAGCGGATCAGCCAAAGTGCGAAGCTCAAATACCGTTTCTCCCCTCATTTCCGAACCTAGCAATAGCACAAGTGGAATCACAGATCCAGACATTTCCGCACMCGCATCCGCATCCGCATCTACCAACAGCATGTACGCATCCGGTCGAGCCCACACTTTTCCATCCGGCAGTTCATCAAACACACCAACAGATCACGACCTCCATTCCCAATCGAGCATTCACAGCGCATCTTCACACGGTCTCAACGGCTCTGCGGCCAAGAGACGCAGCAACTTCTCGCTCGACATCGCCAAGCAAGCTGTCGATCAGATCGTCTCCAGGGCCATCATCACCATCGACTCAATCACGGTTGGAGATCTCACTCCCGACGGTTTCTACATCAGTCTTCATATCCGTATCGGCAAAACCGGTCCTGCAAAGGCCAAGATCACCTTTCCCGATGGCATCGATCTCTACCTCAATCCGACAGATACCCAAAGCATAGGTACTATCAAGCTTCCTCCGATCAAGATTAGAAACGCCACCAGAACCAACGGTGTAACCATCGACGGTCGCCTCACCGCCTCCACTGCCAGCTTATCTAAGCCGCAGCCCGGCCTTGATATTCTCTTCCGTACCTTGTTGTCGGCTGAAGCCGATGTCATCCTCAAGGTTGGCTCTCACAACACCGAGGTCAAAGCCTATGGTATGTCTTTCAAGCGCATCACCCTTGAAAAGACCATTGTCTTGCAAGGCCTCAATCACCTCGGCGGCGTCCTCTCCTTTGGCCCACCACCATCAGCATCAGCAACAGCACCTCAGTCCTCCTCTCCTCAGCGCAGCTCAATTCAAGGTTTTAAGCTGGTCGGCGGCGATCCACAGTCAGGCATCTCTTTTCAAGCTCAAGTCGAGTTGTCCAATCCTGCACAGATCACAGCCCGACTTGGTGACATTCGCTTCCGCCTTCAGACTGACATCGACGAGCTCAGAACCAAACAAGGCGACCAGAATGCTTTCATCGGAGAGGTCATCTTGCCCGACCTCACGCTCAAGCCCGGCTCCACTGGCTTAGACATTCGCGGCAATGTCCTTGTAGCCCAACAAGGTGATCCAGCTCGCATCGCTGGTATTACGCTCATCCGATATCTCCTCGAAAATCGCTCCGTATCGGTCAACGTCGTTGGCTCTAGTTCCGCTTCCAACGTGCCATGGGTGGCCACTCTTTTTACAGGCGTTCGCATCTCGGCACTACTGCCCGCACTCGGCATCAATTCCAAGCTGCTAGATGGTGCGTCACTCATTCCACCTGAAGAGCCCAGCCTCTCCCCACAGCCTCAGCTTTTTGCTCGTGCCACCCTTCGCAACCAGCTCGGCCCACCTTTGCACATTCACTCGCTCCAGGTCGAGGCTTTCCAGGAATATGAACCAGACCAGCATTGTCCCGATGCATCGTCCGCTATCGCTGACCCTATCCGTCTTGGCGACATCCGCACGCCGACCGATTGGCCCGTCCTGACCGTCTCCTCCGAGAATCCCATCCACGCAAGTCTGCCATTTACATTGTCTGCTGGCGGCTCGTCATATGTTCGCATTCTCAAGAATGAGGCTACAAGAAAAGGAATCGAGCTCAACGAGAATCTTGTTGCAGCGTTGCAGCTCATGCCTGGTAGTCATGACTCGGCAAGTCAACACCACACAAACGGTACACCTCCCGTCTCAGGGTCGCAGAAGGGTGTCAGATCCTCATCGCATGAGGCTCTCGATTTGCCGAATCTGGTTGCCAGTGCCCTATCGTCGCTCAAAGTGTCCGCACACATTGTTGCCAATGTTTCCATCGGAGATTACCGCATACCTGGTGAAATCACCTTTGTGCAGCACCAATTGCCCATCGCCATCACGGTCAAGACCGCGAGAAACATTCTTCCCACAATAGGAGCACCTCTGGTCGATGCGCTCATCGATCAGGCCAAGGTTTCCATAACCAAACTCAAGATCCTCGACATGGACGAGAAGGGTCTCAACGTGGAGGCTGACATCGGTCTTGTCGAGTTCGGCCCTCTAGATGTCGAAATACACCTTGATCAAGGGCTTAGCATCACGTCCACGTCTGTTCCAGCCGCTGAGGACGATCCACCAGTCATAGCTCGCATCGTTTTTGGAGAGCCTCTTCGCGGCATTGCCGGCAGTGAGGAGCGTATCAAGACTCGTCTCCGTATCCTGCCCGCTACCGGCCCCAAGAGTGTAGCCAACTTTGCCACCTTTGTCTCCGAGTTGATCCACCAGGACGAGCTTGTCATTCAACTTTCAACCGACGCCTGTCGTGTCGTTGCAGGCGGAGCTGACTTTCCCGCAGTGTTGTCCAAGTCCGTCGCCTTGCCTGGCCTTGGCGGTCTCAAGGGACTTGCTCTCGACGGCCTCGACATCTTCGACGAGGTGGCAGCTCCAAGTGGTCCAGGTCGGGGTAGGGCACTTAGCTCTGCCTCCGCTTCAAGCGGCAGTTCAGGTCACCTCGCTTCGAGGGAGAAAGCTTTCAAGATCAGGACTCGGGTACGTATACCACACAAGGGTCTGCTTGCCGTTGGCCTATCGAAGATCGAAGCTGGCGTCGAATTCGAGGGACTCCAGATTGGCATCATCACTGCCGAAGACATGGTCTTCACGCTAACTCAGGCCGATGTCGAGTTCGAGGCGAACGGTTACATCTTCATCGGCAGTGAGTCATTCAAGGAGAACCAGTCCATCCCCGAATACCGAAAGACGGCCTTGCAGACATTTGGTAGGCTTGCCAGCGTGCTACTTGCCGGGGCTCCTGCCGAGCTGACCATCACAGGCTATCGCGCATTTGCCATGGGTGAGATGCAGCTTCTCACTCCTAGCCGAAGCCAGGTGCCGCCTCATTTGCGGAGCAAATCCTCTAACACATCAATCCAGAGGTCTCCTTCGAGCACGATCCAGAGGGAAGGGTCTATCAAGCTCGCCCGAAATGGCTCGTTGAGCACATCAACAAGCTCTAATTTCTCGCAAAAGCAAGTGCCCTGGCTTGATCAAGCGTTCCAGAAGGTGAACATCAGGACTGTTCTGCAACAAGACTTGCATCCTGTCATCAAAGGAATGCAGATCAAGCAGGTTCTTGCTACTTTCCTCCGCGAGCAGTCCATGCAGGCCAAGATTGACGAGATTTCTTTCCAAGTTGAGGTACCTCTGGCTGTCCGGTTCGAGGTCTTGTCCGTCCAGGCTGACATTGAAGTACACTTTGAGGGCTATGGATGTGTTGGCACGGGACAGCTGGACACCGATGTGCAATCGTGCACGCCGTGCGAGGAAGCCGATGGTCACAGCGGTGTCGACGGGCCAGCGAAGTCGTGCCGTGTGGTGCGCCTTGCTCCGGGCTCCTTCCATCTCGTCAGCAATCCGACCGAGGGTCTTGCACAGCTCATAGCACACATCGCTGACTGCGAGGAAACGGACAAGATTAGCATTCGTGGCAAGGCTCGTGCCCGTGTTGACGTCGCGCTTGGTGAGATCTACGTCGACGTCGATCTCGGAAAACAGCCACACGTTCTACAGATGGATGGCGTACGCGGATTGCGGTCAAGTCCTGTTCAATACACCAATCTGCAAGTAGTGGAAGCGTCCAGTGACTTTCTCAAGATTGTGTTCTCGCTCTACCTCAACAATCCCTCGAAGACCTTTCAAATCGCGCTGCCAGACACGGATCTGACGATGGCAGCATTTTACCGAGGCTCATACGTCGGAAGAGCTCATATTGCGAAAGGATTCAAGCTGGGATCAGGGCCGGTTGCAGTGCACGACATTTACTTCCGTTATTGTCCGCCGCTCGAGACAGAGAAAGCCGTGCGCGACATCCCTGCCAACTTCCTGTCAGGTCGCACCACAACGCTTGAGATCCGCGGCGACGACGAATCCAGCGAGATTCCACTTCTGCTTCCTGCTCTGAAAAGCATTAAGCTGTCATTCGAACTCAAGCCCATGATGGACCGCACCTTGATCGATAGCATCTCGATCACTTTGGGCGTGACAGCTCTCACAGCATCGTCAGTAGACGCCGAATTTGTTGTTAACAACCCTTTGGGGGTGCCGTTCGATCTATGCGCCATGTCGTTCATGGCTACTTACAAAGGCCAGCCATTCGGGAGCTGCACGGTCAAGTTCGAAGCTGAGCGACCGCTCCGCGTACCAGCAGGAAGCGTCAAACAGCCTGGACAGCAACGAAGCTCTCCAGTCACTGTCACATTGGCGCAACCGCTGGAGGACATGGTAGGCGCATTCCTCAAGAGCAAAGGTCAGCTCATGCTCGACTTGGACGTGTCAGCAAAAGTCGAGATCCAAGGGTTCCAGATCCCAAACTTCAACTACCGCCAGCCACAACTGCCTCTCAACATCAAAGGTCTAGAGAGCATCTCCAAGTTGATGAGGTTTTTGCCGGGATAAGTTCAGATTCATGTCTGCTTTGTCTCGCTTCTTGTCCAAGATACCCTTCCGGCTTTATGATTCATGAAATGTGACTCATTGTTGTCGCTGCAATTCCTTCTTCAGAGCTTTGAGATCGCACTGATCTCGCATCATGGAAGTCCCGGAAAATGCATGATGATGGATGTCTGTGATTGATGCCTTCAAAGAGCGAATGATGGAGCGAGTAGACGAGCTTTTGTCGAGACTCATGAGTTGTTGAACGCATTTTTGTGGCAAGATCATCTCCTTTTGCTTGGAGGTGGAGGCAGCAGTGGTCCACCTCCGAACCCGCCGCCAAGACCTGAGGATGAGCCGGAAGATGGTGTTGATGTGATCTTTCGGCCGCCTCCACCGGGAAGCTTGATTGCGAGAGTCTCGCCTTCTTTCAAGCTGAAGTCTTTCTTTGGGCCGGTCGGGAGGTGTGGAGAAGGACCCTCATCGATCAAAGCGCCCTCGTTGTCGTCTGCTGTGGGATTGGCAGCTCGATTGGCCGCCGCCTTTTGTCGTCTATTCGAATCAACGCAGTTTGTGGGATGGAACGGGTCAGATACTGAATGTGATATAGGCTAGCCTTAGCCATTGAAGGGTGGATTGGCGTTGGTCGTACTCACTTTGTCCAGTCTTGTAATGCAACATTGAAGTCGAAGCTGTCGCTCCTGTCTTGGAACTTGATTCCGCAAGGTGCGCAAGGTGTGCGAAGTCAGTATGCGGTCCTTATCTTTTAGCGGCCGAGTCTCGATACTTACACCCATGCCGATGTACGCCTTCTTTTTCTTCCCATCTGGACCTTCAGATTCCACTCTAAGAACAAAGTAACGACTTGAATCAAGCACCGGTTCGACTGAAGTCCCTGTGACATCGTATGGACACTCTGCAAATAGTTCACCGGAGTCGCCATCCTCCAAGCGTATCGAGCATGTGTTTGAGTTTGAGGTCTCCATTATTCGAAGACGTCCCTTCCACAAGAAGGCTTCCATATCGCCCCATTCACCAGCCTTGTAGCCGGCAGTTGAGGACCGTGGTGGCACACGATAGACGAAGCACTCGCGTGCTACGAAGAGCACCGTCTCGTAGCCTGACATGGCTGCAAAGCAGGGCGTCCTGTGCTTCTGTGGTTGCTGGGGGATTCCCTGAGTACCAAAAGGATCGTGCGTGAGGTTGTGACGGGTGTGATCACGAGGATGATGCTGGTGATGACGATGATGATGAGACAAGGAAAGTTGAGGAAGTTGTGTGGAGTTGTGTTACTTTGAGTTCGCATCAAAAAGCTACGTGGAGCGTCCGTGCGTGCATGATGAATTCACAGGCACGTAAACAGAATAGCCACTGTACAGTACGAAGAGGAGGCTTGCGAAAAAGCACCGCCTGCTCACATCAGAACGCACACCGCTTTGCTTAGCAGTCGACCGAAAGAGGGGGGAGCTGCTAGCAGCGAATCATACTCACGACAGGCAAGCAAATGCAGACGGAGACAAGATGGGATCAATTGAATTGATTCAGTACGAATGGCAAAGAGAACTGTGGTATCTACAATTTGGATTGGACGTCCGGAACGGTCTTCATTGGCAATTATCTATTCCGAACGGAAGTGCCGTACTCAGAGACGGGAAATGAGCATCTTGACACCGACAAGCCCAGCAGCGACATCACCGGAACTGCTCGTCACGAGCTGGAGGTGAATGTTGAGAGCAGCCTGCTTGTTTCTTGCCTCAATCGCGGCCACGATCTGCATGAGACCTTGCACGGTCTTGGCGTCAATGGTGCCACAGTTGAGGTGGTCGAGCAGCAAGTTGATACGGCGCTCCGTGTCGTCCACCATCCTCTTTTGCGCAGGAGGTGCGGTCGACTTCAATCGTGCGACTTCACGCTGCAGAGCGTGCTGGATAGGACGCTGGTTTTCGGGAATATGAGAGCGGTCGCCAGCAGGGTATTTCATCTGAGGCGCGTTGCGAGCACCTGGCGTGGCGCTACGAGGGGGTGCACCGGCACCTCCGCCCGGCGTCGCCGAACGCTGGGGGACACCGGGTGGACCGGCAAGACCGGGAGCGCCAGGCAGGGCTTGACCAGGAGGTCGAAGAGCACCTGTACCGGGAGCAGATGGCGCACCAGGCTGCTGGAGTCCGTTGCCGTAAGGGGCACCGGGGCCTGCGGGTGGTCGTGCATATGGACCTGCCGAAGGAGCGCTCTGGCCCGGTGGGCCCTGCTGGGGCTGACCGGGAGCCGGGGCACTATAAGGGTTCTGCTGCTGACCGGGACGAGCCTGACTCTGCATGGGTCCAGTGGGGGGTGGACGGACACCAGGAGCTCCAGCGCGCTGCGCAAGACCAGGGCCCTGAGGAGGCCCTTGAGGGGGAGGGCTGATCATACCACGAGATGGTGTTGCTCCCCGGGGAGGCCCGGCAGGTGGAGCGCCGGGAGCGGCGCCGTAAGGAGAAGCGGCTGGAGCAGGAGCGTTCGGGAACGGTGAGGTGATGGCTGAGGTCGACTTGTGCTGTGACATGGCGCTGGGAGTGCGCTTGGGAGCTGCAAGGCCTTCAGGGACGTCGTTCCATCCGGACGCGTCGCGCTTCAACGGTGGCGGTGGAGGAAGCGACTGCTGCTGCTGCTGTTGTTGCTGGTAGGACGATGCGCCGAACGTAGGTGGAGCTGGAATCATGGGCTGAGTAGGCTGATACGCCGATTGATAGCTTTGAGCACCGTATCCTGCGTAACTGTTGCTCTGCGCAGGTTCGGGCTGAATGGCGGTAGGGACCGGAGCAGGTACAGTGGGTGCGTAGCGCGATTGCGTGGCAGGCTGAGCAGAAGCGGGCGTCGGAGCTGCAGCCGCGTATGGATCTTGGTAAGCGGAAACAGCAGGCACCGAGGGCACTGAGGGTACAGCGGGAACGGTCGAAGCACTCGACTGTCCATAGGGGTCGTAAGGCGCATAGCCATTTGACGTCGAGGCAGCACCGTAGGGCGAGGTAGAAGCAGCGGCAGCTGGAGCAGCCTGTTGAGCAGTAGCATCAGGCTGGCCCTTAGGACGCGCGCTCTCGGCCTTGAGCAAGCGCTGCTTGAGCGCGGAAGCAGTAAGCGAGCCGCTAGCGCCCTGGTCGACGGGACCTCGAGGTCGGTAGTCGGACGGTGTCTGGTTGGCAAACCTGAGAGCAGGCGTAATGAGACCCTGATCGGCCAATAGTTCGACATACTCATGGATGCGATCGTACAGCGGTGCGAGCTTGTAGGTCCTGGCACCTGTCTCGGCAACTACTGAATCCTGTGTTGGCTGCTGAAGGTCGACATCCACGTATCCAACGGCGCTCTGGAAGACAGTGATCTTCTCCATAAACGTCTGGAGCGCCTCGGCACGCGCCGTGTAGAGAGTACCGTCGTGCGACGCATCGTCGCCCTTGCTGTTGGATCTCAAAGCAAGCTCCTCCTCCTTCATCTCATCGATCCACATTCCGGCAACCTTCTCGAGCTTACCAGCGGCGAGGTAGCAAAGGACAGCGTTCTTGCGGTGCTCCTTGGCTTGAGCTGCATCCGAGTTGCGTGCGACGGTGTACTGGAACTCGAGGCGCTGACCGAGCTGTTCGGTCAAATTGCTAAACTCGTCCTGCTTGGCGAA
Source organism: Ustilago shanxiensis (assembly GCA_019972555.1). Classification (NCBI taxonomy): domain Eukaryota; kingdom Fungi; phylum Basidiomycota; class Ustilaginomycetes; order Ustilaginales; family Ustilaginaceae; genus Ustilago; species Ustilago shanxiensis. The sequence goes on along the minus strand of BPMX01000019.1, from coordinate 418,676 downwards.
AGTGCAAAGCACGACAAAGATCTCTTGCCACTCGCTGAGGTCGGCGTTCTGCACAACATCGGTGAGATCATCCGAGACGATGCTCTGGAAGAGACGCAGGTAGGGCAGCTGTGCGGTACGCTTTTCAAAGTATGCCTTCTGAGTCTTGGCGAGAAGCTCCTGGCCACCACGAACGGCAAGAAGGAAGGCGTCGGCGAATCGGTCACTGTTGATGCAAATGGAAACGGCACTGTCAAAGTCACCGAGCACTAGGGCACGAGTAATGAGCTTGTCGGCCTCGGATTCCTCCGAAGGATAGATCTTGAAGGTTGAAGGTCGAATGTTCTCGCTAGCAACCGATGAGGGTCCGGGCGAGCCAGCGGTGGCAGCAGCCGATGATTGCACGGGAGCCTGAGACTCGGAGAGAAGGTGGTCGGGCAAAGCGGAGCGGACAGCGGGGGTCTGACCAGCGGAAATCTGGCTGAAGAAGTCGGAACCGTCGTTGCCGTTGGCCCCAGGTGCATCGTCGCCGAACAGGCTGGGCTCATTGGCATCCTTTGCCTCGCCGTCTGCAGCCTTCTCGGACGAGGGCTCGACGGGCTCAGCTGCGGACGTTGTATCAGTGGTAGGAACAGAAGTCGCGGACTCTTCCTTGCTGATGGCAGGCGTAGCCGATTCAGGCTCATCGACAGCCTTGGTGACGGGAGTAGTCTCTTCTGGGAGAGCGGTGCCATTCGACTTGAAAGCTGCGATGGATTGAGATACCTTTTGGGCAACGTCCTCTTTAGAAAAGCCGAGCAAAGCGACAAGCTCGTCTCGCGAATCCGCGCGGAAAAGAGTTTGGAGCGCCTTCCAGTTGGCAATGTCGTCAGGTCTGGTGGAGGGGTCCTGGCTGCGCTCAGCACAGAATTCGGCGAGGCTCTGACCGTCAAGCGCTTGCTGTAGCTTGGTGGCTCTCTCGACGATAGAGGGCTCGGAAACAAGGTCACGGAGATGCACGGTGGGACTGAAGGGCTTGGACGAAGGACCACCGCTGGAGACAAGCTGACCACCGAAACCGAAGACGGCTGAGACGGGGCGTCGAAGCCACTTGGGAGGCTGCTTGAGCGACAGACCCTTGGATGCAGCTTCGGGGGCAGTGGCCTGGTTGAAGAAGTCAGAGCCATCGGAAGGCTGGGGTGCAGCAGGAGCGTCGGTTTCAGGGGCGTTGGTGCTTTGAAGCGAGTGAACGCCAATCTTGCCGTCGAAGCTGGCGGTAGCAAGCATACCGGGATTGCGCGGGGACCATTGCACCTCGAATGACCAGTTTGAGCTGGAGGGAAGCTCGCCGACAATCTCGCAAGTCTGAGGGTTCCAGCAAATGGAACGGTTGTCTTTGCCGCAAGAGAGGAGTAGATCGGCGTCCTGCTTGCACCACGAGAGGGAGAGGACGCCCTTGTCGTGACCGGTCATGATCTTTTCGGGAGCGCGCGAGTTTCGGAGATCCCAGAGCATGATGACGGGGCTGGAGTCATCCTCGCTAGCTGTGACAAGTCGGGTTGGAGTGTCAGGGTGCCAAGCGACTGCGCTCATACCACGACGACCGCCAGCAGCAAGAGCACCGCCGGCGTTGAAGCCGAGGCTGCCACCTGCAGTACCAGCACCACCACCGTATTGCAGAGCGACGACTTCACGCTTGCCCTTGAGATCCCAAACGACGGTGTAACCGCTGCTGGAAGAAGTGGCGAGAACATGAGGAACTTGGCAGTTCCATGCTAGTGAGGTGATTTCATCAAGCTTTTGAGAGCGAGCGCCAGGAGAGTAAGGTTTTGCGGGAGAGTTGAGATCCCAGATGAAGATCTCTCCTGCGACGGCACCACTGGAGAGCAGATTGGGTTGAAGAGGATTGAAGTCAAGACCTCGAACGGGGCCGGTATGTGTAGTATTTTTGATGACCTGTGCTTCGGACTCGGAGGCGCCAGTGAGAATCTTGTGAGCATCCCAGATACCTAGCTCACCATTCTCGAGACCGGCAGCAAGAAGCCCTTTTGGACGGGAAGGGTTGACATAGCCCCAAGCAAGACGGTTGAATCGGGCGCTGGTGGAGATGCTACCGAGGGGCTTTGCGTCGGTGGATGCGTTTACTGCTGATTCTGGAGAAGAAGCGGCGTAAGAAGGCTGCCAAAGCTCGAGAACGCTTTCGTTGCTGAAGGATTCATCGAGTGCGCCTGCGACGGTACCAGTTGCAATCAGGGGAGAGTCGGACTCGTAGGTGGCAGGCGACCAAGCAAAGGTGGCTGTTCGGTTGATGTAAGCCTTCATGATGGCGAGACCACTAGTAGAGGCAGACGAGCGGGCTCAGCCCTGCAGGTTGCACGGTAGAAATGAGGATCGGATGTCGTGGACAAGAAAGGAGGTATGCTGATGCCGGTTTGAAGGACCAGGTTGAAACGGGACGCGAAATGCCAGATCCGTATAGCTGCAAGTTGCGGATTCAAGGCCGAACCAAAGAAACGAATAAATGAGTAGAGAAGAGAAAGGAGAAAGATGCGTTCGGACCAGCAAAGGGAATGGCGATGAGGAAGGAGAGAAGAGGAGGAAATGAATAGAAGAAAGACAGAGTTGCAAGTTAGATGGCTGGCTGTCTGGCCAGCTGGCTGGAGCGTGTGTCTTTGTCAATTGACGTTGGTCGAAGCGTTCGTTGGTCGTTGGTCAAAAAGCGATGCGTGCGGGCCAGCTGGAACCTTTCTGTCTTGTCTTCTCGATTCAGTCTCTGCCAGATGAACAGAATGAGCTGGCCTCTAACTCTCGATTTGCTCTGCCGCATCACCTTCCATTCAAATACAAACAGCCTCCCATTGATTTCAAAATCCCGATTACAATTTGCCGCCTTGTGAATTCAAACCTCGTTTTGGAAAGAATACAAATTCCTCACGTCACAACTTCTTGGACGTCCTCACTATCAAAACGAGAGCAGATATCATTTTGTTCAGAGCCCTCTGTGAAAATAGAAGCCAGTCAAGTCACATCAGTGTGAAGAGCAGACTGTCTGAACAGTATGCACAGCCAGCAATTGAGTCCCAAACAGTCACAGTCATAGCGACAAGAAAGAGAGCTCTTCTTGTGAAACACGAGACGTGTTCACACTCAAAAGGCGAAGCGACATGACTTTCTTTCGCGTTCACGGACCATCTTCATGCTCAGCTCAGTTTGCTGCTTTCTCGCGAAGTGTGTAATAAATTGTAGTCTAACATATATCCAATTTGTGATCGGGACGCGCGTGCACGATTGTTCGCACCAACACTCCACTTTGATTGCTTGCAAGCAACACACTTGCAACGTTGGCTTCTCAATTTCACACAACGTTTTGACTACCATACTTAACTTCCCGACATAGCCCGTCTCCTACGTTGTAGCGACCATCCAGTCACAGGAATACAAAACACACTCAATTCGACCAACCCGCTCACTGGATCAGCCACTTTCCGGGCCTCAACCTTCAATCACAATCAGCCATGTCGGCCACCAGCTCCAACTCACAAACCACCAAGCCTGAGGCGCAATCCTCGAAACAAATCGACGAGAATAAGTCAGCACTTCCATCCCTGGGAGCACTCGATGAAGATGACGAGTTTGAAGAGTTTGACGAGCAAGGTAAGTACGCCAAGTGTAACCCTTAGTAACTCCTATCACATGCTGATCCTCACACTTGATCTCTTCACTTGTTCGCCTCTTCGCCACCACCTTCGAACAGACTGGAACGATGCAGAGACAGATCTTTCCCACTTGACTGGTGGTGCCAATGCACTCGGCGCGGGTGTTGGCCTCACCATGGGCGCTTCATCCGCCAGCACAGGAGACCACCTCTGGCAAGATTCTTGGGACGACGACACCGTCGAAGATGATTTCAGCAAGGCTTTGAGGTAAGCTTCTGCCTCACACATTTGATTTCCATGACTACGGTCAACTGCGGATACTGACCATCCCTTTGTCTTTCTTGTCTTCTCACTTCCTTTGCTCCACAGAGCTGAATTGGATAAGCAGAGCAACGCACCGCAAGCCATGTCAACCTAATTCGAGTGCCTTGATCGCAATTTCAATCCGTTTTGGCTCATACTCTGCTGTACTCGAATATCTTCTCGCATGCGAGCAACGGAGCAGATCACATTCGAGGACAGGTTCTGAGATTGAACGATTTAGATGAACAAGACGGTCTGAGCCACCAGCTCTGGGTTCCATAATGCAGCTATGCATTCAACTACCTGCACCAGCTCCGAATCATCCTCTTCATTCGGCACCTTGTCTTGTTCTGAGTTTCGCTCGAATTTTCGAAAGATGTCCGATCCCTGCAGATTGTTCAACCACCAAGCCAGTAAGATTGTCAGCTACATGATCCACGCAATAACAGGTACAGAACAGATCGTGTCAAAACTTACCAGAAGCGGCTTGATTCCTGCGGCTTGGTCCTGAGCTTCTAGGATCATGGCTTCTTGCAACAGATACAAATCGGTGTGAGGAGCGTCGATGCCACGCAGCGTTTGTCGGAGAGACCGGAGGAGGATGCGGGCATCGAGCATCCCTGGTGGAGGTCTCGGCTCGGTGGGCACACGGACGGTGCGTTCCTCTTCATCCTGGCTTGCCTCGTCCTCGGTGTCGTCGTTGTTGAGAGCCGACGCAGGCTGCTGTTGAGGATCTGACCAGCCGAAGAATTGCTTTGCATCTAATTCAGGAGCCACATCAGCGAAACGATGCCAGGTGTTATTGCTGCAATCAAGAAGTTGACTTGGCCGATAATCTGCCTTGTACTTCATCTTTTGGCATGTGTGAATGTAAAAGCCCATGTAGTAAGACGCAATATCGCCCATGGCTTCCACTCGTCCAAGACGCTTAGTGAGAGCAATCTCTTGCATGGCAGATACTTTGCCGAGCTCCCAGTCGTTGTACTCGGGATCATAGAACACATAGACGCTGCTAACGCATTTCGGAAGAATGTCAAGCACGCCAACTGCAATGAGCTTGCCATCTAGTCGATACTCCTGATGATAGTTACCGTAAGGTATTTCGTCAGTCAGAGACGCCACGTCGAGCACCTTTCGCTTCCATTGCACCTCTTGAGACGGCGTCAATGGCTTGCCAGTCGAAGGCCATGTCAACGACAAGCTAGACTCTACCAAGAAGCGAGAGAAGCCCTTTTCGCTGCTAATGTCATCTTGCGATTCGCCGTGAACACTAGCTTGATATTTGCGGAAAAGCTGATACTTTTCGTCAGTGAAGCTGGCGAGGGCAAGGCGGACCTGAAGCTTGCGAGTAATCGGGCCAGCTACACGTTCGGCCCAGGCCAACGGCGATGGATTTGAAGATGAAGCAGACGAGCCGCTGTCTCGCTTTGCTACGATTTCCTCGAAGCGCTGCTCTACATCCCGGTCCCTGCCTACGCTCCATCTACCTTTCCACTTTGCAGGTTTTTGCTTGGTTTGACGCACTCGGAAGAGGAGGTTGGTGAGGGCACGTTTATGACCCTTGGTGGGCTTGAAGTCATGCACGGGGAGGCGAATAGGGATCTGTGCACAGCAAGTTCTGGATAGGTCTGGTTTGTAGACGTAGTCGCCTGAGCGTCTCCAACCTTGATCGATGAGGGCCTGATAGTGATAGGGCGATAGACAGTGTGCCCAGATGCCGTAGGATTTGCTTGACTTGCGCGAGCTTCGCTTGCCAGAGCCTGGAGGTTTGCAGTAGCCGCACGTGGACTTGGCGTAGCCTGTTGGAGATACGATGGATGGCTGAATAGTGGTTCGCTCAGCTGGCATGGTTGAAGCAGCTATGCGCTACATACTCAAACGGTGTCGTCAGAAGTAGACAAGTTGGAGAGCTCAGTTTAAACTCCTTGATGTGGGCTGTCACCCGCTCATCAGCAGCGTGCAGACTTTGCGTCTGACATGTACTTTCCCGGAAAGTGGAGGAGAACAAGAGCCGTTTTGAGCTTGCGGACCCTTGCTTTCTTCCAAGAGTTGGCCAAATTTTAATTTTTCGTTCCTTTTCGAGTCGCTCAAGCCATCAAGTACTTTGCCTCTTGATCAACACCATCAACACCCTTCCCTGCGAGCCTAGGCTTGTACAGCAGTCCTCTCGGCTCAATATGGCGCCACAAGCGTCAAACACCTATATCTCGGCAGCCTTCAACCGTGCCAATCACATCGCTGACTGGGCGCAAGCCCCTCACAGCATCATTGCGTATGCTGCCAACAAATCGATTGCGATCTGGGACAAGCCTGGTCACCCTCGCTCTGCTGGAGTGACTCAACTTGTTGCAACAGGCTTTTCAAAATCAATCACATCACTCAAATTCGCACACTTACCATCTCTATCATCACATCCATGCATTGTTGCCGGATCAGCTGATGGATCTGTAGCCATTTGGACATTTGGCCAAGATCAAACATCTTGGGCGAAAGTACAAACGATTAAGGGAGCGCATCAAGGTTCGGTCTCAGCTCTCGGTGTGATTCGCTCTCACGCCACCTCATCACTTGAATCAATTATCGTCTCGGGCGCTTCCGATGGTCTGCTCAAAGTTTGGTCGCTGTCGGATGATGCGTCGCAGCCTCCTTCAGTATTGCAAACCATCGATCTCAAAGGTCGGTTCCCTCTCGATATCTCCCTCTTGTCATTGCCAGCCTCACCATCTCAAGCTTTGCGTGTATCTCATCATCTGCTGATGGCACTCGCCACCACTACCAACAAGATCGACATTTACGCAACTGGCTCCGCTTCCCGGCCCGAATTTCAACACAAGCTCGCGCTCGAAGGCCACGAGGACTGGGTCAAGTCATTAGACCTCTGCACCACCTTCACCGCAGCTGACTCAGACCATGGCATCGACACCGTCATGCTTGCTAGTGCATCACAAGATGCAAGCGTCAGACTATGGAAGATTTCCCCAGCACACCAAGATCAGCTGCACCCATCCTCAACTCAGCAGATCCAAGCCACATCCAGCAAACAAGATGAATTTGAGCAGATGGTGTCCAAGATCGAATCAGATAGAAGCACAAAAGCTGGAGAGATTTCCACCCGCGCTCATCCCTTCTCCATCACCGCTCAAGACGGCACAATTCAGACTTGGGAGATCACTTTCGACGCATTGCTTGTCGGGCATGACAATTGGGTCACTGGTATTCGTTGGCATCCAGCTGTATCATCGCACAACGCTCAAGCTCAACAACCTGCTGCACTCCTCTCTTCTTCTGCCGACAACAGTCTGATCCTGTGGACACCTTCCGGACGATCTTCTGATGCTACTTCCAACTCTCCCTTCCCTGCTTTCGACGCCGCTCTGCTTTCAACCGGAGGTGCCAGACGTGCCCGTGGCCCCACCTCGCATCACCTCGCCTCTTCCATCTGGATGCCTTCACAACGTTTCGGTGAGGTTGGTGGTGCCAGCAATCTCGGCTTCTTCGGTGCGCTCTGGATGCCGTCCTCGAACTCAAATTTGAGTGATCTTTCTCAAGATGAACCCATATCTGCTGTTGTTGCTCACGGCTGGGGAGGATCTGCACACATCTGGACCCTCAACCCACATCCTGTGGGTATCTCGTCATCCCAGCCCCAATGGCAAGTCACGGACCCCGTCACTGGTCATTTTGCATCCGCCAGGTCCGTTGCTTGGGAACCTTGCGGAGAATACCTTCTCAGCTGTTCCGATGATCAGACCACCCGTCTTCACGCTCGTCCCTTGCAGAGGCAAGCCAAGCCACTGGACTCCGATACGGCCACTTGGCACGAAGTCGCACGTCCGCAATCGCATGGATACGATCTGCACTCGGTCTCCTGGCTCGATCGACTCAACTTTGTCTCGGCCGCCGACGAGAAAGTCTTACGTGTCTTCTCAGCTCCAAGGGGCTTTGTTGGTACAGTAGGTAAGAATGGTCTTGACTGTGCTACATTGGGATCCGAGCAGGAGTCAAGGTCAGCCTCTCGTCCCGTCACCGGACGGAATGCGTTGCTTCACCTGGCCATTGATGACCGATCAGGCTTGCTCGAGTCAGCCAAGAGGCATGGCGACTTGATCAAACAGGCCGTCGAGCGATGCTGCCAGCAACAAAGCGATTCTGTTACAGCTCTGGTCACCTCCAGTCACTTCCAGAAGCCTTTCAGAGGACTCAGTTTCAAGCAAATTGAACTCTACCTTAAATGGCTTTACGGACAAGCATGGGCTGTTGCCATCAGACGCGGTCTTATGCTCGCCAACATCACCGTTCTCCTAGTCCCTGATACCTCGTTCGAAAGCGTTGCTCGGCGTCTGACCTCACACAGCGCCGAGGTTCTGCAGGATGCATCTTTAAGCAGTACTTCAACAGCCGTCTGGTCGCAACTTGGCGTCAACGTTTCTCCACTAGACTCTACAATCACTCTGAAGGAAGATCATGCGGACGTTGGTCAGGACGATGGGAGAGGCCTAGCGCTCTATCCAGTAGCTGCACTCGGCGGCACCTTCGACCACCTACATGTCGGGCACAAGATTTTGCTCACGATGGCATCCCTCATCGCCGAGCGTGAGATTATCGTCGGCGTCACTGACGACGCTATGCTCATCAAAAAGTCCAACGCCGCTCTGCTTGAGCCTATCGACGAGCGCATTGCTACTGTCAACGCCTTTATCAGCCTCGTCCGCCTGCCTTTCACTCCTCTCCGTCAGCGCGTCGTAAAGCTCGAAGATGTCGCTGGTCCTGCAGCAACGGAAGCGGATTTGCAAGCACTTGTCGTCACTGACGAGACGCTCTCTGGAGCCGAGTTCATTGACGGGAAGAGGAAGGAGAACGGTCTCTCGTCATTGGAGAACTGGGTCATTGGAGTGGTAGGGAGTGAGGGGCAGACTGAGCTCAAAGGTGATGCCAAGGCTTTAGCTGAGAGCAAAATTGGCAGCACTGCGATCCGCAAGTGGCTTGTCTCCCAGGGTCCTCGTCGAGTGCAGGCCTTAGAGACCGCCAAGAGGCATCGCATTTCCTACCAGCTGCGCTTGGCCAAAGGAGACGAGACCGAGGGCTCAGGAAAGGCAGGCGAAGACAACGTCTCATCCCGACCCGTGGGTGCCAGTGTACCTCCTCTTGGACTCTCAAACCGTGCTGTGTTTGAGGGATCTACGATTGAAGAAGCACCTTCGGCGAGTGGACAGCCCATCGGGTCGGCGAAAGAATCTCTTTCTGCTGTCTTGCGTCAGCCTCCATCCGAAGAGCAACTCTCTGTTGAGACGTTGTGGCCTGAGCTTGAGAAGCTGTACGGCCACGGATACGAGCTGCTTTGGGTCAGTGCTAATCCCGCCAACCCTGTTGATGGAGGACGCACCATGACAGGTGGACGGTTTGTCGCTTCGTGTTGCAAAGCGACCAGCGAGGATCATGCTGTAGTGCGAATCCACGATCGTCATCAGAACTGGAGGGAATGTGCTGTGCTCGAAGGACACTCACTTTCCATTACACGAATTCAGTGGAGTCTGGATTCGCGCTTCGTGCTGACTTGCTCGAGAGACCGTAGCTGGAGGATGTACGAACAAGTGTCTGCTTCCAGCAAGGATGGCGAGGTGCGCTTTGTACCTTTCACAGGAGAGCGCTCGCACGCCCGAATCATTTGGGACTGCTGTTGGTCCACTGATGTCTCTAGACCTTATGTCTTTGCCACAGCTTCACGAGACAAGACGATCAAGGTATTCGAGCTCCAGCTCGGTCAGAAGGAGGACGAGAAACCTTTTACGTTGTTGCAGACAGTCAAGTTCGACGAGGCGGTGACGGCAGTCGCCTTTGGAGCTGATCTGGTGCTCGCAATTGGAAAGGAAGACGGATCAGTGGAAGTGCTGCAACGTAAGGCGAATGAGGATAGCGAAGAATGGATTCCAACGCTCAAGGTGGAGGATATGGCTTCGGAACAGATCAACCAGCTAGCTTTCCGACCGCCGGTGCTGGATGATGGCGACGATGCTATCCTTGCTTCTGCGTCGGAGGATGGCATTGTGCGTTTGACTAAAATTACTGGTCTGTGAGAGCAGTGACACTTGCAATCCAATCAAAGTGGGGCAGCGATTGTTGGCGAAGTATTCTGAACGTGCGTCTTGCGACGAAAGACAGCTTCCAAGCCAAAACACCCCAGACGTGGGTGGATTAGCAGCCAGGCCAGAACAGGAGCAATTGAGAAGATGTGGAACTGAGATGATATGAAGCCGAGAACGAGAGATGCTAGTGTACAAGAAGGTTGCGGGTCGTGACTTTTTGATCGGGAAAGTGAATTCAACGACCATACCTATTGAAAGAGTGAGCGAATTAGAAAGTGGGGAATGCAGCAGAGTTAGTAGCAGCGCGAGCAGGCATGTAAGAGGAGCGGCTTGGACATACTTTTGGAGTTCCCATTCTCTGTTGTCGAGAGGGCAGACTTGACGGGTTTTGAGCCAACGCGAGATACAGTGAAAGTGGAAGGCGTGCTGTTGCGGTGAAGCATATGTTTGAGACGATTGTCAGTATCGGTTGCAGCTGCGCCCGTGGATACTGATGGGATCAGGAAAAAAAGGGACGTACGTTGCATTGACCCCAGGCTACAGTGCACTCTTCAGTTGTTGCTGAGCCCTGGTTAGCCTGACATTCGATGCCTGTAAGCCAAGGTGAGTGAACAAAATTGGATGAGTGCGCATGCGAGATTAGACGTTAGCCATGCATATCGTGACAAGGCAAGGGGCGAGATGAGCTTGAGACGTACAAAGGTCCATGATATGATTTCGGCAAATGGCGCACTGCAAGCAGCACGAAGTACGAATAGGGTGGAGTGAAGCAGAATAGTAAGTACCACAACAGGATGGCGTTCTTTGAGGCGCCAGCAGCATGCTACCAGACGGAAGCTCTCCGCATTGGCCGGAATGGCAAAAAAGGGCGGCCGACCCCTATCAGGGGCTATCTTGGGACTTATTTATACTTACGTTGTCGACGACAATGTCCCAGGACCAAAGACATACGGCGTTCCACTGATGTTTTCGAGGATCCCGATCAAAGCAATGGGTGTCGGTGAAGAAATTTCGCGAGTGAGCATGGGGAGTGGCAATGTGTCGAGACCAATCCAATGACATACCTTCTTGACCTGAAAGCGGGGCTGCTTGGTGGATGGAGAGTCGACCTCCATTGGTGCATTTTCGGCCATCTTTGAGTGCGTGTCTGTTCAATTGATGCCGAGAAGGTGATGTGAGATGATAGTGGTGAAAGAAAGGCAAAGGGTTGATCTGTATAGTATAGAAAGAGTGAAAGATTGCGTGCACAGACTCGAGAATGTGTGAGTGCGGAAATTGAAACGGAAGTGACTGCTAGGATGGCAGGTGGAGGAATTTCCGACACACAAACACACTGCGCGCAGCATCGGGTCGCACCCGATTCCATCAGTCATGTCAATTGTCTGTGCTCAGCTGTAGCCGCTCCATGCTCAGGGTCCAACTTAAACTCAGCATCATCGGACTGTGCCGAGATCTGAGGTTTTCACTTCGTTGCCATCACATTCACAGCAACTACAATACGCTCTCTAGTTTCATTTGATCGATCATCAATGTCTATCACAATGTCACAAAGATCAAGATGAACTAGGATTGCGGCACTGACTCTGCCTGGCCCATCTCCATCACTTCGAAAGGCGACTTCACAAAGCGTTATGCACGCTACGCCAACGTTCAAGACATGTGATCAGCCCACCACTCTCACGCCTACAAATTAGGCTCGCAACTCTCAGATACGTCCACGGACATAGCAATTGAAACCGTCCTCACAGCAGCGATGGTGTCCTCATCAGCTTCACGGCCGTCTCGGCCTGGAGACAATCCTTCTCGTCATTCAATAAGCGCCACTTCTGGCTTCCGGCTTAAGGATGCTCATACACCTCTTCCAATGCATGCACACACTCCTCCTCGTGCTAAGCTAAGGCATGCAGCGACCACACCCATCATTCCACCATCAAAGACCATGACAGACTCGGACGACTCGCCACACATCTGTCATAACTGTCACCAGATGGACTCCCGCTTCTACTGCGACCCTTGTATCTCTTCACGAATCGAGGCTCACCGCAATGAAATGCGCAGATTGTCCCTCGCTCGGGACAAAGCAAAGCTCTCCGTAAAACACCTTCTCTTCGAAAGGACCCAAGACGATTCTCCCGTTGATGCTGGCTCTGCACCAACATCTGCATCTCAACCTCGCGAGCTCCGTAACGACACGCTGCCAGACCCCTTTGAAACCAACGCAGCGGATCCTTCGTCATCCCACATTTCTCAGCAACATCTTTTGCTGCATTCGCTCATTGAACTAAGAGCACAGAGAGCCGCTGCACTCTCGCGCGTGCAAGAGATCCACAGATGCATATCAGAATCACATCATATCCATCTACAAGCAAAGGAAAAGCTTCAACAGAAACAAGCTCACCTTGCTTTGCGAAAGCAGAACCTTGCCAAAGCTTGGTCCAGCCTCGAAGGCTCTTCAGCTGCTGCCTCCATTTCAGCTGCGCAACGCTCTCGCAATGCAGCCAAGTCACGCTGGCTTGCTCACCCAGCTGCTGATCACATCGATGCTCCCTTAATCTACACCGACGTCTATACCCATTACGAACGTCAGTCTGATCAAGTCGGCGCGAGCAACATCTCGCCTCCAGATTCTACATATCATCAGCTTGGTGCCACTCTCACTCACGCTCGGCTCGAGCTCGCCTCTCTCCAGACCGAAGCCGCCACCATTTCCACTCAACTTGCAGAGACTCGCGCCGCTCTTGCACGGCAGGCGTTCCGACTTTTTTCCGTTTCTCCGCCCGATACCATTGCATCAAAGCCACCCAGCTCATCCAAATCTCGCCATACCGACTTATCTGCCAGCAACTCGGTAGCACAGCGCATCAGCAGGCTCTCTGAGAGATACATCCCCGGCGCGTTCGGCCTTGGCCACGTCAATGCTTCCACCTCGTCTCCCGCTTCACATCATCCTGACGCCAAGTACGACTCAGTGTCATCTGGGCAACGCGCCAGTAGCACGTCAGCCGCAAGGCCGTCGTCAGCCTCCAGCAATTGGTCTATCGTTTCGCTCCCATTCCCACTCCCAAGCGAGGCGAGAAGATATCCTCGAGACACTGTCAATGGCGCCGTCACGTACGCAGCCAATTTGCTCCAGCTTCTTGCTGGATACCTTGGCGTCTCTCTGCCTTTTGCGCTTGAGCAGCATAAAGGAAGGCTTGCAATCCGTCCAGATCCCCTCTGGGATGGCGGCGGCGGATCAAGTGCTAAAACGCTCTATCTATCCTCAAGTGCATATACCCACCTCACAGCCTCTAGTCCGAGTCAGACCCGACCATCCAAGCTGAACAATCTTGCCGAGTCTACATTTGGTCTTGGCGCATCTACTCTGTCGACAATAGAGTCCTATATTCATTTACCTTCTGGTACTGGTTTGCCGTGGGGTTTGACATCCAACACCGGCTCCTCCGCCAAAACCAGCTCGAATGCAGAGGCAGACACAGAGGCAGAGGCAGAGAAGTCAGACCAAGCCACGGAAGACTCCCGTACTTCATCGAGGTCTGCCTCGTCTGCTTCGCCCAGCTCCCGATCAAAGCCAGACCAGGCCGCCAAATCATTCGTATCTGCGCTTGTAATGCTTTGCTACAATGTTGGATATCTTGCCACGAAGCAGGGCATCAAGCTCGACCTGGTCGCCGCTGCAGCAAATCCGCTTTCGCTCTTGACCAAGATTGTTCAGCAACCCGAGCTTGGTCGACTTGCGCACGCCAACCACATTCGTACATCCAGCATTCAAGATCTGAGCTTGCCGTCCTTGGACTATGAGCAGCTCGCCCAAATTCTCGAGCCAAGCAATGCCGCAGCCGAAGGCTACAAACCAGGTGCTTCGAGGTCAGCCAAACTCGACCCGTCAAGTCGTGCCGCCGGGCTTCCTCACACAAGCTCAAAGTCAGCCAAGGCGCCCAAAATTCTCGAGCAAAGCTATGTCGATGTCGGTCAAGCGGCAGCGTCAGTGCTCGACATCAAAGATCCGTCGTCTAACGCAACCAAGGCAACTCGGCACGCCTCGCCGAGTCGCACGTCCCAGGCGAAGATGCAATCGGCTCAGAAGACATTGCCAAAACAGAGTGCGCGGATCGAGAGTATCAGCAGCCTGCAGAAGCAACGAGTTGGCGGGTCAGACAGTCGCAATCATCGCGCATCATCCGCACAGCCTCCCCCCTCGCTCGACTTTTTGCGACAGCGCGGGCGCGATGCATCCAAGGCGAGATTCGATGCATCAAATGTTCAGGCAAGCGCTTCAAAGCGAGAGACGAGAGTGTCTTCACCGAAAGCAGAGTCGAGTACACCTAGCAAGGTGGGTCCGGGCGCCGTTATCTTCAATGGCGTGGAGGTGGGCGTGGGCAACCTCGATCCGAACGAACGTTCGCAAGGCCACGCGCTCAACCAGAAATCTCGAAAGCAATCCGCGGAGGAAGGCTGGGATCTCGTGTGAATCTACGATTGTTTTTGTCCTGTATTGTATCATATTCGTTCGTCGCAAGCATACCGTCTAGCTATCCCAGGAAGGAGGTTTCGATTTGAAAAAGGTTGCTCAACAGGGTCCTGAGTCGTGTTCCGCGATCCGAACTTGAGAAAATTTCAGGAAGCCGTGTATAGATGTGTGTTGGTGTGAAATTTGGCCTCCACCTCGACCTTTCTCGCTCCTGTCCTTCTTGCAACCACATCTTCGGCCGCTTCTGTTCCTCTGTCTTCCCCCAACTCGCCGTTGGCCAATCCCTTTGGGAAGGGGCCTTCAACGCCTGTATTCATTCAAAATGGCGTCCAGCTCCGAGCTTCGTCGTTGGATCAGCGACAATAGCATGCGGTTCTTCGGAATGTCACAATCCTCAATTGTCGACTTTATTCAGGTTTCAGCATCCTCGGCTTCCACTTCTGCCGACCTCTTCCAGAGTCTCACATCACTAGGACTTCCGTCCACTGATGAGGCCCGTTCCTTTGCTAACGAACTGTACAAGCGAGTCCCTCTTGCAACCCAGAGCAACCCTCGCACTGCGCCTTCCGCTTCCAACAACACCGACACTACAGACGATACGAAGCGTAGCAAGAAGCGCTATGGCCTTCTGCTAGACGACGAAAATGGAGAAGAGCAGCTTGCGATCAAGCCGGAAAAGAAGAAGAAGAAGAAGAAGATGGACACCAGCACGCTTGACGCAGAGCCCATCAGCGATTTCGAAACTCATCGAGCAAACCGCCGGACTTCAAGGTCAAGATCTCCGGTAGCGGCGTCACAGCACAGCGAAGGTGAATCCGATTCGGAGGTCGCGCGTGAACGAGCTCGTCTCAGGGATCTCGCCGAGCGAGACGAGTTTGCGAGGCGTATGCGAGACAAGGACAAGAGCAGCACTCGCAACATCGTTGAGGATCGCACCTCGGCACGTCTCAATCCAGAAGCGGCCGCGCGCAGACTCTTAGCAGAAGATGATGATGCTCGCTCAGCAGCTATGCCGAGTCTTCGTGATCGTTCGAGACAAGAGTACCTTGCGAAGCGTGCACAGCAACGTATGGAGCTTCTGCGGCTCGAGATTCAAGACGAGGAGCGGTTCTTCCGCGGACTCAAGATGACCAAGCGGGAACAACGTGATCTTGAATACAAGAAAGAGGTATTGCGGCTAGCAGAGGAAAGAGCACGTATCGATGATGGAGACACTGGCTACGTCATGCCGGAAGACTACATCACCGAAAAGGGAAAGCTGGATACTGCCAAGAAGGAGCAAGCTCTCTACCAACGCTACAACGACGCACGATCGGAGCGGATTGCTCAGCAATCGCACGTCAATGATGCAGAACAATTCGAGAAGGAGCAGATCGACCGTTCGCGCTATGTGCCGGAACCTGTCAACGAAGCGTCGAAAGAGCTCGTCGAGCAGTACGACTATGTCTTTGACGAGAGTCAGACCATTCAATTTGTCGTCGAATCACAGATGGCAGGTTCAACGACCCTGAGTGCCAAAGACAAGCTGCTCCAGCAACAGATCGACGAGGCCGAGACGAAAGCAGCAAAGATTCAAGCCACACGCGAATCTTTACCTGTCTATGCGCTGCGCACCGAGCTTCTTGAAGCAATCGACGAGTACCAAGTGCTGATCGTGGTTGGTGAAACTGGCTCGGGAAAGACGACGCAGCTGCCTCAGTTCTTGCACGAGGCAGGATACACCAAGAATGGCAAGAAGGTCGGATGCACTCAGCCCCGTCGAGTAGCGGCCATGAGTGTCGCAGCACGTGTTGCAGAAGAGATGGGCGTACGACTCGGACGAGAATGCGGCTACAGTATTCGTTTCGAAGATTGCACATCGGACGATACCGTGATCAAATATATGACCGACGGTATGCTTTTGCGAGAGTTCCTGACGGAGCCGGATCTCAGCTCGTACTCTGCACTCATCATCGACGAAGCTCACGAGCGCACACTTAGTACCGATGTGCTTTTTGGACTCGTTAAGGACATTGCCCGCTTTCGACCTGACCTCAAACTTCTCATTTCAAGTGCAACGCTCGACGCCGAGAAGTTTAGCGAATTCTTCGACGATGCACCCATCTTTAACGTTCCAGGACGCCGATATCCTGTGGACATCCACTACACTCCCCAGCCCGAAGCCAACTACCTCCATGCTGCCATCACGACGGTGTTTCAGATCCACACTACACAACCTCGTGGTGACATTCTTGTCTTTCTGACGGGTCAAGACGAGATTGATGCGGCGATGGAGAATCTGCAAGAGACAAGCAGAGCGTTGGGCAACAAGATCGCAGAATTGATCGTGTGTCCGATTTACGCCAATTTGCCGAGCGAGATGCAGGCCAAGATCTTCGAACCGACGCCGGAGGGAGCTAGGAAGGTCGTGTTGGCTACGAACATTGCCGAGACATCGATCACGATCGACGGAGTTGTGTTTGTCATCGACCCGGGTTTCGTCAAGCAGAACTCGTACAATCCACGAACAGGTATGTCCTCGTTGACGGTGGTACCTTGTTCACGAGCGTCGGCGAATCAGAGAGCAGGACGCGCAGGGCGTGTCGGACCGGGAAAGTGCTTCAGGCTGTTCACCAAGTGGGCATTCAAGAATGAGATGGATGAGAACACAACACCGGAGATCCAGAGGACGAATCTGGCGAACGTGGTCCTGCTGCTCAAGTCGCTGGGCATCAACGACTTGCTCAACTTTGACTTTTTGGATCCGCCTCCCTCGGACACGCTCATGCGGTCGTTCGAGCTGCTGTATGCGCTGGGTGCACTCAACGATAAGGGCGAACTGACCAAGCTGGGCCGTCGCATGGCCGAATTTCCGGTGGATCCGCAGCTGTCGAAAGCGATCCTAGCATCCGAGACATACAAATGTACCGAGGAGGTGCTGTCCATCGTGTCAATGCTGTCCGAGTCCTCGGCATTGTTCTTCCGACCCAAGGATAAGAAGATGCACGCTGACCGAGCACGTGCAGCTTTTGTTCGAACCGGCGGGGATCACTTTACGCTGCTCAATGTCTGGGAGCAATGGGTACAGAGCAATTACGACCATCAGTTTTGCATCGAGAACTTTGTCCAGCCCAAGGTACTTGCGCGTGTTCGAGACGTTCGAGATCAACTCGCACAGCTCTGCGAACGAGTCGAGCTGATCCCCGAATCCAATGCTGATGCATCCGACATTTCGGGAATCCAACGTTCCATCCTAGCAGGTTACTTTATGAACACAGCGCGTATCCAAAAGGGCGGGGAAGCGTATCGGGCGATTAAGCAAAACACGACCATCTACATTCATCCTTCGAGCTGTCTCTACAAACAGATTCCACAGGCTCACTTTTTGTGCTACTTTGAACTGGTCGAGACGAGCAAGAACTTTATGCGACAGGTGATGCAGATCAAGCCCGAATGGTTGTTGGAGGTCGCCAAGCATTATTTTACCAAGGAAGATGTGCAGGATGATAGTAAGAAGAAGGTGTATAAGGGGAATACTGCTAGTGCTGCTGATTTGGCGAGGGCTGGAGGGAAGTAAAGTAGGGATGGCAAGCAATACAATCATTGTGAATCAAAGACTTTGATATAATGTGCATCAATCTGAATGTGTCATATTGCGCGAGGTGTGACGAGACATGAAGCTGACATCGAAGTGCGCGACAAACATAGTCTCGCAAGCAGCGAGAGCAGTAGTCACGCCCATCACTCGTCGATTCCAAACTCCTGGCGCAGCATGTCCCTCACCCGAGGAAAAGGAGGGACGTTCAGGGAGCCCTCAACATCTGATGGAACCCCTGGTGATCGTTACAAGCCCCCTTCAAAGTCTCAGTGGCCTCCTGGTTGCTGACCAACTGACCCTGATCGCAGTGCAGCGTCTTGCCTCCGCCCTGACCATGGCTTTGACCTTCTTTGCAGGCGAATTTGCCGCTAGCGACGAGCTTGGAGGAGACTTGGTCGGCTTTTTCGCGAGTAGAACCGGAGGGGAGAGTGCATTTGGCGACACTGCCGTCGCTGAGCTTGAGGAGGACGAGTGAGGCTGACTCTTCAGCAGGGGCTGGGGCGGGAAGGGGAGCCGCAGAGGCGAGGCCGATGCTGGTGACGAGGAGAAGTGCGAGTGTGGTGACGAGAGTGGTTGACTTCATCGTGTTTGTTATCTCAGTGTTGAGAGTCAATGCTGTGGATAGGAAGAGATCATAGCTGGACATGAGTTAGGATAGATCGTAGGAGAAGAATCTTCGATGAAGTAAGTACTCACAATTTCGAGACGTCTTGCAGCGAGGATCTGTGTCGATGAACGAGGTTCTGGAGGCGAAGGGTTCTTTGGTAGAGCTTTGTATATATGCCCAGTGGTGTCTGTACGAGTTTGAGCAGCTATTGCCCTTTGCTCAACTCAAGTGGAAATGTTACAGGGCCATTTCATCGGAACATCCGCGAGCACCCACCATCGGCTTGTTCCCACTCCTTTGCCATAGCAGCAAGTTGGAGGTTTCATGTGGGACAAGGCGTGTGACTATCAAGGAGGGTTCAGAACCACAAGTCGAACTTTGTTGCGTGTCGACATTTTTACATCACTGCAACTGAAGTGGCAGTACCATAAGGTCGCTCCGCATTCTGGCCAGTTCGCTGTCACATGCTGCGAGCGTTGGAGGTGAGAGCTCACCAGAATTTGCAAATGAAGGGAGGTGACCTCAATCGGTACATCCGACACATTTCTCACGCCCACATTCGAAGTAGCCGGCTGTGCTGCTGCGTGTCACAACCTGCCAATATGTTGTCAGTTGCTTCCGTTGCAAAACGGAGGGTCTGCAACATCTTTGACCCACACGCTTGATGAGTTCTCGGCTCCACTTTTCGTCGGAGCAAGCGACTGACAAGCCAGCTTCACAGCCACGGTCGTCCTCCGTCTGCACACGGAATTTGATCAACATCGCTATCGAGGCGACGTATTTGAACATGATCCCTCCTCGGACTGACTCTTACTCCGTCTTACGAGACCAATGAGGTGCATTCACACGACCTCGAAATAGCTTCCATCTTTCCTGGAACATGTGGTTATTTGCTTGGTTGCTGCATTCTTGTTGTATTCTACAATTGCAAGTTCATTCGTTCATCGCAAAAGCATCCAAGCGTCGACTTCTTAGCGCTTTCGTACCTGGACACGAGGGTCTCCCTTTGCCGCGCGAGCTTGAAGCTTCTGTTGACGCTTCGAGAGCTGCTCGTTAGCTCCTGGCTGCTGTACGCCCGCATTCGCACCTTGCGCGCCTGAGCCTTTGAGCATTCCTTGAAGCGACGCGAAGGGGCTTTGTCCACGGAAAAGGTAAGGAAGAAGAATCTTTTGGTAGATGATGTAGCTTGCGTATCCAGGAATCTGTTGCAATGGTGGCACAAAGTAGTAGCGTCAGAGAGCAGCGTTGCAGATAATACAAACTTGAAAAAGATGTGACTTACGACCAAGTAAAGATACCAGAACTTTCCCCACACCAAAGAAGCAAGCTGGACGAACCAAGTCACATAGATGATGTCGAACATGTACCTGTTGTTTCGAGCGCAGCAAAAGTCGAAAGTGTAAGCATCGAGTATCCATAGTCGCCCCATTCCGATCGTGCTGAATGTACATACTGAGTGAGTCCGCTCTGCTGAAGATCGTTTCCTTGAGCTGCCATGCTTTGAAGCGTCAACCAGAGAGCAACTGCAATCGCTTCGGATGCAACATATCCGAAGATGGTACGTTTTGTGACACTTGATCTGAGAAGCCAGAATCGAACGACGAGATAGATTGTGTTGGTTGCAAGGAAGCCATTGCGAAGCAAGGTGAGGAGGAAGGTGTTGCCGGAGGCAGTCTTCTTTGCGCTTCCGCGTGCCTGTCACGAAAGAAGACAAGGTGTGTACTCAAGCTTGTCAATACAGAAGCTTTGTGACATGATTCTATCAGTTGTGGCGAAGGAGACGTACCATGATCGAAGACACTCCGGGTTTGAGTCAGATTCGGTGATGTGCGTGATGGTGAGAAGAAGGATGTTGAGAAGACTACCTGGCAGCTGTCGGAAATGCTTCAACTCCGCTTTCGGTCGCGTGGCTCGATTCTCATTCGCCGGACGATGCAAGCTGCATCCAAAAAAGTGGAGTTCTCGACTCGACTTTCTGCGCGTCCGCTGAACATCGAAGCTCATCCTGCGTCGAAGCGGGTATGCGAACGCTTTGCAGACAAAAGCGAGGCTCTGGCTAAGGTCGTTCTGTTGCTGACAAGTAGTTTCCAAGACTCGCATTTCGTCCAATGCCCCTTTTCACATTTCTCAGTGCATACGTCTGCTCTGGGAGGGAAGAAAAGTCCATTGCAGGGGCAAACATGCGATAAAACAAACATACTAGGGGAGAAGACAAATTTGCTGAAGCGTTCAGGCGAAAGCGGAGCATTTAGATGTCGATTAGAAAGACATATCCGATACTTCCAACTGCTGGGAGGTACGAGAGGCAGCCATGTCTGAGAGCAGAGTTTGCAACTGTGTTGAAGCAAGCGGCGCGTCCAAGTGTCCCATTGGACGCATGTCCAGGCTTCAGGTGGAAAGATTATCTCGTATAGGTGCTGGAACAGACAACTCGTGACATCCATCTGTCGCCCTCCATCATCTGCTGTACGTGCCGAACATTTCGGGTATCTGCCTGCTCAGAGAAGCACATACACACCAACACCAAGCGCCAAGAGACTGCCAGAAACGGCAGCAAATGATGCACGAAGCATCTGTGCAGCACTGACAATGTGGCTGTCATCAGGACCAACTGCTTGGGATCCAGTTGCACCCGACGCTCCACCTGGAACGGGAGCAGCAGCGGTGCCTGCCAAGTAGCCTGTTGTTGGCACCGTCGCGATGGGATATGTGGTGGGTGTGGTGCTGGTGCTTGAAGAAGTCATGTTGCCTGATGCGGTTGAGTTGCCGGTAGCAGTGACGTTGCCGCTCATGCTGCCAGAGACAGATGGTGTAGCTGAGCCAGAGGCCGAGGGTTGCGCAGTTGCTGTATCGGCAAGAAGACGAAAGAAGAGAGGTATTATGCGAATCAGGTCAGCACATATGGCGCATTATGCCGGCTCTTTGCTTTCCTGTAGGTGCGTCATACTCACCACTACCACTTGATGCTGGAACATTTGTGCTTGATGCGGCTTGTGTAGATGAAACAGTGTTTTGCGCTGATACTGCCGCGCAAAGGACTAGCAGTGCAAGTGCAAGGCACTGAAGCGAGAAGTTGTGTTGAATTCGCATCTTGATTCGATTGTCGAGTATGCTGTGGACTATAGCAGCAACAGGGTCCTTGGAGGATCAACCTCGTTCGTTGAAATGGAGTAGGTGAGGATCGAGGTGATGATGATCGGGAAGAGGGAAGGTTGGTCGCTGAGGTTCTGTACACAAACCTCGAAGCTGTGTGAGTGTTGCGGTTAAGGGTTCACAATTTCGTGCAGCTTCACTCGCATCGGAACTCCGCTCCAGCCTCCTTCAGGAGGCTCTTGGTGAAGAGAGCGAAACAGGCCAGCGTGGCTTTCAGGGAATTGAACGCGCGAGACCAACAGATCATCAGCTGTCTAGCCAATCTGAAACCAACTGTCGAGCCTCGTCGAAACAAACCGCGAGAGTATTCAAGGTCTAACATTCTTTAATTTGGTGTTGGTGACAAAATTGAGCAAAGCTGATTCGCCGATGAAAACAGCGAAGAGTCGCTTCTTGCTCGAACAGAGCGATAAAACAATCTCGATAAAAAATCCCCGCTTGCACAACGCTTCTGAAAAGTGACTCGGAAGAAGCTGATTGGAAGAAGTGTAACCAAACGCATGCACCACCTTCCTTTCACTCTATTCTCATCATCGTCGATTGTCGTTGATCGTTGCCGTCAGCCTTCGCTCAACATCATTCTCAACTTCACAATGCTGCGCTCTGCCCTCAGACCATCTGCGGGCTCGCTCCTGCGTGGCGGCCTCGCTTCCCGCCGTGCTCTTTCCACCTCGACTGCTCTCAATGCCGAGCGAGCATCTCCTGGCGCACTCAACAAGTACTCCCGCATCATCACCAGACCCAAGGATCAGGGTGCTTCTCAGGCTATGCTCTACGCCACCGAAGGTATCGAGTCCGACGAGGACCTCACACGTGCAATGGTCGGTATCGGTTCCATCTGGTACGAGGGCAACCCATGCAATGCCCATCTCCTCTCCATCTCGCAGCGTGTCAAGAAGTCCGTTCAGGAAGCTGGTCTCACTGGCTATCAGTTCGGTGCTGTCGGTGTTTCGGATGGTATCTCGATGGGTACCGATGCCATGTCCTACTCTCTTCCCTCGCGTGACTTGATTGCCGACTCGGTCGAATCGGCCTGTGGTGGTCACTGGCTCGACGGTGCTGTCGTTATCCCTGGTTGTGACAAGAACATGCCCGGTGTTCTGATGGCTCTCGGTCGTCTCAACCGCCCCGGTATCATGCTGTATGGTGGTACCATTCGACCAGGTGGATGTGCCAGCGTTGAAGGAACCCTTGACATTGTTTCCGCATTCCAGTCCTACGGTCAATACCTTGCCAACGGTGGAACTCCTGATGCCGAGAAGATTCGATACGATACTGTTCGCAACGCCTGCCCCGGTCCTGGTGCTTGCGGTGGTATGTACACCGCCAACACCATGGCCTCTTGCGCCGAAGCCCTCGGTATGACTCTTCCAGGCAGCTCCTCCTTCCCCGCCGAATACCCCGAGAAGATTGCCGAGGCTGAGAACATGGGCGCCGCTATGCGCCTCATTCTTGAGAAGGACATCAAGCCCCGCGACATCATGACCCGCTCCGCCTTCGAGGATGCCATCGCCCTCACCATGGTCCTCGGTGGCTCCACCAACGCCGTCCTCCACCTGATCGCCGTCGCTCACTCCGTTGGCATTCAGCTCGACATCGACGAGTTCCAGCGCATCGCCGATATGACTCCCTTCCTTGCTGACCTCAAGCCCTCGGGTAAGTACGTCATGGAAGACGTTCACTCCAAGCTCGGCGGTATCCCCACAGTCATCCAATACTGTATCGAGAACAAGCTCATGAAGGGTGAGCACATGACCGTCACTGGTCGCACCCTCGCTGAGAATGTTGACCGATGGACTCAGGAGCGTGGCAAGCTCCCCGCCGGTCAAGATGTTCTTCGACCCGTCAGTCAGCCTCTCAAGAGTACCGGCCACATTCGCATTCTTAAAGGCAACCTTGCTCCCGGTGGAGCTGTCGCCAAGATCACCGGCAAGGAAGGTCTCCGATTCACCGGTAAGGCACGTGTCTTTGACACTGAAGACGCCATGGTCGCTGCTGTCGAGAAGGGCGAGATCAAGAAGGGGGAGAAAACCGTCATTGTTCTCCGGTACAAGGGTCCCAAGGGTGGTCCCGGTATGCCAGAGATGCTCAAGCCCACCAGTCTCATCATGGGAGCAGGTCTTGGCAAGGACGTTGCTTGTTTGACCGATGGTCGTTTCTCCGGAGGAAGTCACGGTTTCGTTATCGGCCACGTCGTTCCAGAAGCACAGGTTGGTGGCCCTATTGGTCTGGTGCAGGACGGAGATGTCATTTCGATCGACGCAGAGTCCAACAGTCTCGAGCTGGTCGGTGTGTCGGACGCTGACCTCGAAAAACGCCGTGCGGCATGGAAGCCTCTTCCGCTCAAGCCAAAGTCGGGTCACTTGCTCAAATTTGTCCGCAACGTCGCAGATGCTTCGCATGGGTGCATTACCGACCTGTAAACTTTTGCACACGAAGCATTTGAATCCGTCTCGTCTCTATCTCTTACACAGTCCCGTCCTCATCGCAAAAGAGCTTTATCCTCACGTTCGTTTTTGTAATTCTACACCATGATCCTACTCATACGCAATTGTCTGTTCGTTGCGTGACTTGCGAGCGATTCTATTTGTACAAAGGGTCAGGACAGATCAGTTCGCTTAGAAGCGGAAGAACCCGCTTCGACGTTCGCTTGCCATCCGTCTCTTCATCATGTGTGCCGCATCTGCTCCCCAAACCTCGACTGGGCTTCTCCCTTTCTTCAGCACCTCTGCTTCGTGCACCTTTGCTTGCGCTCTGGAGAACAGCGCCACATTTTGGAAGCTGAGAGGCAGAGTCGAGTCCCACCTCTCCAGCTGAGCACCAGACAGACTGTCGAATGGTGGAACGACACTTCGGCCACGGAAGACCTCCTCGAAAAGATATGCGATGTCGTTGACGCTGAATGGAATGTAGTGACGAGGTCCAGCGTTGGCCTCTCCTTTCAACGGCTTTGTTCCAGGAAGAGGATGACGCGATTCCGAGACGGAAAGATCGTGGAAGAGCTTTTCGTACAGCTTACGACGTCCTTTGAAAGCGAGTGGCTCCATCTTCTGACCTCCAATCTCGTTGATGATGAATGTGGCAACGGCCAATCCGAACATGGCTGGTAGAGGCCCGAGGACGGGAAGAATACGAACGCGGAAGTCTTCCAGCGCGGCAAGCTCGTCGACGTTGCCCTTTTGGAACTCTTCTTCATCGAGTGGTAGGAGACGGGTATCGGATTTCTCGGTCGAGTAGACGCAGGGAATAAAGAAGGTCGGCTCCGTGAATTCGGTCTTTGCTGGTTCTGCTGGTGTAGAGGGAAGCGATGGCTTGAATGAAGCCGAACGGGACAGCGCTGGCGAAGAGCTGGAAGGTGAAGGTGACAGCTCTTCTACTTCAGAGACACGTCGGCGTAATGTGTCGGACATCTGTGAACGAGGTGCAGAGTGTGCCGCAAGATCGACTGCTGTCGCATCCGAAGCAGCGGCACTGCTTTGCGATGCACGTCGGTCGAGCTGTGTCGAGGCCAGAATTGCCTCCTTGCTATTGTCATCCGCCTCTTCCTCATCTCCATCCAACGGTCTGAGGCTGGAATCTTGACTGTCCTCATCTGGCAACAGGGCAGCCATCTCGTCAGATGGTGTCGTCATCGGCGTAGCGTATGCGCCCGAACCAAATGATGAAACGCTACTTGCACGCCTGCTGTGACGGGGAGCCTGGGGAAGGGCGTTCGACACGGCACGCGAGCTGGCCGCGCTGCTTGGGATGGAGTTGAGAGAGGTGAGATCGGTGGCACTTCCGCTTCGAGATGCTAGCGGGGAAGGCGAGGAAGTCATCTGGCGACTATTTCTAGGCTGGAGTGAGCCAGAAAGCGGACCGTTGCCGGTGATCTTGGGGGATGAAGCACCACTGCTGCTGCCACTTGTTGCTCTGCGGGCCAACTCGTCACTCGGGCTGGCCTTCATGGGGGTACGTTCAGAGTCGGTGTTGGCTGATGCGACATCGAGTCGATCTTTCTTGCCTCCCTTCTTACCCTTTTGCTGGTTATTTGGACGACGAGGACCAGTCTGAGATTGAGCCTTTTCGAGCTGATCCGCTTCGCGCTTGGCCTTCTCCTCCGCCTCTTTCGGTGGGATAGGCGGCAAACCAAGAGCCCGCAAACGACGACGGACGCTTCGCGCCAGCGGATCCTCGGATGTGACGCTGATATCAGAGATCTGAATTCGGCTGGGATCGCTCTTGGCACCGGCGCCCATGGAGCTAATGACCTTGATCTTGCGTTCGGCACAGAAGCGTAGCAGGTCCACCTTGGTGTCAATGTTGTCGATCGCATCCACAACGTAGGTTGGGTTGCCGCCCAGAAGACGCTCTGCCTCGTCTCCGCGAAAGAGCTCCACCCATGCCTCGAGCTTTGCCCATGGAGCAATCTGTGCAAACTTTTCGGCGCAGCAAACTACCTTTGGTCGTCCGACGTCTTCGAGAGTAGCGCATGCATGGCGGTTGAGTGAAGAGAGGGAGACCTGATCGAAGTCGATGAGTCGAAGCTTCGAGACACCAGAGCGCAGAAGCATGAGCGCTGCCCAAGAACCAACACCACCAGCACCCACAACGATCACAAATGAGTTGCGAATCGCTTTCATTCCATCCTCTCCCAAGAAGCTGTAGTTACGAGAGAGCTGTTCGCGAATCAGGCTCTCGTCCCATTGTTCGACCGACGGCTGGCGTCGACGTGAGAAGGTGTCATTGCGTCCGATAGTGTCGGCCCGTGAAGGTCCAACGGGCGATTGTGGTAAAGAGAAACTGGTCGAATTACGCAGATGCGACGTTGGCCGCAGAGAGTTGCTCGGGAGGCCTGAAAGATAGCGTGGAGTTCCTCCGTCCGTGGACGAACCCGCCTCATCGAGGTGTAGGTCGAAGCGCTGGAGTCGATCAGCACCCTGTGCGTTGGCCGTCTTGGCAACCGAGTCCGAGAGATCTTGACGCTTCTTCTTTCGTGTGATACGTTGTGTACCAAAGATGGCAGCAGCTGTTGCAATAGAAGACCCAACAGCTACAGATCCCAAAAGCAGGGCGTTCCTACCGTTGGGTGTAGACAGCGTCGAAAGCCAGGATGAGGAAGAGCTCGAGTCCGACATGTTGGCGCTCAGCCTCTGTAGCTGTTCGATGTAGGTCGAGGTGAGAAGGCGGGAGGGGATGCAGCACGAGTTGTGACAGTAGCCCCTTTGAAGATTTACTTTGCACGCTCTGGCCACGAGGGGCAAGTGGAGTAAAATGTTTGTAAAAAGAAAAGATCCCATCTTGTTGACCACAGGTTCAAGAAAAGGAAAAAAAAAGGAAAAAAAGAAAGAAAGAAAAAAAAAAGCACTGCCCGTTACCCGAGTCGAACGAGTGATCTCATCATGATGCTTGCTCCAGGACACTGGCGAAGTGCCTAGGTACAAGTGATGCGCCTTCACCACTTAGCCAAACGGGCTTGGATGCCAAAAGGGCACCGGAAAGGCATCTCTGAACAGTCATTGTGTCTGGCTGCGGTTTACCTACTTCTCTTTGTGTCGTCGCTTCCCGCATGTCTCCCGTGCTTCTAGCTTCTAGCTGTCAATCTCTGCAACCAAGCATAGCTTCTCACAGATCTCGTGCGGCAACTTTGATGTCATGCTTGTCCAAGACTGTGCTTGTCACTGACTGGGGAAAAAGCTAAAATGAAGCTATGCTTGAGCTCAATCGTTCGTCATTGCACAAAGTTAGTCACTGCAAGTCGTGTTGCAGAGACACCGACCTCCGGCTGAGGTTGTGTGAAAGAACGACAATTCACATTATATAGCTTCACTGCAACTTTGATGAGTGCCATTCGAATTGTGCCCGTTTCAAGAGCTCTCCAAGTTTCAGTGCGATTCACCTGAGTCGTTGTGGTCATTCACAAGCTGCACTTTTTGGCACTCATTTCACGCTTCACTGTTTAAAGTTGTACTTGTGAGAGATTCAATTTGTCATTGCAAGGGCTTATGCCTCGAAACGCGACAATGTGGCTACCACTTAGCCAAAACCATGCTTGAGCACCACTGGCGCCCTATCTTCCTATCAAATGTTGATGAAAAGGAAACAGCGCTAACGAATCGCTTTGACAAGCATGTTGATCGCACCGTTATGATCTCGATCAGCAACATAGTTGCAGCCGTTGTTGTGGCACTTGAAGACCTTGCTGGATCTCAGCTTGTCATTGATCGTACCACAACCTGCGCACGTCTTGGAGCTGTAAGCTTCTGGTTGTACTAGTAGCACTGGACCTTGAGAGTTGCCGTAACGGCTCTTGTCGCCTGCAACTTCGGCGCACTTCAAGGCAGGCTTATTAATGAGCGTGCAGTGAGATCAGCCCTTCAGAGCTCGCTTGGTCGCACGGTTGAGGTTTGATGCGCCGCGCTTGATCACAAAATTGACCTCCGTACGCGGCATGACAATTACGTCTGATGTGGTTGCGAGATAGTTGACGCTTTGAGAGCGGAAATCTTCGATGAGATGATGGTGTCGCTCATTGCAGCGACGCCTTCGCTTCCAGAAACGACGCCGCTGAGAAGCCAAAATATCTCGAGAGGCTTGCTCACCCTGCAAAGCATCACTTTTGAGCCGAAGCTGCTGGAGACGATTCACATCGTGAGTATACAGTGAGCGTGGTTTGCACACCTGGATCGCACGACTTGACGCGCCGTGGGAAAACGGAAGGTGAAGAGACGTTTGATGGCCGTCACTTTGCAGACTCGCATCCTTTTCGAGCCGCTTCGGTCAATTTTGTGAGCATCAGCTCCATCGAGCTCGCAGATCTACGTCGACTCAATGATGAAATGCAGTTGGACGTGGACGAAATGATGAAGCTCTGCTCGAAGCTTCAGACGAACGAATTGAGGTTGTTCCTTCGTTCAACGGCGACAGCGATCGAAAGGGCAAGCACAAGGACTACAGCTTCACTGAAACTCCGCATCTCCAAGGAACTCGTCAATCATCCATTTATTCGGTCACGCCGTCCCAGAACGGAATTATCAGAGACGTAAATTGAGACAGAAACAAGAGAAGCGCTTGAGCTAGTGTCGAGCTCCGTTTGCAGACGGAGTGACGAGTTGGACGAGAGGTGGCTTTGCGGATTTTGACAGCTCGCTTTTTTTGGCTTGTGCTTTTCGAAATCTCGAAACCGAGCGTCGATTCCAGACCGTCGCGTTCACAGGACTTGTTTGAGCCCATATTCCGCTCGTTCGCGGCACCGGGATCTCGAAGGACAACAACTTCCGACTAAGCAAGCTGTGGCCGTCGTTCGTTGCTCACAGCTCGGCCCGCTCTCATGGCAAGGGTCGTCAAGACAGCACATCCAATCGCACACAAGAAGAACGCGTTTTTGAAATTACACTACGATTGACGATCGAGAAGCATTTCAACAAACTAATTGGCGTGATTCATCTTGAAGACGGTCTTCAGCACCTTTCGGTCATTGAAGAGCTTGTAGTACTCGGGAGCATCTTCAATGGGTCGCGTGTGCTGAATGAAGCTTTTGAACAAGTCGTGATGTTTGGATAGGAGCTTGACAGCAGGGTCAAAGACAGCGCGAACAGGGCAGCGACCGAATTGGAATCGCAAGTTCTTGTTGTAGAGATCCAGACCCTCGAGCTTGACAGCGTGAGTGTGAATACCGCAAGAAGAAACCACGCCAAAGTTGCGAACGATCTGGACGGCAAGGTGAAGCGCAGGCTCAGCACCGACAACTTCGAGGGCGACGTCGGCACCGCGACCTTCGGTAGCATCTTTGAGTGTCTTGACGGGGTCGTCGTCGGTGAGGTGGAGGGGGATAGCGCCGTGTTTCTTGGCTTCGGCGAGACGTTCGGGAACAGAGTCAATGGCGTAGACTGTCGTGAAGAAGGAGCAAGCAGCGGTGATGGCGCAGAGACCGACGGGACCGCAACCAATTACAACAGCTGTGGCGTCCTTTCGCTCGGCCTCGTTGAGCATGGTGTAGGCGTTGTTGGCAACAAAGTAACCGGTGGGGAAGATATCGGCAGTGAGGAGCATGATCTCGTCGGGTACATCTTCGGGGATTGGGTAGAGCGTAGTGTCTGCGAGCGGAACAAGGACGTACTCGGCCTGAGCACCGTCCAGAGGAACGGAACCAAAGACACGCGACTGCGTGCATCGACCCGTCTGAGCGCGATTGCAGAAGAAGCAGTCACCGCAAGAAATGGTAAAGGGAGAGACGACCTTGTCACCCTTCTTCCAGTTCTTGATACCCGGACCTGTCTCGTAGACCTCACCGACGAATTCATGGCCGAGGACAAAGTCATACTTGGGGACAGGCTGGTGGCCACGATAGATGTGCAAGTCGGAACCGCAAAGAGCAGCGAGGTTGACCTTGACGACGACTTCGCCCTGACTGGGCTTTGGGATAGGGCGCTCGAGAACAGCAACCTTCTCGGGGCCTTGAATGACGACGGCTTTCATTGTAGTAGGGGCGGACATCTTGGGAGGCTCGCGTCGACGTTTTGATGCAATATGGTGTTCGGAATCGAGGATCGAGGCTTTGATCAAGCAGAGCTGCTTTTATGATTGACTAGAAGAGAAGGAGGAGGATGTGTGAGTGGCGGCCAGTGTTGTGTTGGTGGTGGCTACGACAAGTGCTCCGTTGGAATGTGGAAAGGGGGCTTGGCGTCTATATGAGCAGAGTGGGGAGGCCGTGGTGTTGAGGAAGGGCACGGACCCAAACCAAGGCTCAAGGAAGACTCAAGCAGCAGTCATGTGGATGTCGTGTGTTCCAACATCTTTCCCCGCAAGAAAAAAACAGCCGAGCGCCTCACAAAGCTCACAAGTTGATTCGCGTAGTAGAACGGCAGTCTCGGGTCAAAAACCGGTCTTCAGCTTCTCGCTGCTGCAAGAGCAAAGAGTAGCTTTGTGTTGGTTGGTCCATTCGTCGAAATTAAGCATCAAAGCGTCACCTGACAGAAGAACGAACGAGATGAATTGAACCGGCAAGTCGGCTAAATCTGAGCGCGAACCTGTTGCTTTGTTAGGCCGTGTCGAAAACACAGTGTATGTCACCGCGGAAACCTCCACGTTGGTCAGCTCGGAATTCGGATCATGCTTCCGTACTTCAAGCCTTCCAGCCTTCACAGGGCTCGAGCCCTTTGTCCTCTATACAGTACCCTTCAACCCACTTCTTCTAGGAACCACTGTCAAGCTATCTTCAGCTTGGGATTACAAGCAGACAGTCTCTTCGGCTGTGCGTTGGCCATCATGCCTCGCCATATTTCCGATGCTTTCCATCATGGCAAGGAATGGCTGACGTCGACCACCGGAGCTCCTCTACGAGCAGCATACGACTTCCTCTTCCCACCCCTTGATGACCTCTTCTCAGACGACTCTGGCTCCTCGCACGAGATGGACTGGCGCGCTAGCAGTGCTCGACGAGCTGTATACGAACGCAGCACGGGCAGTTCTGGATCTTCGGCAAACAACTTCAATTCGGATGAAACAATAGAACGTCTCGGTGCGTGGGATAGCATCAACTTCAACGACAGTCCTTGGACCTTTTTCACCAGCCGTTACCTTGTCGCCTTAGTCATCGTTGGTATTGTCAATAACCGTGTGCAACACATCTGTCGTCCTCGTGGAGGTGCAACTTCTCGTTTGTCACAACTGCAGCGCATTGCACTCCGCATACCAAGCTTGGCCTTGCTGGCTCGCTCTGTCCTCATCCTGACCACCGTCGTTGCGGACGCGTTTCTCGCCGAGTCGAATCCAATCAACTCCCTACTACGCAGCTGCACCACCGTATCATGGAGAAATGCATGGCTCGCCAACACACCCATGTCAGGATGGGCCCTCGACCGCTTCGGCTCTAGTAGTAGAGATGCCCTTCTTCGAGCTCGAGACGCTTCGGCACTTTGGGCAGCCTTCACCTCGACATGCGTAACCATCATCAGTGACTCAATCATTCGCAATCTCGATGCGGATCGAGATGAACCACCTGTGTTCAATCTTTTCGGCTTCGCTTTCCTCCTTCACCATTACTCTTTTTCTCCCGATGATCCTGCCAACGAGCACGTCTACCTCTGCGTGCTTCTTCAAATGCTCCAGATCTTTACCATTGCCCTTTCTAGATGTCGTCGACCTGTCTATGCGTCCCGACTCGCCATCTCGAGCTTCTTTGGTATTGCATCCCTAATACACTACGCACTCGCTGCCAACTCTGGCCGCTATCCTTTCCTCGAGGCATGCAGTCGGACACCCGAGATTGCACTTGTCATGATCGTCCTCCTAACAGTGACGCTTCATGCATTAACGATGCTGCTGCTTGAAGGTGGCATTCAGCCGAGTCGTCTTCTATTCTCTCGCTCCAATCTTCCTTCTCGGGATGAAGACTGGTCATTGGCGCTCTTCAAGCTTGGCGCTGCATGCATGGAGTCGACTCGTCTCACGGGGCTGGAACGCGAGGTTGAGCCTCTGGTCGCATGGGATGCTCCCTACATCGAGCTGAGTCGAACCGGTCGCATAGAGCTGGTCGATCCACTTCTTTTTCGCTCTTCTGCATCACATCAAACTTCTGACACTATATCAGCCAGCCAAGCCCCAAGCTCAGGTGGACTGTCGCGGGAGGTCAAGGAAGTCCGCATTGAGTCAACAGGACAAAATGGCTCTTCCTCCACGTTCGGCCATGCAGGTCTGGCTCGTGTACGCGCACTGCTCCAGTTTGTCGTTGTGACCTTGCTCGTACTGCGCAATTTGATGRTGATGACGTTCCGCAAGACCCTGCGTATCTTGGGCTTGCCTGATCCAAGCGTTCCTCAGTGGGTGTACAAAGCACTTCGTCTTGCACGGCTCGTCTGGCACGGCCGCAATGGCGAAGCGCGCAGGAGGGAGCGACAGATCGCAGAAGCGCAGAGACGACGAGAGCATCAAGAACAGCAACAACGATATCGGCACCAGCATCATCTGGCGAATCTGGCGGCAGATACTTCAATGCAAGAGCGGACAACGTCGACAACTTCTGGTTTCGACCCTTTCAGGATCTTCCCGTCGCAAGCACCGTCTGCGAACTCCAGCTTCACTCGAGGCGATCTGCCGTCGGCAATGCCGGTACATCAAGCTGTCAGCCCGTCGATTCGAGCGCAAGCCGGTGGCCAAGTCCAACGGACAGCCATTCCTGGGGAGAACATGGACAGTGATGAAGACGACGAAGATTTTGACGAATTGCAAGCGGAAAGCGAGGTCCGCTACGAGCCGGAGGATGACGATGATGAATCGGCCGAGGAGCTCGAAGTCGAGGCGGATGAGGTGTCAGGTCTGCTTGAGGAATTAGGCTCGTTCGCGGACGATGAAACCCCAGACCGCAGCATCATGTCGACACAGCTTACGCTCCGCTCCGGAACGGAGGCGTTCAACCGCTTGCTTCTCGCTCATCTCACTCGGCCAAGACATCAACCTCCACTCACGAGATCCGGCTACAACTCGCTCGTCCGTCTCTCCGAGGCCGATTTGGACAACCCGACGCCGAGAGCTGCGGCTCAAGCAGATCTCAATCTCGCTCAGTCGCTCATCGACAGGCGCAGAAGCAGTGGCACCACGCACGATTCACCCTCCCGCAGTGCAGCGGACGAAGCACGTCGACTGTGCGTAGTCTGCTGTACAGAAGAGCGCAACGTCATCTGCTGGCCTTGTCGCTGCCTTTGTCTCTGTATGGACTGTAGAGAACATCTCGCTTCTCGTCCACCAGCTCGTCGCAACTCAACTGCAGATAATGGAGCCAGACAGAGAGGCGATGAGGCTGCGCATCTGTGCCCTACTTGTAGAACTCCTGTTCAGGCTTTTAGCCGGTTGTACATCCCGTAACAGCTTAATATCAGGGGAAAAGCGTAATGCAAATCAGATCACCTATTTCGCGCACCCATATCCCACAAGCAATGAACATCAGACAGAGCACGGAGCAATTGTGATGACAACAAAGATGGATATATAGACTTACTACGCAATAACAAGATGCTGACGCAACAGTTCCTAAGAAGCCAAATGAAGAAAGCACTGAAAAAGATTGTCCGTTACAAGTCGAGAGTGAAACAGATGATAATTTGACCGGGAAATGTAAAAGAGAGTGGGATATGATGGTTGGAACAAGCTCGAAATGATGAGATCAACGCAGTTCGTCGTGCTGCAGCAAAGGGGCTGGCGACGAGGCGCGGGCGCTACTGCGGTTGTTTTGGTAGTGGTTTGAGGAGCTGTGACCCGATTCGGACTGAGCGTCTTGTTGAGTCTGTGTGTACTGAACGCTGCGCTCGTCCAGAGTTTGAAGCTGGTTTTGGGCCGAATTACGGCCAAAATCAGGTTCTTGACGCTTGGCCTCTAAGAAGGCCTTGCGTTCATCCTCGGTGAGCGATGCAAGGTAGGCATTCTTGACCTGACGGGCGTCAACGTAGCCTGTGGACGAAGCATCCCAGCTCAGTAGACCTGCAGCTTGGAGATGCTGTTTGTTGATGGGTGGCTCTTCGCCCCACTGGGGGTCAGCGCCGCGGCCGACCTCGTCGTCCTGAAGCTCATCGTCAAAGACACCGTGTATGTGGTGGAGCTGACGAGCCTTGGCACGTTGAGCAGGTGAGAGCGCCACCTGACTACTGCTGTCGTCGTCCTTGCCAAGCACCTCCATGGGTACTGTCAGGCCGTCGAGCTTGACCACGCTGTAAGGATTGCTCTGCTTCTTTGCATGGCCGCCAACAGCACTGTAGCCATTTCCAGCAGCCGCTCCTGCACCTGATGGCTTCTCACCCTGGGCTGCCAGAAGTGCCGCTCGTGCAGCAGCGACACGGCGACGTCGCCTTCGTAGACGCCAGAGCGCGACACCAAAGAGGCCGGCAATGACGACAATGGCGACTACACAGCCAATCACCACCTTGATGCCTTCCGAGAGACCCTTAGTGTTGCCGGATCCAGAATTGGCGTGTCCTCCGTGAAGACCTGACGAGCCTAGCGTCTGCTTCTTGATGCGGACAGCGGTGAACTGCTGAGTTGCAGCAGTCATGTTGACGAGTGGCCGAAGACCAACTGCTGCCTGGCAGGGACTGGTGGGCGTCATGTTGGCGGCTGCGGCTTCGCCAATGTCAAGGCCGTTGTCGCACGAAAAGACGGTGTAGGCACTGCGCATGAAGGCAGGAGAAAGGACAAAGTCGGCAGGAAGGAAGCTCGAGTTGAGATTGGCGCCGGTAGAAGAACCAGAGAGGGATCGGAGCGCCTGGAAGGAACCGAGACAGACTGAGCCGTCGCCAGATGGACCGTTGCCTGAGCCCGTCTGCAGACTGGCGTCGAGTGGATGAATTGGCACCGCGATGCCGCCTAGGCCAAGAGTGATGTTGAGTTGAAGGTCGCAAGGAACGTAGTAACCTCCGTCTGAGGCAGGACCGATGCCCCATGCGCCATAGAGTGCGTTGAGTGTGCTGACAGGTCCAAGATTGATACTGGCACCGGAATCAAAGACTGCAATAGGATTTGATCCAGGAATGACGCTAGAGGTACCTATGGGGATGGGCTCAGTGATACCGTGTTGAAGTTCGACACTGATATCTGTGAGGGCGACTCGCCAATGGCGCACCACGCCGTCTGCATCACCGATCGCGCTGGTATAGTTGATGTTGGGGTTGAACGCGCCGGCGTAGGAAGGATCGTGGTTGCCGATGGTCAAGACACTTTCGCCCTTGCCTCCATCCTCCTCGAGACGTTGAAGACCTAGACCCATGAATCTACGGCCGGGACGAGCGTTGGACCAGAATCCAGCTAGGACGGCACCAGTCTCTGGCGGTCGGACACCCACGTTGAGATACGCTGTGTTACTTGTTGCGTTGAGATCTGCCTGAATAAGACTGTTGGCGGGTGGACCGAAGCCAATGATTCCTGAAAAGTTGCCCGAGTCCATATCCTCGTTGGAGACATCATTGCACGAGCCGAATGCTTGTGAGTTGACGATGAGACGGGAAGTGATGGGGTCACCAAAGAGCATAGAGGCGGTCTTGACTCTTCCGGAAGCTGAGCCGAGAAGGTAGTTGATGCTGAAAGGCGTATCCTGATCGACGACTGAATCTGAGCGATCGTTGAACTTGGTGACGGTGAGTCCCTGATGACCCTTGCAAGAGTCGGTGTCGCAGTCCTGATTGGCAAGCCAGAGATCACCGCTACCTGTGTCGAGCTGGGCATTGACTTGCTGGTTGGCAGCAGTGATAGGAACTGTGTAGGTGAGCTGACCGTTGGCAAAGCCACGACCAAGGACGATACGCGTGCTGTTGAGCGAGCCCGAAGCAGGAGAGCTCATGCCACCGACGATCGTGCCGCCATTCGTGCCGCCATTCCCGGGTGACGAGCCAGAGCCAGATGATGGTGATGCTGATGAGGACGAGGGATAATATGCGGAAGATGACGATGACGGTTGGTCTGACTGTTGGGATGCTGATTGCGATGCTGCTGCACCTGAGGCGGTGCTGGAAGAGGTAGCGGATGCATTGCCGGAGCGCGAAGAGGATGTAGATGGTGAGGATGATGCAGAGGAAGATGATGCCGACGAAGAGGAAGACTGAGCTTGTCGTGGGTACAGTCGGTGAGCACCATCAGACTGAGCTACAGATCGAGCCAGTCTGGGCGAAGACGGATCGCCGAGAGATGATGAGTCTGTGAGTCGCATCGTTCAATGCTGACAGGGGACAAAGATGGCGGGAGGGGAAGGGTAGGCGCAGAGTAGCGCGCTGCGGATGAGGATACTCTATGCCATGCGGATGCTGCTGAGCCAAAAGACTTTCGAGCAGCGGGTGAAGAAGTTGCTGAGCGTCTGCTAATGATCCTGAAGAGGCTGGTGGACGGAGGATATGGGTTGCAAGAGGATCGGTTCAGCCTTGATATATGGAGCAAACGAAGGCAGATGTGATTGCTTGCGATGTGACTGTTTAGAGCAACTTTGAAGGCTGTTTTAACGCGATGCGGAAGCTCTCCGATGCTGTCGGGACTGCGGGACTGCCTCGTTTTGCAGGTATCGGTGCAGTGATTGTGACCTGTGTGATGTTTCAGAAGGACTTAGGTGGAAGTGAAGATACCAAAGGCGCGGAAGGGTATCGATCGCAGATGGTAGAAGGCGGTGGAGACGAAGGAGGTGAAGCAACCAAAAGGGTTCAGACAACGTGCGAGTCGGAGGTGCCGCAAAGGAGTTGAACGAGGGCCACACAAAGAGTAGCTGCAGTTGAACAGTCACACAAGCACACAGAGAGGGAGCGAAACTTACACGGAGAGACACACATCCACAGAGCGGAGAGTAGAATTTCAGGTCGCGAAGGGGCTTCAACTCTCCTCTCCTCTCCTCACCCTCTCGCTCTGTCTCCTTTTTCTCCAGTTTCTCGACAATTTCGACACTTTTCGAAGCGGAGAAGGGTCGAACACAAAAAAAAAAAACAGGAGCTGCAGGTCCGCTCATTTTTCTTGACGCTTCGCCATCGGCAGCCCCTGGCAACAAGAAAGACTCAGGCACAACATGCACCTGTGTCCTCCCCTTCCCTGGCTTTGCCGGCGCTTCCGACGAGGGACGGAGGAGCATGCGATCGCGCAGACTCTGTACAGTTCAGCCTCTGGTACAATAATTTCGGAAATGCCATGCCGAGTTCGGGGTGGTTACAGGGAAGCACCAAGTCAGACAATGTAGAGATGAGTTGTGAGTTCGTGAATCAATATGGCTCGCTCGATGCTCGGAAACTGTCCGACAGAGCACAGAAGGGCGGCACAGTGGAAATGCAGAGCATGGAGAGCGCCTGATGCAGCCAGCCAGCCAGCCAGCCAACGCACCCTACAGAGCAAGAGAAAGAGATAGAAAAAGAGGCTTGCACGCCTGTACAACTCTGTAAGTTATTACAGTATTGCCCTGATTTCCCAAACCATGCCTCGCCCATCTCGGCTGCAGTGCGCCAGGGTGTGATACGCTCGATTTTCGTTCTCGAGCAGGCCTACTATACTGTAGTACAAGCGCGCCAGACACAGGCTCGCGTAGTATAGAAGGCAAAAGCGACGCTTTTATGCCGACAAAGGCGCTCTCTGAAAAGCCCTGAAAAACCCTGTGAATCCGGGCTCATCGGGCGATCTGCGAGCCACCGCCTTGACGCCTCTTTCCAAGCCGACGAGAAGGTTCCTATTTCGGTGTCAGTTGCGAGTCTTGCTTCAGTTGAAGCTTGGCTCTGCTACTTGATCTTGGTTGGAAGAGAATGGACAAAGAACAGCACAGGGGTGTGAAGGTCGACCTGCTCTGAATCTTGATGTCTAGAAGGGACGCGGAAGAAGGGCAGGTACGAGACAGGACAACGGAGAGTTGACATTGAGGCCCACAAAGAGGCTTGTTGTTCAAAATAGGAAAAGTGAGACAGAATGGTCCTGCAGAGAAAATGACACTGAAAAAAGGAGGCACAAAAATTACATTTCTTTGATGGTTCTTGGGCGCGAGGCCATCTTGAACGCCGGCAACATCCGCACCCTCCGCTGATGCGTTAGATCGAACTGAGAAGATGGCAAGATGGTTCCCAGGCAGCTGGACGGCAATGATGCCTGGAGTAGCGTAGAGTATCGATCGGCCAGCTATCATCAGGGCACCCGTGTGTGTATGTGAGAGAGACACGATCCGATCGTACATCGGACCTCTGCCGATTCAGGGTTGCATCGGCGACGTTCCGTCCACGCTATCAGTCGAACAGGAACGTAGAAGTATGGTGTGAGATCATGTCCAAGTCAAATCCGATACACACCAAGGGTCAGCGATGGAGGCGCCAGATGATGTGATGGATCTCAAACCCAAGACCAAAAATAGAGCTTTCGAATTCTTACGCTGTCACACCGCTCCACGGTGTGACGGCAGAGGCTAGAAGAACAGGAACCAACTGAAACCCTCGTTGATGCTGATCTTTGTCTGAGAGCTAGGCGCGACTGTCTGGTTCTGTGTTGTCCTTCGTTGTCGAAGGTGCTGTTGGACAGAGGACAGAACGGCTTGTCCGACACAATCACACAGGAAAGAGCGAGTTGGACGGACAGAGAGAGACCGAGTCTCGCGTGTACGACACCTATGTGCCTGCCATGCACGAGCGAGCATACGATACAAAGTTGGGCGTCTTTCGGCGCTTCCGACAAAACGAGCTCGTCGACGTCCCATGTCTACAATTATCATTGGCAAGCTCGCACGCCACGAAACGATGCACCGATAAGGCTTATACAAGGCAGCGCCTTCAACTACAGATCACGTTTGACAGCGTCGGATGAGGGGCCTGAAAAGCTCGAGCAGACGTTTTGTTATATAGCAAGTCCTGTAGCTACAAAGCGGACAACTGAAAGCTGGAAGGCTCAAATCAATCAAGCTTGCTTGGCTGCACAGGTCATTTGATTGATAGGCTGGACAAGCTGTCGCTTTATGCAGCTCAAGGTCATTCGACTTTGAGCTGGCCGACCAACGCTGCTTGGTCCGTGAACGAGTGAGAGTGCTAGACATGACCCGTTGAAGGCTGAACAGTAGAGATTGTTGCGCGCGTGGGTTTGGCAGCTTCTCTCTGCAGCGTCGCCTTGGCCGAGAAAATCCTGATTGAAAAGGGGGCAGAGTCACGATGGAAATGAAATCAATTTTTGGGCGATATTTTTTTTTGTGTTTCTTTTCGATATTTTTTGAAA
Source organism: Ustilago shanxiensis (assembly GCA_019972555.1). Lineage (NCBI taxonomy): Eukaryota > Fungi > Basidiomycota > Ustilaginomycetes > Ustilaginales > Ustilaginaceae > Ustilago > Ustilago shanxiensis. Next base: position 379,198 of record BPMX01000019.1, on the reverse strand, counting down.
GCTGGGCAGCCCAACTCACACACGAAGTTTGAAATTGCATCACTCTCTGTACAACTCGATTGAACTCGATTCAAGTTCGATTCAACAGGGGTCAAGTCTGATTTTCGGGTTTCATTTCAAGCCCCATCGATACGACTTGAAATTGGATTCTGCCAATTTGAATTGCAGTCATGGAGTTGAATGTCTAAGTCAAGGCGCGAACCCTCAAGAGAGCAAGCAGCTTTTTGTTTTGTACTCTGCACTGCACTGCGCTGTGGGTCTACAGTGGACTGGATCTGGATTGGCGGCGCGAGCCCTGTCAGCTTTCTCGCCTCGCCTCGCCTCGATCCAGCACAGCACAGCACAGCACAGCTCACGGCACGCGGCACATTACAGCGCCGGGCAGCGCAGTGAAGCAAACCCACACACACCGCACTCTCTCACACTCACACTACACTCACACGCACACACAGGCCAGCGCTGCTCGATTTCTTTCACCTCTCTTTCTGTGCTCTCTTGCCTCTCTGTCAGACACGCAACTCAACACCTCACCGTATCTCTCTCGCAACGCTTTTTTTCGTTTGCTCCACACCCACCTCCAACACCATCTCACTCTCCGCAACCGCATCAACCCGTTTGTCCTTCATCACTTCGCATACGTCGTTGCTACCAGCATCTCTTTTGATCGAGCCTTCTTCAGCGCCCTTCTCGCGCATCTACGCAAACCTCACGTCCGATTCGATCGCTGCTACCGTTCCATTCACGACACCAGCTTCCGTTCAAATCATCCTTAGCCACTTCGTCGTCGTCCGATCTCGTTTGTCTAGCCCTTACATCAACGAAAATCGATCGCTTCTAAGGTGTCATCTTACCCATCCCCATTGCACCACACCAGTGATCAGCGCTCCTAGCTCTCGTATCACACACTTTCGTATTCGAGCCGAACACCCTTAATCGGCTCTCCTGCTATCCGGACTTTGGCTTCGATCGCATCCTCCATACACCACCACACCAGAAATCATGTCTGAACTTCGCCGAAAGCTCGTCATCGTCGGTGACGGTGCCTGTGGTAAGACCTGTCTTCTTATCGTCTTCTCCAAGGTAAGTAGGCTTTCACCAGCTGCGCTGCAGTAAAAGCGACCCAAGCATCTTTCCCATGCCGACAATATGCGATGGAATCTTCGCCAGAATCCAGCTACATCTGATCGTAGATTCTGGTCCTCGCGTCGAGCCTAAGATCGTAGCGGTTGTCCAAGGTGTTGATGGAAGGTCAAGCTTGAGCCTATACATGGCTGTGGTTGATCAAGTTCTTACGCAGCGTGGCTTTCCCCTCTCCGCTTCCCTGTTACCTTGTGATCCTTGCGACTGACCCTTTTGCGCTTCGCTCTCTCGATCCTCACCATTTTTCATCGAATCCCGATTTCGATATATTTAAACATCGTCCTACCCTCTCCCACGATTCGCACTGCATCACTACTCCTACAATAGGGCACTTTCCCCGAGGTCTACGTCCCCACCGTTTTCGAGAATTATGTTGCCGATGTCGAGGTCGACGGCCGTCATGTAGAGCTTGCGCTCTGGGATACCGCCGGCCAGGAAGATTACGACCGTCTCCGTCCCCTCTCGTACCCTGATTCGCATGTCATCCTCATCTGCTTCGCCGTCGACTCTCCTGATTCGCTCGACAACGTCCAGGAGAAGTGGATCTCAGAAGTTCTCCACTTCTGTCAGAACTTGCCCATCATCCTTGTCGGTTGCAAGAAGGATCTTCGACACGACCCCAAGATTGTTGACGAGCTCCGCAAGACCAGCCAGCGCCCCGTTTCCGCTGAGGAGGGTATGGCTGTTGCCCAAAAGATCGGTGCCGTACGATACCTCGAATGCTCTGCCAAGACCGGCGAGGGTGTTCGTGAAGTGTTTGAGCACGCTACCCGTGCAGCACTCGTTCAAAGGAGCCGTGGCTCCAAGAGGAAAGGTTGCACCGTTCTCTAAAACGTTGTTACCCTTCCTCACCCATTCGAGCCTCGTCGTTTCTTAGCACAGACAGACATCTATATCCCCTTTCTTTGTCACATCCTTGTTGATACTCTCTGGCGTTCGTGTAAACTCTGGCGCGCGATAGAGTGTCGTCGATCGGCCTCGTCACAGTGTGCCTGTGTTTCTCACTCTGGCTCTTTGTTCCTCTCTCGCAGGCTGTGGTTTCTTTTTCCATAACGACAATCCAATTCAATGCTATCGATATGTTCATGCTTCGGCGCCTGTTGTGTGTGGATTCGAGTGCGAGGAAACGATGCAATTGTTCTATGAATGAATGGGACTTCTATCGGGACATGCAAGGAACGAATAAACGGATCAAGCGAGAAGGTGAGAGAGACACAGGACGAAGGGATCTATGCTAGAAGAGAGACAGCTAATGGCATGGAGAGAGCGATTGCTGCGGCTGCTGCCAGACTCCAAGGTCTTGCAGTGCTTGCCGATGAGGTGGACTCAGCTGTAGTAGGTTCCTGCAAGAGGGTGACTGTCATCAAAGCTACTCGGCCGTCTTGGACTGGTTGCCCTGGTAATGCAACATCTGGGTGATTGACGCCTTCCGATGTTGCGTTTAGCAACACGCCAGCTGGAATGTACTCTACCGTGGTCTTGTACACGTATCCTCTCCAACTTGTGGTGGCGTTCATCGTCGCGTTGCCGACCATGTAATCTCGACCACGGTTGTATCCGTTAAGTTGAATCTTGTGACCCAATGCGGCAGATTCTTCCATTGATGCTGCGATAAAGATGGCTCCTGTAAATGCATCGGTACCGTTTTGAAGGAACCATCGGAAGTGATTGTCGCCTTCAATGGATTCTTTGCAAGTGCCGAAGCTGGTATCACCGTAATTCCAACGGAGCACACCGTTGCCACCACCATAGTTGCCTTGAGAGCGAAGACCGAAGCCGTCACCGAGGTTTGCGTACTGTTCAGTTCCGTTGGTGTTGCCTAGACATGAGACGCCAAAGTTGATGGAGGTGGCGTAGCGAAGGAAGCCTTCGGGACAGAGGACTTGTGCGGAAGAGTTGGCAGAAATGATGGCGTTGATGGGCTCTCCTGGTGTGCCATCGAGCCAGATCTGTGGGCGCGAGCGGAATGAAGTCAATGCCGGGAAAAGAGATCAGCCTGAATTCCGCCAAATGAAGTCGCGCGGAACAGGAACAAACCTGACCGCTACTGGACAGGTGGGCGCCGGTGCTACTTACAGTGAGCATGCTTCCATTAGTTGCATTGTTCGGATTGAAGTAACCTTGCGTTGGGAGAGGGTTCATCCTGGACTTGTTGTATCGGTTGACGCATTGCTTGAAGATTTCGCTTCCGTCGATGTTGGTAGAGACTTGACGCGACTGCAGTGGAAGCGAGGAAAGAGATGCTGGACTCGCCCTTGCGCTTGATAGCAACAAGGTGCTAAGCACGAGAAGCAGAAGAACAATTCGAAGCATGGTCGTCTACTTGGTCTGACAGTGGATAGGGGGCCGAGCGTCTATGGTGGAAGTGCGATTTCGGCGAACCCGCGCCTGATCACGTCGCAAAGGAAGAAGCAGAATCAGCGACGTTCGAGATATGATGGTGATGCTTGCGGTTGTGTCGGGCAGATCCGAAGTGAATGATGGAGGCAGAGCAAGCTCGTCGCGATCAAAGTCACAAGTTTGTGATTACGCCCAAGCACCAAAAAGTGACTTTGAAGAGAAAGTTGCCAGCATCATGCAGACAATGACAGCAGCGGCTGTGTGTGCTTCTTGGCGAGAAGCTGATGAGAGAGCTCGTTGCCAAGCACGCTTGGTGAGCGCCAATTTACGACTTGGCAGGCTGACATTTGCTTCTCTGCTGAATGTGCTTGTTTCAAAATAAAAAACCAAGAGGAAGAATTTACATCCCGTATAGGGATTTCCGAGGAAAAGGAAGAAAATGCATAAGCAAGGCGGCAGCTCCTGAGAAGAGAGAGCCCTAAACTAAGTGATCCAAACGCATGCTTTCTCGGCGCACCCGAGATCAAGAAACTCTCATGCTTTGATGCCGAGACTGCATCCTCCTTCACTGCCTCACTGAACTCCTTTACTGTCAGAGATTCATCATGAACATCTTGGCTACTCATGGGTCGTCAAGTATCATTGATACAAATCTCCAACAAAACCCTGATCGAGGAAGCATGGACAAAATGACAAGAGTGTCTTGAGCTCGTACTGTAAAATCGCCGTTACAAGGAGTACGAACATGCGCGTTTCATGCGCGCTGAGATCATGCCGAGGTCGAAAAGACAGCAGAATTCGACCCGTGCCGAGAACCTCTTTCTGTCCCAGCTCTGCACAAAGAAAGTTTGGAGTCGCTACTGTTAGAGTTCCAGAAAGTGATGCAAAAGAAGAATTTGGTCCGGAACCTTGGGCCCGACAAAATCATCGTCATGCTACCAGGATAGCTGGCGGCAACAAGATCTTTCGACGCCGATATGTTCATCAAAGAGCGCTTCTAGCAGAAACAATGAACATCGCTTTTGCGCATTGAGCTGCAACCAGGAGGGAGGAAGAGGGAGATAGTGACAAACTTCGAAGACGATCATCCGGCAAAGCGATCGAAGTCTTTGTCTGAACAGCTGAAGAAGCGAACGAAGCTGAGGAAAGAGATCGAAGCCGGCCCATACAGGATCGTGACTTAGATTGAGACAGAAGTGGGGAACGGTCTTGACATGTCCTTGTTTGGCTTTCTAATTGCTTCGGCGACAAGCGGAAGCCGTATGAGAAGCCGTACCACTGCAAATGAGATGATACTTCTATTTTTGTCGGAGGTTGCACAGACTCAAGGCATAACGATTGAGTATCAATCGTCTGACTGGTACATCCGACAAGACGCCGACTGTCCGCTTTCGCTGACGTTGTCATTCGCCGTCTTCATGGACCTCGACACGCAGCAACGACACCGAAAGTCTGGGGACCGTTCTGCCAACACCCGCTCAACATCCTACAGCTCCACAGATCAAGGGTCGGTGCATCTTCGAGCTTTTCTTCGACACCAGTAGTAGTGACGGGCCCGACGGTCTAGGAACAGGTTGTGATGAGGCCCATACTTTGTCTTCATTTCTCTTATGAGCTTCGTGCTTCGTGTGATCGGCATCTCTCAGCACAACTGGTACTGTAAGAACGAGATCAGCGGACATCCAAACTTAATCATCAAAGAAAGAGAACAGAAAAGGTCTGGACCCATTCTTAGCAGCTGATTCGGATCAAGAACAAGATGGCCGCGACCATCATTGACATGTGCAAGACAATACTGTACAGCCTCCTCTGCATGTTCCGACCTCCGCTTGAGAGGAGTCGGCGGAGTATCAACCTCAATCCAGCACCACGCTACAGAATCGCGAAGAAGGTGTCAGGCGACGAGAAAAGCTCTTGTTACTCGACCGCTTGGATTTATTAGACAGCATGAAGAAATTGAAGTTGACCGAGACAAAGACTGCTTTGACAATTCCATCGGCTTTGTCCACCCTTCGAATCACATTTGCATGCATTCTTAATATAAGCGATACGGTCAACTGAGTCTATTCCTCGTCAGGCTCCAACCAAGCTCGTTTGACTCTACTACGTACCCGATTCCAGTTATTCTGTTCCATGTCAGGAAAGGCTTTCGTTGAGGCAGCTTCAATTGTTGAGACAGCAGTTGTTGAGACAGCAATTTCGAGAGAGTTTCTAATTTTTGACAGTCAACTGTAGCTCTGTTGCCTCTGCATTCTTGTGCAGATCGGGTGGTCCAACCTCATTTCGGATAATGGTGCAGCTCACACCGTAAGCGAGGCTGTCTAGGAAGCGAGCCTGCATTGATTATCATCTCGTCTCTTGCACGCGTCCATCTAACGGGAGGCCGGAATCTTGGTTTGCCAAACACCTTGTGTGTGGTACAGTCTTTCTTCGGATCTGAAATCGGAGCTGTCGTTCCCACTGTCTGAGAATGCGGGACGGGAGAATCGAGCCACTCCTCACTGGAACACGACCCGCTTCGGAATCGCCGACTTGACCGCCCGTGAGTCGGCATTCCTGGATTTTGCGAAACGAGCTTCAATTGACTCCTTTGACTCTTATGTAAACATCGCTTTGTTGCCGAACAAGGACGACAGTCTAGCTTCGATATGATGGATAATAGTGCAAAGCTGTGAACCGAGACAAGTTTCGATGGCAGTTGAGGCATCTAGTGTTCAATAGAAAACGAGCGGGGCGGGGAATTTTGCAACGTTGTTTGCCAAGCCTGATAGTACCACAATCAAGCACATCAACGTGTGGCCTAGACTCGAATCAAATGCGACGCGCCACATCACAGTACCGTGCTGCACAGCAACAGATTTGTTTGCATGGATGATATGCATTAAGTGAGCGCATTTGCAGCATGGAGCAGAAAGTTTGCATCGGGTGCTGGCCAACGGGCGCGCCTTGCTACAGGCGATTCGGTATTGTTCTGTTCTTCTCCTTTGACTGAAAGTGCTTCTCATCATGACGTTTTGTGTTCTTCCAAGAGGGCAGATGGAATGAGAAGCTCTGAAGCGATTGCAACCAAGCTCTCTTGACCATGTAACCCCTTCTACACAAAGGCCCACACGTTTGCGAGTCTCTCAGAGAAGGACTTTGATTTCTTCATCAGCGATTCGGATGACGACCAAACCGAATGTATCCAGGGCAGCGCCATTTGTCGAATCGGACAGACGACTGAGATAGCCTCGAGCTCGACCCGGATGACGAGAGCGAGGGCTAGAGAGTGTGAATCTGTACTGTAATCGTGGTAGCGAGACGAAACCCTCTCGCTTGCGTGCTCTCTCAAAAAGTCAGGAAGGGGATTTCGCACGGCGAACGAATTTTTATTCTTTTTCGCTTTCTTTTCCACATGCTCCCGTCGTTCTGAGCAAAGAGCTCCTTTGCTGAGGCTGCTTGCTCTCTCTCTCTCTCTCTCTCTCTCTCTCTCTCTCTCTCTTTCTCTCTCTCTCTTTTTCTCACTTGCTCTCCTTTCTTGCTCTCTGCTGCTGCTGTCGTCCAAGGGTCCGATTCAACAGGGCCTCGACCCTGAACCTTCCATCCCGCCCTTTCCCTCGAGGATCTTTGATTTTCTTGAGCAAACGTGACAAACAACAGACAGACGGAGTGACTGATCCCCCGCCCGGTCTTCACTCGAGCTGCCCGTTTCCTTCTTCTTGTCTGTTCGCGTTGGATCATGCCCTTCTTGGGCCTCTTTGTCTCTTTTCCTCTTTTTGCCTTTTTGCCTTTTTCTCTCCGGGCTCCGGCCGCATTCAATTGTTCTGCCTGTCTGTGATTTCGGTCTCAGTCACAGCAGACGCTGTATTAGACCGGAGCCAACCAAGATTCAGCATGCGATGTGACTTATGCGTTCGTGTATGTGTGTCTGTGTCTGTGTGGATGTGTAGCGTCCTTCTGGCTGGATCTTGAGACGATAGACGAGACGAGACGAGACGCGCATAACACCGTTCAAACCCTTCTCTTGCTCGCTACTTGATTTTTGTGCGACGGATGCCCCGATGGCGCGTCCGCTGTTGCGCTAGCTTTATGGCCTGTGCCTCTCGATCTACAGTACACACCCTTTTTGACGTGAGCTCCCGTTATGTCTTCCCTTCGCATCGGCGTCGCTGCTGGCTTTCTCTATTTCCCTTTACCGACTCAGCCTTGTCCGTCCCTCTCTCTCTCTCTGCCTCTCCATCTCTCTGTCTCCCTCGATTACTCTGTACTTTCTTAGGTGTGTGTGTGTGTGTGTGCCAAGTGTGTGTTTGTATTTCGAACATCCCCTCGTTTTTTCGGAACTCCCGTCTGTCTCTCGCCACTTTTCTAGACCCTTCCTTTCCGCTTTGCTTTGCTTCCGCTTTGCCTCTGCTTTGCTTCTGCTTTGATTCGCGCCACCGTTTCGGCATTGAAAGGTGAAGGTGATCCAGAGATTTCGACTCCGCCCTTTTGCCCTTCCCATCACCAGTCTCAATTCCACTTTAGGTTGGAGAAACATCCTAACCATCCCTACACGTCTCAGCCGTCGCCGTCGTCTCTCGCTCGCCCGCTCACCAGCTGTTCAACTGCTGTACGATCTAGAAACAAAAGAAACACAGACAGCTTTGTTCTGTCAGACCGACCGRCCGACATAACCACGTTGCGACCTGTGTGACCTTCGCCGTCGCCGCCTCTCACCGACCGATTCGTCGGGCAAATCCTTCTCCGCGTCAGTCTCTTTCTTTCTTTGTTAAACAGAGTTAGACTCGACTTGCGTAGACTCGACTTTGCGTCTCCCCTACAGCTCAGCCAGTTCCCTTTGCCAAGCGCTTTGTCTCCTCCCCTCTCCTCCGGTCCACCTCCTCATCCTCATCCTCATCGTCATCTCCATCATCTCTATCCTTCTCGACTTCATCATCGCTCGTCTGGACCATCAACATTGCACACATCGATTGTTCCGTTCCTTCGCGTCAACATCACCACGAGCACCATTCGCCCCTACCACATCTTCCACGTCACAATTATAGGAATCTCCTGGCGGCATCTTTCAAAGGAAGTTCAATCTCTCCCGCCTCGGCCACGCCACCAACGCCTATCGACGCTACCTTGACCCCTTAGATACCAAGCGACTTGTCGACGTCGGGAATCGTGATTTTGCCACCTTTGCTGCATCGACGAATCTCGCTACATCCAGCACTCGTGCTCCTGCATTCGCTCCAGACATCTCGTAATTTCTCTCAGCTTGATCAGTGATAGCATCCGTCTTCGATCCTGGATTTTTCCTTCCCCGCAGCTCCACTCGACGCTCTTTCCGTGCTCCTCCACTCGACCCACAATCGCATGTTTGGTTTTGCACCGCACAGCTAGGCAAGAATCCCCTTTTGATCGCCGCCGCTCTCGAGCTGTCGACTTTGCAAC
>BPMX01000019.1:157292-370223 GCA_019972555.1 Ustilago shanxiensis | reverse complement strand
CCCCTCCGTCTTTCACCAGAGCAACCTTTGCACTCTTTGTCCGTCGCCGAGGCTTCACAACTTTAGACCTTTGCTTCGCGGATCGATCTCCACGAGGTTGCTGCCCGGCCAACGTAGGAGTTTCGAGAGCAAGCGCGAGCGTACCAGCCCTCCGCGCGGTGCTGGCTTTCTCCGGAAAATCACCGCCTGAGTTCAATCACAATGTCGTCGCCGCCCGGCAGGGCGATGCCGCCTGCGGCGCCTCCCACAGCCAGCTCCTCGTCCAATGCAATTGCATCCATTCAGACACCTTCACAAACGCGATCCCCGACCGTCAACCAGCCCTTCATCTATCCCATGCGCTCGGCAGTCAGTCTCAAACAACCGCAACGCGAAGGTTCCACATCACAAGACGGCGCAGAGCCCACCACACCATTGGCAATTGCCAGTGGCTCCCGTCCGCCATCCGCAGATGGTCCCAAGAGCAACGGCTCAGACATCATACACGAAGGTCGTAACCGCCCAGAAGATGTCGACAGGGACGCTGACCGCGCCATGGGACAGATGAAGGTCCCCGGCAACGAAGAAAAGGATCTCAGAGATCACCTCGAACAACTCACCACCACTCGCTTCGAACATGTCAAGACCGCAGAGGGTCACATGATCCTCACAGGTCGCGGAGGCAAACTGGCACGCTGCGAGGATGAGCCAATTCACATCCCAGGTGCAGTCCAATCCTTCGGCTGCATGATTGTGGTCCGAATCTCTCCAGATGGTGAGATGGTGGTCCGTCAGGCTTCCGAGAACTCGAGCGACATTCTCGGCGTCTCTCCGCCCTATCTGTTCAGTTTACCCACCTTCCTCGATATTCTGGATGAAGATCAAGCAGACCTGCTGTGGGACAACATTGATTCACTCGACCAATCCAGCCAGGACCTTGCCGAAACAGGGCCCACCGTCTTCCAACTGCGTGGCTACGACATGGCCAAGTATGACCAACGTGTAACTCAGGGAGCACAACGCACACCGTGGAATGCATGGTGTGGAGCTCACATCCCAGATCGTAGAAACGATGGCGAAGGCGAATTGACCGTCATCCTCGAATTCGAACTCGTCGACGACGTTCAGAACCCCATCTCCACTTTCTCCCCTCCAACATCCCCAGCCGCCGAGCCAGAAAACTCAAACGGGCCTGGTCTCGGCCTCGCTGCAAGTTTGCGTAAACCTCAGCAGCAGTCCGACTCAACTGCATCAGGCCCCGAATCGCCTTCAATCAGCATCGGTACGATTCACTCGAGCGGCAGCAGTTCCACAACGCTAAGAGACGTTGCTCCGCGCGGCGGTCTTGAAGGTCTCGCCTACACTCCCTCTGCAGCGGAGCTGCGAGAATCGACGCTCGCCGTCCATAAGCCGCTCAAGGCACTATCTCGCATGCGTCGCAACGCCGAAACCAAGCAACATACGCGGAGTCGTCGACCTGCTGTGCTTCCAAGCACTGGCGGTGGCGATGGCACAGGTGGCATGCTTGATATGTTTGGCATCCTCAGTCAAGTCAACGACCAGCTATCCGCCCAGAAAGACCTCAACGAATTCCTCAAAGTCCTCGTTGGCATCGTCCGTGACATTACGCTCTTCAGTCGTGTCATGATCTACCAGTTCGACGAAGCCTGGAACGGACAAGTCGTCTGCGAGCTTGTTGACTGGAACGATTCGCACGACCTCTATCGCGGCCTTCATTTCCCTGCTACTGACATCCCGGCTCAGGCACGTGCACTCTACAAGATCAACAAAGTAAGACTTCTGTATGACCGCGACCAGCCGACTGCACGCATCGTCTGCCGAGATCAGGCTGATCTTGACTTTCCCATTGACATGACGCACGCCTTCATCCGTGCCATGTCGCCGATCCACATCAAGTACCTGGCCAACATGGGCGTGCGCTCCTCCATGTCCGTCTCCATCACGGCCTTCGGAGAGCTCTGGGGTCTCATCTCCTTGCACAACTACGGCGCCCACGGCAAGCGTGTCTCGTTCCCCATTCGCCAGCTCATGCGTCTCATTGGCGAATCTGTCTCCAGCAACATCGAACGACTAAGCTACACGCGCAGACTGTCTGCTCGAAAGCTCATCAACACGCTCCCCACGGATCAGAACCCAAGCGGCTACATCATCTCGAATGCAGAAGATCTGCTCACCCTTTTCGATGCCGATTACGGTGTCATTGCTATTGGTAACGAAGCCAAGATCCTTGGTCCGCTCAACGCCAGTCAGGAGGTGCTCGCTGTCACCGAATATTTGCGCTTGAAGAAGTTCGAGCATCTCGTCACATCGCAGGACGTGCGCCACGACTTCCCTGACATGGTGCTCTCTACCGGTCTGCACGTCATTGCAGGTCTGTTGGTGGTGCCATTGTCTGGAAGCGGTGTCGACTTTATCGCCTTCCTACGCAAGGCGCAACTGCGACACGTCAACTGGGCAGGTAAGCCCTTCAAGGAGGGCAAAGAAGGACAGGCGGCGCTCGAGCCGCGCAAATCGTTCAAGGTCTGGTCTGAGACGGTTGAGGGAACCTGTCGTGCTTGGAAGGATGAGGAGCTCGAGACAGCCTCGGTGCTCTGCCTCGTCTACGGCAAGTTCATCTCGGTTTGGCGTCAGCGCGAGCAAGCGCTCCACTACAACCAGCTCAATAGGCTTCTGCTTTCCAACGCAAGTCATGAAGTGCGCACACCACTCAACCACATCATCAACTATCTCGAACTCGCCCTCGACAGCAAATTGGACGACGATACGCGCGAGAACCTCAGCAAGTCACACATGGCTTCCAAGAGTCTTCTTTTTGTCATCAACGACTTGCTCGACCTCACGAAGCAAGAGATCGGACAAGAGCTCTTCCTGCAGGAGCCCTTCGATCTCTCCGCCACCGTGCGAGAGGCAGTTGAAATGCATGAGTGGGAAGCTAAGCGTCGCAAGATTGACTTTTCCGTTTCCACTGACCCGGAGGTGTGCCTTGTGCTCGGTGACAAGAACCGTGTTCGCCAGGTCATCACGAATACAGTCACCAACTCGGTCAAGTATACGAGCGAAGGTCAGATCGTCGTCTCGATGCGCAAACGCAGTGAAGAGGAGCGCGACACCGACCTGCCGCCTGGTTGCGACATGGAGGTGGAGCTGTTGGTCAAGGACACGGGTGAAGGTATTCCGCAAGAGAAGCTCGAGGTGATCTTCAGGGAGTTCGAACAGGTCGAATCTGTCATCGCCCAGCCAGGTCGCACGGAAGGCTCTGCGGAAGCGGAAGGCAGTGAAGCTAGCAGCATGGTGCGTACGGATCAGTCGGACGGTGGTCTTGGTCTCGGTCTAGCCATCGTTGCTCGTGTGGTCAAGAACCTTGGTGGCCAGCTTCGTGTTGACTCTCTTGTCGGCGAAGGAACCACCTTCACATACTATATCCCCTTCTGCTCCGCCGAGACCACCACTCCGACCGAGATGCCACCGAGAGGCGGCAGTGGCGGCAGTGCTACCAAACGCGGAAGCGACAGTGTTTCGATGCGACGTTCCAACTCGGTCGGCAGCGGCAGTGCCAGCTCGGCTGGCAAGAGCGAGATCGATTCATTGGTCGAGGCAATCCAACAACCTGTATTGCGTGATCAGGGCTATATTGAGGATGCCACTCAGCAGAGACGCAATGCGGAAGGTTTCTCGCCTGGAGTGTCCACTGGGCCCAGAAACGTCACTGCTGGCCCAAATAGGCCGGGGATGCCTTCCAATCGCAGTCACTCGTTTGACAGTGGCTCGCATCCCGTCGAGGGCAGTGGTGTTCCCGTCCGCTCTGTCAAGATCGAGCCACAAGGCCTTGACGTCAACGATCGCGCCGAACGCCGACCCACTGGTTCAGCCTACATGTCCACCGTGACAACATCGGCAGCACGACCAGCTCGCAGCAACATGAGCGCCGCCGAGTCATTCAAGGCTGAAGTCGAGCAAAGAGCGCGACAGAACGTGCCGCAGCTTGCCAGGGAAGCATTGCCGCTCAACTCGCGGCAGCACAGCTCTGAAGGCGCCAATCCTGCATCGGCTTCGCCTGCAGTGTCGCCGCGCACGCTGGTGAAGGACCATCTCAATGCCCCGTCGCCCGAAGCGCATTCGCCCAATGACGACGATCCGCACACTTCCGCTCAGGCTGGTGAACGTCGAGCATCTTCGTCGTCTACGGCTGCCAAGCGCCGCATGGCGGTGATGCGTGGCCTGCACAAGCCATCTCACCCTGTCGAGAAGATTGCATCTTTGCGTGTGCTCGTAGTGGAGGACGATCCAATCAATCGCATGATCCTCAAGAAGCGACTGGGTCTCGATGGTCACACAACTTTGCTGGCTGTCAACGGCGAGGAAGGTGTGAGGCAGTTCGAGCAGGATGCCAAGGAGATTGATGTTATCTTGATGGATCTCCAGATGCCCATCTGCAACGGACAAGAGGCGTGCATTCGCATTCGTGAGCTCGAGAAGAAGTGGAGCGAGTCTGGCGAGCAAGCCGATCGTCCCGCTTCGCAAGTCCTCAACGGTCGGGTTCCCATCTTGGCTGTATCGGCAACGCTGGTTCCGCAGATGCGCAAGGAGATGGTCGACATTGGTATGGACGGCTGGATCCTCAAGCCTATCGACTTTGCTCGTCTTGGCGCCCTGCTCAAGGGCTTGCTCCATCCTGAGGATCGTGTTGCGAACCACTGGAAGCAAGGCTATGTGTGGGAGAAGGGTGGGTGGCTTTCGGAGCCTGCACAACGTTCGGTGCCCGTTGCCGCTGCATCCATTTCGGCAGCAACGGCCAGTGCCAGTGCAGCCACACAGAACCACAACAACAACAATTCTACCTCTGACCAGTCCGCTACACCCAGCGAGCCGCTAAGTCCGCCAAGCGCTTGAACGTGGTCCGCATCTCCAGTTCCGCATGCTGGCATACTAGAAGAGCAGCAGCAGCAGCAAACCTTCGCACGGGCATTTCATGCCCGGAGCAGGAGTCTGGCTTGTCATTAAGCAATCTCATATACTACTTTTCTCTTTCACATGTTCAGTATCTTTTTTGGGGTCTCTCTTTACGGGTGTTATACACGACTATACCCTATTGCATTGCCAAGGTTTTTTGTATCTTTCTCGTTTTTCTCCCTCTCTCTTTCTTTCTTTCTCTCTCTCTCACACACACACACACACACACAGAATCTGTTGTCATCTCACTTGTACTTGTTCTTATGTCCTTCACGCTCATACATTAGGAATCAGGAAGAAGCTCGAGGGATGGAAACAACTTTCACTTAGGGCATATGGGTGTGCATAACTGTGATGAAATAAGAGACATGAGATTGTTCACAAAGTTGTGAAAGAGAGCGGGCTTCAAGAGAAACCGAAGTGTAGAGTGGAGCCAATTACTTGCAACGATGAGCTTGAGCTTGAACGGTAGCAAGTTCGACCTCGGTAGTGATGGGGATGACGTAAGCCTGGAAAAGGCGTAGAACGTTATCAGCGGTGTGTTCGGGGTAGGCATCCTTGGAATCACCTCGGAAGATTTGAGTGAAAGCTTTAGCTTTGTTCTGAACTCGACCTAGAACGTTGACGTATTGCTTTGTATCGGTTAGATACTCGACGATCATGTCTTTCTGTTCGGGATTGTGGGTTAAGAATTTGCAGAATGTTTCTTTCTGCCAGTCAAATTTGGCCAGACCAATCTCGTAACCTAGCAAGATACGAGCGGAGAGGAGTTGGAGGAGGGAAGAATCGAGAAGAATTGTTGAGGAAGAATCGAGGAGATCGTCCTGGGGAAGGTTTTGAAGTTTGTTCTTGACAAACTCGATGAGGTTGTCTTCATCTTGAGGACGACGACCGAGAGGGAAGATTCCCTGACCGACAACGGGTTTGTCGAGAACTGCATCCTTGGGCAAGACGACAGGGGTAGTGAAGTTGGTGGTGGGAGGGAAGGAATTGACGGAACCAAAAGCTTCGAGGGGTCCGACCAGCTCTTTGGGTTGGGTTGAGTGGCCATCCTGAGCCTTGGCGTTGTCAGAGAAGAACGTGGCAGTGTTGGAAGCTTCGTTTGGGGTGGAGGCGTTGAGAGCTGCACGAGCGAGATAGGTTTGAATGATGGGTGTTTCGTAGCGTTGAAGTTGAGCACGGTAGAAGTCGAGTCGATCGACAGGTTCGGTGGGAACGGTTTGAACAGGCTTGTTGTTAGCAGGCATAGCCTGAACAGCAGAGAGAGCCAGCGCGACAGAGACGAGAGAGGCAAGGAGCTTCATGGTAGCGATCGAGATTTGGGAGTTCTAGGGATAGGATAGTATTGAGGAGAATTTGATGGATGTTTGAATGAAAGCAGGTGTTAGTTGGCTCGAGTTTGGGCTTATACTTATACATTTGCTGTCTAAGAGCAAGGTCGGATGGAAGTGACGCTTTGACCTTGCCAAGATGGTTCAGCCGCGCTGATCCGTGATGGTGCCACCACAAAGCGGTGGGTTCCATGGTGCTCAGGAGACCATGTCCACGACACAGCCTGTATCATTTTGCTCCCACTTGAGACTATAATCAGCATTTGCTTTCGGAGAGGCACGACCGACCACAGTCAACCGAACGCACAGCCCCTGTGGGGCATTGGATGCAGTCACATGCCCGCATGGTGGTGCTCTCACACGATGCAAACATTGCATATGAAGTGGAGTCAATCCTTAAAGGGTCCCGCCTCACTTTGCATGAGGCTTTCATGTGGGTTCTGGCGGGATCTCCTGCAAGCTCAGCTGGCCTTTGCACTGTTTGACATGATAGACTTACACTTTGCTCTGCTTTAGGCTACGAATGTCGACATCTCATCGGAACCCAAGCCGATACAGCCGTTGACCGCAAAGACACAGTTCGCGGCCGCTCCGCGAATCGCGTTGTTGCTCGGCTAATTTACTTTTATCGCGACACGCGATCCGAATTTTGTACCCTGCTATTGTCCGGGGTTTCAACCGTGCAGCGGCTGTCCAACAAAGAAAGGTTGCCGCTGTTACGTACTCGGCATTCACTGATTTCTCGTGAGAAGTACGTACGAGCTTGTACACAAACTCATGCAGATTGAGGCTCTGCACGGTAGAAATGGGATGACCGACGGACGTCAAACCGGCCGTCGACTTTATCAGTTTCCGCTGGTCGGTTAAAAGACCCTTATCAACATGCCAAGTAAACGAGTCGATCAACTCTGGCATTTTTCCTTCTCATCAACGCTCTTCTTGAGTATCATCATCATCACCACAACCACCACCGCCATCATTATTCAATCTCGAAGCTGTGCTCGGATGCCAACATAGAGCGTCTCGGATTCCACTGCTGCTCTACTAGAGTTGCTGGCTTTCAAGATGCCGAAGAACGCCGTAGCTGAAAAGTAAGTCTTGCACCCCTCATCACCCCTCGATCTCAGCACCGTTTCAAGAATGCAGCTCATCATTGACCCTTTCATGTTTGACCTTGACAGTGTGCTAGGAACGATAGGTACCATTCTCTGGTCCTTCCAGCTAGTACCTCAGATCATCAAATCCTACCGCTCTAAATCCACCGACGGTCTGTCCGCCTACCTTCTCCTCATCTGGGTAGCCGGGTCCATCCCACAAGGAACCTACCTCGTCGTACAAAACATCAACATTCCACTCATCATCCAACCTCAACTCTTCTCCACCTTCGCCATCATTGCCATGTCTCAATGCTGGCACTACTCTCATCGTATTTCCACTCGCAAATGCATCCTGGGTGCAGTCGCCACAGCAATCATCGCAGGCGGGTTTGAAGTTGGTTTTTACTACCTATGCAAACTCGGAGAGCATAGAGGAAATTCAGCAGGCACAAAGACGATGGGAATTGTAGGTGCAGTGCTGATCGTAGTAGGATTGGTACCGCAGTATTATGAGATATGGAAGTTTAGAGAGGTGAAAGGAATCAGTTTGTTGTTTTTGGCAATTGATTGTGCTGGAGGAGTGTTTAGTTTGTTGAGTCTGGTTTTTAAGGAGACTTTTGATGGGATTGCTGCTGCAAAGTAAGTTCTTTTCCTTTCCTTCGACGTGGATTTTGTTGCAGAGAGAGAGAGTGTGCTGATGCTAAATTGCACTTTTTCTTTTCCCTTGCAGCTACATCGGTATTGTGGTGTTGGAACTTGGCATTTTTGCACTGTATCTTGTCCTTAACCCTCGAGCTCGTCGTCGAAGGCAGGAACAGGAAGCAGAAGCAGGATCGACTGCACCTGCAGCAATAACCCAGGACATCGAACAAGTACCCACCGACGCAACCGAGACTGTAGTCACCGAAACACCAGAATGGTCCAGACACACTACATGGGATGAAAAACCTCCCATCGTCTCTGCCACACAACAACCACATCCGCATACGTAGACTCATCGACGAACATAGACACAAGACATCTGTATTTCTACACATTCGAATCGTTCCAATTTCTTCGCATCATACGAGCGTCCGAGAACATCTCCAAACGTTCAGGTCAGCCTTCATAACCCTCCCTGATAAGCCATCGTTCGATGTCCTTGATGATATTCTCATGTCCTTTATTCTGCGCATCCATTACGGTGACTTTCCCCTGATGAGCTGTCGTCCCTGCACCACCATTTGCCACGATCAACGTGTTTAGCTTTGGATGTTTACCAAATAGCGTTAGCGCCGAAGCGTCGTCCAGATCACTAATCACCACCAACCCCGAAATAGCCGGTCTGCCACCAAACATTCCTCCCCCGCCAAAGAATTTGCTCCAAAACCCACCTCCGCTCTTGCCAGCTGTTGAGTTCGGCTCGATGTATCGGCTGACGATTTGGGAGGTAGCTTCAGGGGAAGCATCGGCTGCATGATGAACGAATAGGACGGGTTGACGTTGAAGATTGCTCAATCTGATCTGGGTGTGAAGTTCGTCTGCGAGTCGAGCTGTGATGTTGTCTTTGCCTTGATAAGTGGCGGTGTCAGAGGTGGAGGTAGGGGGAAGGGCGAGGTTCATTTGAAGACAATCGTAGCCTGCTTCACGGAAGTATCCGATCCAAGGGAACCATTTTTCAGTCTCACCAGATGCTCCTCCAAAGTTAGACATCAAGCTTTTAACCAGACCTTTACTGGTGGAGTTGGAAGTAAGAAAGACCAGCGTTACTGTCTGACGTCGTGGTGCAGCAGGTGAAGCAGGTCGAAGCAAGGTAGACGAACCAGTGACTTGCTTTGCTCCATCAGCTTTATCCGATTCGAGAGGAGAATAAACCGAAAAAGCACGAGACTCAGTGCTGCCGAGATAGTACCAGCCCGAACCAGCTGCAACGAGTCCTCCACCGAAAGTCTTGAGTGGCCATGAGGCACGTTTGGCGCCAGCATGCGAGTTGGGATGGGATTGATTTGGTTGTGTATGAATGAGACGGGAGGTTACACCGAGATTGACTGCTCGTAGTGTAGGTGCAGCATGACTGCCGCGCAGTAGGATCTGTCTGGCTAGTAGAGGTACTGACATTGTGATGGCGCTGATGGGTGGGTGATAGGAAAGAGGATGTGGATAGGAAACGAAAGGGTAAGAGATGCCATCCAAAGATAGAAGCGGTGAATGTGGAGGCATGAGCTCGCATCCAGTACGTGGTCCCGGCGTTCCTATCCCAAAGCTTTTGGGTTAACCGATATATATGCTGTATGAGTCAGACGGGATTAGAGAGCTTCTTTAGCTCAGTTGGTACGAGCGTCCGACTGAAGAATTCAGTTTCACCAGTCGCCACTGTTAGCAGTGGACACACGGTATCGGGAGGTCACCTGTTCGACCCAGGTAAGGAGCACATCTTTTTTTTAACCGTTTTTTGTTACGATTCTCACCAGCAGAAAACGCGAGTTGTGGAGCAGCCAAATTGACTAGCGCGTCGCTCTTATGCAGTCGAGTGTATTTTGTGAAAGATCAACACAGCAAAACCAAATTTGGTCCCTGCGTTAGCCGCATGAAAATGTCATCTATCCATCCTACCTTATCCATCCTATCCACTCGTACAGGTCAAAGCCAATATCGACTCGACCACGCTGAAGCGCCGGTATGGTGTTCATCGTCAAGATACCCAATCGCTCACGCGGTAACACACCTGAACCTTCAAATACCCCTATCACCGACCAAGCTCCCCATACGCCCGCACAGACTCACCCACCACCTCCTCTCCTATCTTCTGCAGATAATGGAGTTTTGCAGGCAGTCGATGAAGCAGCAGCAGCGCAGTGCACTCCAGCACTCATGACCAGCAGCAATGAACCGAGCGCAGGGTTCAACGTATCGGACACACCTGAAGCTATGCCAAAGCTCGGCGCAGAACTCGACGTTCTTGTAGCACCTGCTGTACTCAATCACAGATACGTGCGAGGCGTAGACAAAAGTCTCATCGTCGAGCGACCCGAACGGATTCGCGCTGTCTTGCTCGGTATTGCTACCGCCATCGGCAAGAATGCTGCACATGAAACTACTCCGCCTCTGCCTAGCACTCACAACGCATTCCAACCATCAGCTTCCGATGGTTCAGCAGCATCGCCGATCAACACACCAGCACAAGACGATGATGACCTGGTTGCACGACTCAACTCGCTCTCTGTAAACAGTACTGCCCCTCAACAAGCTGCGCATCGAGAAACTCAGCAAAAGTTTCGCGTGCTACATTCAACACGTTCTCTCCCGCTCGACCCACCACATCCCGCAGTCGCTTTCACACATGCCCATTCCGAAGAGCTCGTACAGGTACTTGAGAGTGCTTACGATCAAGCCAAACAGCGTAAAAGAGATGCTCGTACTGCGACTTCGGACCCAACTGAACAGGCCACAGCATCATGGCAAGTCAAGTCAGAGCGCGAAGAAACACCGACACCCTTTTCTGTAGCCGATACGGCTTCTCAACAGGCGACTCAATCCGCATCGACCCCMCACCAAACATCTCATGCAGCCTATCTCGAATATCTATGTAGTCGTGCACCCAATCATCCACCCGCGTCGCACGCCAAATCGCAGCATCCATCGCCGGCAAAGTCCCTACCGGAGGACAGTGAAGCATACACGTCCAGCGATGGCGAGGGAGACGATGCTATGCACTTATCCGAGGTTCCCGAACACCTACCTCAGGGTGATCTTTACCTCGCAGGACCATCGAATGGTATGGATGGTGGGTCATCCGAGGCCATCCGACATGCCATGGGTGCTTGTTGTGAAGCTGTCGATCGCGTGGTCGCTGCTGCTGCTTCAGCTCAATCGACAAACTCTATCACACCACTACGGGAGATCAAGCTCGACACGGACTCTTCATCCGTAACTGTCTCGAACTCTGTTGACGCCCCTCCGCCTGCCAAACGAGCCTTCGTCCTCTCCCGACCGCCTGGCCATCATTGCTCCGGCTTCACACCCCAAGGCTTCTGCTGGGTCAACAACGCCATCGTTGCCTCGGCCCACGCCTATCTCACACACTCCATTGATCGCATCTGTATCTTCGACATCGACCTTCACCACGGTAACGGCACCCAAAATCTCGTATGGCGTATCAACTCCGATGCCAACAAACATGACGAACAACGCATCGAACGAATCGCTTCCCTTCGAGCTGCTGCACTCGATCGCGCCCGTGCAGCAATCGGTCCGGGAAGCGGAAGAGCACATGCAGCTAGACTGGCCAAAGTGGCATTGACCGAACAAGATGAGAGGGTGGTAAGGGAGCAAGCTGGCAAAAGGGGCTTGAGGGTGTTTTATGGATCGTTGCACGATATTGAGAGTTTCCCGTGTGAGGACGGAGATCCAGCGATGATCAAGGATGCGAGTGTATGTGTTGAGGGAGCTCATGGACAGTGGATTTGGAATGGTAAGTACAAATCAAACGAAGCAGATGCCAGAGATTATAAAACAAATGGTAAAAGGTCCGAAGAAGGTCCTATCGAAAGATATGGGCAGTCTGATGGCGCAACCTAGAAAGTTGCTGGCGAGGCATTAGATGTCGGTGCTCTTGCACCGCTACTGATGTGCCCGGGCAACATGAGGCATCTTGGTGGAAGGAATGACAATTACCAAGGTTTTTGGATCATTCAAGCTGACTTTTCTCTTCCTCTCCTCCTTTTCCTACTCCAATGCTCCGCATCCGATAGTCCATCTGGACAACTACCGCACAGACTCCGAATTCAAACATCTCTACGACACCAAATACGCGAGCCTCTTCTCCAAAGCCTCTCGTTTCCTCACCTCCACCTCTGCTTCCGCCTCCTCCACCCTCATCCTCATCTCTGCTGGCTTCGACGCATGTTCCTACGAATATCCAGGCATGCAACGACACGGCAAACACGTTCCACCCTCCTTCTACCACACTTTTGCCCGCGATGCAGTTCAGTTTGCAGAGTCACATGCTCAAGGTAAACTCATCTCCGTGCTCGAAGGTGGATACAGCGATAGAGCGTTATGTTCTGCTGCTCTTGCGCATGTTACCGGTCTAGCCGTGCCTAACCACACCAGCGGGGAACAAGAAGATGGAAGACTGGAGAGGGAGAGGGAGGAAGAGTATTGGAAGCTAGAGAATCTGATTGCGGTGGAGAAGGTGGCTAAACGAATGGCAGCATATGCTGCTGGTGTTGGTGTTGGGTCAGCAAGTGCCAATACGACTCCGAGTAAGAGGAGGCAGGCAGAGTTGCCGTTTTGGTTGGGGATGACGAGTAGGGCTTTTGCTGCTTTTGAACAGGCTTGTGGGAAGAAAGATGTTCAAGCTATTGGTGCGAGTGGGGTGGGGAGGGGAAGTGCGAGTGGGAGTGTGGGGGCAAGTCCCGTAGGTGCGAATGCGGGCAGGGTGTTACGCGATAGAGGGGCGTTGAAGAGTAAAGGTGTGTTTGAGAGTTCGACACCACAACAGACGACGGTGGGGAGGAGGGGAGTGGGGACTTCGCCAGCGAAAGCAACTCCGACAAAGGCGAAGAGGGCAGAGAGCCCGACTAAGAAGGAATCTCCTACGAAAGCGCGTCTCGGTGGAGATAGCACGGTTACTGTGCCTGTAACACCCGTTAAGAAGGCGGAAAGCGCGGATGTTTCAATGGATACCGATACACCAACTCGTTCAACCAAGGTGGAGAAATCGCCACTCAAAGCTGATCCTCAACCGCAACCGCAATCGCAACCTCCCATCTCTTCCCTCTCCCCTCCACCCCCTGCACTCTCTACTTCAAACTCATTCCTCGCCACATCCTCGCAACCTCAATCACCCGCGTTAAGCGCCACTCCAGTTTCCCTTGTCGACGCCATGTCTACCCCATCAAACCGTATCATTGATGCTAATACCGCACATCTTGGCGCTCAAGCAAGTGTTGCGTTGGGATCGGACTATATCCCGGAACAAAACTTTCATTTCGCAGACGGTGAAGATGATGCACAAGGTTCTCCTGATCCTCTCCATTTTCAAGGCGGAGAAGAGGGATTCTTTCCGCCTCAAGATCCTCAACTACAGCAGGTAGAAGGAACAGCGAGGGAATGGACTATGCCAGGAGGATTCGCAGGAGTAGATTCGGAAAACGCTTCGCTGATTCAGCTACAACATGCACAGCAGGCGGAGAAGAGTTCGCTATATCCCACATTACCTCACTGATGAAATGAGATTATCATTACTCTACAGGGAAGTGAAGGGGTTACTTGTGACTTTTCTTCATACGTCTTTTCTTTTCAGCTTTGGGCATTTTGGTTTTGCGTTTTTCTCGGTTTGCTTCTTTGGTTTGTTTCTTCGCTTCCTTTTTCAGCGCTTTCGCTTCTTCTTTTGAAAGTTTGGCATCTTTAGGATGTATTGCTGCTCCATCTTCCTCCTCTTCATCAGAGTCTGAATCTGAATCTGAATTGAGGGTGGGAAGTAGAGCTTCGAGCTGAGCTTTTGTTTTCCCAGAGGCGGAGGTGGTGGTGGGGTTGGGGTTTTGGAGTTCGATTTCTTTTTCTGGATCGTCTACCTCGTGGAGGGAGAAGGGGATGTAGGTTGATTTGAATACTTCTTCGTCGTTTTTAGTGGTGGTAGTGGTTGAGGGTTGGAGGGAGAGTTGGTGCATGATTTGTTCGAGTGTTTGCATGAGGGATTCTTCCGTTTCACCGTTTCCAGGTGCGGAGGGGGACGGGTTGGAGAGTCCGGTATACCAAGCATTTCCTCCGATTACGTTCTTCTGTTGTACTGGTGCTTCTTTCGTTGTTGAATGGATTTGGGCATCGTGTTCGGCGTTAGGGTTGGGAGTATCGTCTTGGGTGAAATCTGCATCTTGTTTTTCCAATCCTGCTCTACCTCCCCTTCTCCTTCCCTCTTCCCCCTCGCTATTCGGCTCGCTAATGATAAAGTCAAATGTCTTCCTCAACCCCAGCGTAACTACACCTCTTTTGGCGAAGTATTCATCAACATGACCAATATCCGCGCGTAAGAAATCATACGCTCTAGGATGATCATGTTCCACCGACTGCGAAACATCAATTATCCACAAATGCCCTTCATGATAGAGGATGTTGTACTCACTCAAATCCGCATGTACCAACCTACACTCATGATACATTATCCTAACACTCGCTATCAACTCCCGATAAAGTCTCGACCAAACCTCCACACTACCCCCGATCATTTCATCCGCATCCTTCAACCTCGGACTCGCCCACCCCTCGGAGTCTCCCAAAAACTGCATCACCAATACATGATCTCGCAACTCGACTGGTACGGGAGCACGTAGACCGGCTGAGACCATTCGTTTGAGATTCCGTGCTTCTTTTTCGGCCCAAAGACGGACCATTTTTCGAGGGTTGTGTTTTGCGTAACCGTGGCGGAAACGGAATTCACCACTGACATAACGATCGCGATCTTTGAAGACGAGGATACTGGTCTTGTAGATCTTGAGTGCTAGACTGCCTTTGGGTGCAGGTTCGCCGTTGGAGGAGGGAGTGGAGGAAGGATCGGAAGCAGTGGTGGCGTGATAGACGTTGGCTTCTTTACCAGTACTAACACAACCATTGACACTCTCTAGTAATCCACGATTGACCATCTTGTAGAGGATGATCATGGTACGGGGGTCGAGTACACCTTCGACAGTGGCTCGATCGGCTTTGTCTTTGATTCGAACTGCGTCTCGACCACCAAGGGCTTTACGGGGGACGGTGGAGTTGACGCCACCACCGATGGCTGAGGAGGGGTCGTACATGTCGGAAACTCGAACGCGGGAGGCGAATTTGGAGAGGGATTCCATTTGAGATGCTGTGTGGGACTGGCTTGTTGATGGACCGGCAGCGGCTGCAGCTGCTCCGTTGACATTGTTGGTGGAGGAGGAGGAGGCAGGTTGTGGCCTGCGTCGACGGTTCATAGCAGGAAGAGGGGTGGTGGTTGTCGAAGCTTTCCCTATCGAAGCAGGACCATTAGCACTAGATGAAGTAGATGTAATTGCAGATGCAAGTTGCCGAGAACGGTTGAATTGCTTCGTGAAATCACCTCTTGCAAGCTCCCAATCAGCATCTTCGACTGCACCGTAGCCATTCATGTCATCTTCACAGTCATCGTCATCGTCTTCGTCTTCTTCCTGAATGAGATATTCCTTTGCTGCATCATATTCCTCCTCCTCCTCATCAGAGTCTTCAACATCGGAGTAATGACGAATCAGGTCGGATATCTCTTGTCGACGTTGCTGTTGAGATTGTACTGTGTCTTGATCTTGAGCTGCTTGAAGGTCTCGTTGCTGTTGCTGCTGTTGCTGCTCTTGTTGTTGATCGATTGCGCCCGGGTCCGGGGCATCGTCGAACTGTCCCGCTTCCATTTTGATAAGTCCTGGACTCGTTCACAGCAGACGGGAGATGGACGAAAGTGGGTAAGAAGTACGTGTGTTAGTGAGAAAGAGGACGAAGGCAAGAAGAAGTGAGTTTGCCGTTTCAAACACTTTTTTCTCCAAAACTTTAATGGACCCTATTCGATGTTTCCGATTTCCGAGATTTCTTGGTGAAATGGTGCAGTAGTAACTCTAACAAATACGGAGGTTGGCGTCACTCGCACGGTCAGCTACAGTGTGCTGCACCTGTCTCCGAAATTAGGGTGTGTGACTGTCTGCGCCTGATCTGCTCGTGTGCCTCTGAGCTCCGCCGCCCGGACCAACACATACACGCACATGATGCAAAGTCAGAAAGAGAGCAACACTACTTTCCCTGACCGAAAATAGCAAGATGAACAAGGAAGGCTGTGTGAAATGAACGGCTTGTTGCATGGTGGTTGTGCGTGTCTCAGGAAGAGGTGCATACAGAACAAGAAAACGAGGCTCAACCGCAGGCAATTCAATACAGTAACTTAGCGCTTCAACGGGACACAGCATTCATACGAGTCAAGTTCTTATTTTTGCTTCAACCTTTCCCTTTCTCAAACCATCACCTTCGCACCTTTTCTCACGCTCTCAACCGGATTCGGAAGCTAGCCGCACTGACTCGCAACAATATCAGCGTTAGCAACATCCGACTCTAGCTGACTCTGATATCGATCGGAACAAGCCGAGAGACAGGAGCAGCAGCATAGCTCGAGTGTCACATCCAAGATGAGCACACCATCGGCACTTACAGTGGTCTATCCACCTTCTTTCCAGAACTCATTCTGGACTCATCCTTCCTACCGTCCAGGTGCTCAGAGTCTCTACAGCAAATTGCAAGCCGGTCTCGATGAAAACGAATCCATTCTCGCTTTTGTAGCTCATCGTGCTGAGCTTGAATACAACCATGCAGAAGCACTCGCAACACCAAACCCTCAACCTTCCTTCCCCGCTCCCCTCTTCAAGCAAGCTGCCGGTATCCTCTCCGAAGTGCTTCCCATCGATGGTGTCAGCAGTGGTACTTCCAATGCATCGCGCGGCTTCACTACCAACACCTCTGCCACTTCGCGTGCCTTCCGTATGATTCAGGCCGAGACCAACACTACTCATGCCAATGCACACGGCAAAGTAGCTCGTCACCTCGAAAAATCCATCCTCGAACCTTTCGGCAAATGGGCTGCCGATCACAGGGAACGTGTCACCCAGAGTTGGCAACATGTCGATGCAACTCTCACTCGTTTCGAACGGCAGAAGACCGAGGTCGACAAGCTCAAGCACAACTACGAGAACAAATGCAGAGCTGCCGACGAAGCTGAAGATGATGCTCGTTTCGCTCCTATCGATGAAGCTGATGTCTCTTCGCCACAGCCTTCTCACCATTCTTCCGAGGCAACCCTACGAGCTCCAACTGCTGGAAACACGCAGCAGCGAAGGAGCGTCTCGGGCAGCAGCGCCGCATCTGTTGACTCACCATCGCACGAGGACGAAACAGATCCGGATAAGATCAAACGTCGCGAGACCATTCGCAAGCAGTTCGGTTTCACTCACCGCGCTACTTCAGCTACTCATGTCCCACCTTCTACCGTTAGCAAGCAGAACGACGAATTTGCTGGCGTCAAGCTACCACCACTTCCAACCGAGACCGAAGGTGAAGCCCTGAGCCCTAACCCTGACTCAAGTGTCCCTCTCGGCAACACCACTAGTCTCAAGCGATCCGGAACCATCTCCGCCCTTGTCAGTTCAGCCGTCGACAAGATGCCCGCTCCGCTTAAAGCAGCCGTCGGAGGCGTCGTTTCCGCCGAACCTCGTCACACTCGTCTCCGTCGTGATGCAGATAACGCTGAAAAGGTCTATGAAGAAGCAGTTCGCAACCTCGACCGTACCCGTTGTCAAGTCGAAGAAGTTCTCTTCGAACATTACGGCTTGACCCAGCGTTGGGAGGCTGACCGTATTCGTGCGGTTCAGTCTGTGCTCGCATCTTACAATCAGGCTGTTCAAGCACAGATTCCTATCTTGCATCAGTCTTCGACACGTTCGTTCAAGATTCATGAGGGTCTTGACCCTTCTTTGGAGCTGAGAGCTTTGATCAGGCAGGCGAGAACAGGTCCTTTCCATCCAGCCATTGAGAGGTTCCAGCCGTACTATCATGATGAGATCTCGTTGGGTAGGAAGGCAGGGCCTCAGGGTGTGGCCTATGGCTGGTTGATCAAGAATGGTGGATTTGGCTTGGATCTGTCGCTTGTAGAGAGGCTCGAGTATCTAGAGCGTCTGGAGAGGCAGCAGTCTGGTAGAGGAGGTGCTGAAGTGGTGGAAGGCGAGGATTCGCAGCTCGCTACTTTGCCTCCTGTGCTCGTTGCTCTTCTCAGCGCGCTCAACCGTGCCTATGCCGATGACGAGCGTTGGAATGCGCTTGCCAAAGCCCTCACCGCACCGAAGCAGGTTAAGGAGGGAGACAAACAGGACGAAGAGACTGAGTCGTCAATTGAATCTGACCCAAGTGTCGTAGCTCAAGAAAAGCGCAAGACATGGATCTTGGAAGTTCCCCTAGCTATCACGCATCGTCTCCGCGAAGCCCTTATCGCTCACCTCAACCCTTCCTCTGCCGATCTCATCTACGGCAACGCATCCAAATCCAACTCCGAAACGAACAACCCGATACCAGACAAGTTACTCGACTCGTACGACGCACCCGTCCTTGCAGCTTGTGTCAAGCTCTGGCTCCTCGAGCTCGAACACTCTCTTGTTACGGAAGAGCTTTGGGATCAGATCGATTCGATCTACCGTGCAGCTGCAGGGCAAGAACATGAGGCGCTCACTGCCGCCGCTGCCGCTGCCGGTGTTCCCGATGCTGAAGAGGGTACAACTGACGTAAAGCAACCTCAGAAGGTGGAAATCGACGATGCTACCAAGGAGAAGATCCGCGTTGGGGTTTTGGAAGATCTTCGTGTGGTGCTGAACAAGCTTCCTCGTACGCATCTGGCTTGTTTGGATGCGTTGTTTTCTCATCTTCGTCAACTTGTGCTTTCTACCAGGGAGGCGGTAGAGGAGGATGGTGTATATGCGAACAAACTCGGTTTGGCATTGGGTAGGGCTTTGTTGAGGCCGAAGAGGGAGAATGGATATACGGTGACTTCGCAGATCGGTACGTTGGTGGTGGTGGATTTGTTGCAGCATTATGAGGAGGTTTTCCCGGAGGTGGTGGAGAAGAAGAAGAAGGAGGTTAAGGAGAAGGTGGGTGCAAGTCCGAATGGGAAGAGTGGTTGGGTGGGTGGGCAGAGACCGATGCCGATTAGGAAGAGAACTAAACCGGTGGATCAGAGGATTTCGAGATCGAGCATTGGTAGCGATCTTCAACAAGGAGCAAGGAAGTTGATGGAACAAATGGATGAAAGAGGGTCAAAAAATTCAGTCGTGAATGCAACCACCCCACCACCCGTTCCTAACCTTCCAGCTCAATACACAGACAAACAACCTGCACCCATCAACACCAATCTCGAAACTTCTGCTGAGAAAGAAGACGACGAAATCGCACCTACTCCTCTTACCGAACGAGTTCTCTCCCAACCCCAAACGCATGGTCAAGAAGGAAGCGGAATCGAAGCAGAAACCGTCTCAGCTTCAGCAGAGAAAGCTGAATCCCAAACTTCCATCCCTCACCATCCAGACGCACCTCTTTCCAACGTAGCTAGGCTCTCACGTCAATTCAATTCCGGCGGTGGAGGAGGTGGAAAGAGGATAAGTATGGGTAGTGGTGGGGGACCGAGGGGTCCCAGACCAGCTGGGGGGAGATCGGCGAGAATGAGTGGTCAATTTAGTGCCTCGGCTGCGAGTGAGGAGGTGAATGATAAGTAAGTTCACCCTCGATAGCAAGGGAAGTTAGGGTTCGAGTACGTGGGACTGACAAGAACGTTCCTTTTTGGGGTGCAAAGGGAGGAATGGAGACAAAGTTGGTCTAGAACCGTCGAATCTTCTGATGCGTTGGTTGACGATCATTGAAACACCTCCCCCTCTCTCTCTGCCATTTGGCAAACGTTTTTATGTGTCTACTACGAACGGATGAATTGTCAAACACTTTCGCATCTCTTCGCTTTCCAACAAAAATGAAAAATTTCTACAATGCCCTTCATCACAAGAACGGTGGAGCTAAATTACATGTGGACTAGTCCAACTAAAGCTAGCAAATTCTGCCTGGTCCTGAGCACTTAGAACCGAATGAACTGGAGTAAGAGTTGGTTTTTCGCTCGTAAACTCTGTATCGAACCAACTAGTATCCGAAGGATTCTTGAGCGTGGGGCAGAAAGGAGGTGGAACACGTTTGTGGAACATATCATCCCAATTAATATCCCTAAAGAAAGGATGGGATTTGATCTCTTCTGCATCCCCCGGACCCGAACCTAACCTTTTCGTCGGATCCCTTGTGAGAAGTTTCTCCAAGATCGAAACGGAATCAGCAGGCATATGAAGTGGATAAAGAGGTTCATCTTCTAGGATCGCATCAAAGATCTCATCCTCATCATCACCTCTAAACGGAGCTTGTCCCAATAACATCTCGTAAATCAAAATCCCAAAAGCCCACCAATCAACCGCTCTACCATATCGTTGTTCCAACAAAATCTCCGGAGCCATAAATTCCGGCGTACCACAAAAAGTAGAAGTAGTATTACCATACCACATCTCTTCCTTACACAACCCATAATCTGCCACCTTAATATGTCCATCCAGCGTCAACATGATATTATCCAACTTCAAATCTCTATAAATAATCCCCTGCTTATGGAAATATTCCAACGCCAACAACACTTCAGCTGCATAAAACTTGGCCCTTCTCGGCGTGAAAGGCTCTCGTTGAATATGCAACATCAAATCTCCACCCGAAATGTACTCCATGACAAAGTACACCCTAGTGGTGGTCTGGAAACACGAATGCAAACCAAGCAGGAAAGGATGACGTTCGCGTGCAGCAGCAAGGAAAACTCGCTTTTCGGATTTGGTGGATTCCACTTCGTCGTTTTCGATGATAAACTCTTTCTTGAGAACCTTGATCGCGTAGAGGTGGCCAGAACGTTTTTCTTCAGCAAGCATCACTTTTCCGAAATTACCTTTTCCAAGCACAGCGAGGAAGTTAAAGTCGTCCAAACCAATCTTGCGACGAGAAGACGGGAGCATTCGGGGTGGTTGACCTGCGGCAGCTCCAGCAGCAGAGGTGATCAGAGCATTGTTACCGCCGGCAAGTCCTCCTTGCTGCTGCTGTAGCTGCTGGTGCTGATCAAGGGCCGAAGGTGGCAATTGCTGCTGTTGCTTGGGCAGAGGCTGCATGGGTGGMTGTGCCTGGGGAAGAGGCTGCTGCGAAGAGTATGCAGAAGGAGGCTGTGGTCGAGCTCCATACATGTTGTTGTTGATGTTCTGCGGAGGCTGCTGCTGTTGCTGCTGCTGCTGCTGCAGGGGCGGGACTCCGGCATTGGCAGGCTGCGGCAGAGGTCGAGGTGGACGTGAAGGGTCACTCAGACGTGGATCAGAGGCAGAAGGCGACATACCATCGCCCATCCTAGGTGGCTGAGGACGACCGCCAAAGTTAGGACCTGGTCCAGGTCGTTGCTGCTGTTGTTGTTGTTGTTCAAGCGCTTGCATCCTCTGAGAAGGACCACCGGGGCCGTAGCCAGCACCTGGACCTGGAACTGGACCAGGACCTGGACCAGCATCGGGCTTGATCGACATCTGCTGTGTCTGCTTCTCCAACCCTGTGAAGCGTCCATCACCACCAGCACCTGCAACTTGAGGCAATACGGGAGGCGGGATTCGACCAGGAGGAGCACCCGTCATCCCTGCGCCGCTTGCACCACCGTTCGCATTAAAGGCACCACTGGGAGCGGTGGGCAACTGCTCCCTGATCGGGGTCGACTGCAGCTGCTGCTGAGTCTTGGCTGACGACTTGACGCGGTTGATCGTCTCAATATCGCTTAGCAGCTGATTGGCCATCTCCATGGACATACCGCAGAAGTCGGGAACCAAGTGTGCGCAATCTGTATGACAAGTGATATCACACTCGGAACACTTGCGTGCATTCTTACGTCCAAGCGGCAAGATGTAACCACAGTGACAACACCAGTTGGCGCTGAGGTTGGTGATCGGCTCGAAACGGTGTGGAATGCGGTGGTTGATCTTGACTTCGTCTCGATCGGCTTCGGCGTTGCTCTTGGAGATACACTTGGTGACTACCTTCTGCGCACACTTCTTGTGACACGTGTAGCGGCAGTCCTCGCATTGACTTCCTGCGGCATTCAACAGGAACTCGCCACACAAGGCACAACGAAGCACTTGGTAGAATTGTCGAGAGACAAACTTGTGGCCATTGATTTCGGCAACATCTTCCTTGCGCTTTCGGAAAGCACCCTGTCGTCCAAGTCGAGCATCGTAAGGGCGTTTACGCACGTTCTGCTTGATAAAGTTGAGTCGCAAGTAGATGGCTCCCGCTGGCTCGATGGCGAACCAGGCTTCGACACCGTCGCTCGGACCGTTGGGGACAGGAACGCCAGCAGGAGTGTTGTAAGTGCCATCCATGCCAGGTCCAGATCCGGGAGCATAAGGACCCCCACCAGCTCGGGGCTGCACGCTGTCGGCAGTAACCCAACCTTCACTAGGACCATGCCCGTGCTGTGAGGCATCGGGCACCTGGCCGAACTTCTTCTTACGCTGCTCCTCGACAATGTCGCTGATGCGAATCCAGAGCATACCGACGGGCACAGGGTGTGCATTGCCGATCTTGTCGTAGACGGTCACTTCCAACTCGTTGGCATTGTCGACAGGAATTTCAAAGTCTTCTTGCCATCGCTCGTTACGGCTGGGGTGGGTACGAGCACGAGGGGTGTCTTCGACCTTGATAACGACGGTGGATTCACGAACGGATCGAGTGCCTCGTGGGACGGGAGCATGGTCGATATCACGAGCGCTTCGGATCGAGATCTGAAGCGTACCAGAAAGAGGCTTGCGAAGGTTCTGCTTTCTGTTCTCGACAGATTCTGGGTTGGCATTGTCCTCCTCCTCTTCCATGACGTGCAATTGCTTGTATCGCTTGAGCGCTTGCTGGAGCAAGACGATCTTGCTTTGTGATTCGATACGCTTGCTCTCCGCATCGTTGCGGCTCTTGCGGTCACCTTCAGCCTGGTAGAGCTTGGCCATCTTGTCGATACCTTGTTTGTACTGCTTTTCGATCTGAAGCTTGAACTCGAGTTGGTGAAGCATACGCGAGATCTTGGCGGTGGTGTGTGGGGTATCATCCTTGATCAGGTCGAGGTTGGTGTAATTGCGCCTGGCGCTGGTGCCCATACGCTGCATAGCTGGCTGCCACGTCTCGGGACCTCCAGGACCGTAGCCAGCGCCATAAGGGCCTTGGTTGGCGTACTGAGCATACGAGCCTTCGGGACCTTGGGCGGGTGCGACGGGATCGTTCTCTGCTGCTGAGGGTACGGGGCGACCATCGTATCTACGCGGGTTGACGGCAGGCGACGGAGGGTTAGAGCCGAGATAGGAGGAGCTGCTGTCGCCTGGATACGGACGACCACCACCGATGGAGCTGCCACCACTGGTCTTGGAAGAGGCAAAGCTCTGTCGAGCATCGCCTGGGGTGGTGCTGCCTGTGGGACTGTCTGTACGGAATCCTGGACCGCCGCTGGCACGACGCGACTTGAGGCTGTTGAGCGATTCCTGAAGGTAGGAGATGTTTCTTTGTGCCTCGCGGATCTGAGATTCCGCCTGACGGATGACATCAGGGTTGCTAGTAGCTGCTCGAAGCGCCTGGTTTCCCTCCATGATGCGACGTTGGGTCTGGATTCGGGCATAGACCTCGGCGACTTTGGAATCGGTTGGGTCCTGGACAAAGCAAGGTAAGACAGAAAGGAGAGCAGATCAGCACGTGAGCCAGACTCAGCGAGAATGGAACTTCTGCGCCGACGTGTTCCTCGGCGATGGAATGGGCACAACGACTGATAGAAGAACTTACCGCCATGATGATGAGATGAACGCTGCGCGAGTTACGTCAACTCGAAAGCTGTGGTTGTGGGTTGTGGTGGTGTTGGTGGTGATGTCGGGGTTGGAGCAGGATTCACGAGACAAGGCAGTCGAGAATCGCGGTCAACACAGCGAGTTACTGGCCTTGTGGTAATAGCAATCAACGTTGCAACTTCCAATAGCCGAGCGTTCCGAAAGATCTTTAGGGGGAGATGGCTGCAGGAGGGAGACTTCTATTGAAGAGTTGGTGCAGGGATCCGTCAGCAGGTGTCAGGGTTGAGCTTGAAGATGACTGCAATCACCAGCGAGCGAGGAGATGGTAAAGTCGTAAGGGAAGCGTGATGATCAGATCCAAAGAACGCGACGCATGTAGTGGGGTGGGGTTTGAAGATGCGCGCGGTGCGTGTCTGGGTCGTGAAAGATGGTTGATAGCAGAGTGTTGTCGTAATGTTGAGGTTCGAGGATGAGGAAAGAAGGAGATGATGTCGAGGATAGAAGGTGACGAGAGGGGAATTTTCCAACACCAAGTCAAGAGTGGAAAGTACAGCGTATTGAGTGTGAAGCGAAGCGACCGAGCTGAGCGATGCGAAGTCAAGAGTGAATTGAGTGTTGGGCAGCCCAAGAAGAGGCAGCAGGCAGACAGACAGGCAGGCAAGGCAGTCTTTTGCGAGTAAAAGAGAGGGGCAGTAACTTGGGCCAGGGGCTTTTTTCTCTCTCCTTTTTTTTTGGTCGTTGGACTGCGCTCCTGAGACACAACGACGACGACGACGACGACTACGACTTGTTTTCTCAAATTCAAACAACGAGGCAGCGCAAAAGCAGACACATCCACACACACACTCTCTCTCTCACACGTAGCTCGCCGCGGTCCAATAATCGAATGACTGACGTGCACACGCACACACGCAGCACACGCGCTTGGCCGCGACGAGTGAGAAACAACAACACTTTTTTTTTCTGGTTGCACAGCACAGCACAGCAAAGCACAGCAGTAATATCCCGGAATGCACAGTCCACGCACAACCGACAGCACTCATCAGCAAAGCAGCCTGACCAAGAGAAAATTGCCAAAAAGAACTAATTCAAAAAAGAAATTGGTGCTGTGCTGAGCTGCCTTTTTCACAAATCACGATCGGTTGCAGACGGCAATTCCATCCGTCACATCACATCACATCAAGGTCAAAAGAAGAGAGAGAGAGGTTGAAATAAGGAATTTATCGGATCACCGCCGTCCTTGCCCGATTGCTATCTGTCGTCGTCCATCATGGTCCTGTTTCTTTCCCCCCCCCCCCCTTTTTTTTCTCTTAGGGGCATTTGACTCGGCGATTGCATCCCGAGCCACCACAACCTCACGAGTCGCATTGACATCGACAAATGCCCTTGTGTGACTGTTGAGCAAGTTAAGAGCATTCCTGTTTGCTGCCGGAAAGCCTTGCACAAACCGGTTGAGTGGAAGAGCCTGGAGAGAATCAGTCGCTTCGTCTTCTCGCACAGGCCGTCTCAACAGGCTGCAACCCAAAAAAAAAGGGTCCAAATCTGAGCCACGCGTGATACTCAACTCAACTCAATGATCTCGCTTCCGAAGACCTTGACATACACACAGCTTTCCCGGCTTTCAACGGAGAAAGCCTCAATATGACGACGATGATGATGGTGATGATGACAGTGATGATGGTGATGGCCAACGAGCATGACCGCTGAAGGACGAAAAGATTTGCAAAGAGGTGAAATGTACAAGTACACGTTGAGTGCTACAGGGCGATCTACAGCCTCTCGACGCTTGTAAACGGCGTCGATGGCGTGAGAACGGGGTATTTTGAACGATGAGCATAGATGCGGCAAAGCCGACACGAGCAATCTGAATGCGCCTTGAGATGCATGTGTTACCTGCCAATATGATGGATGGAGCAACCGAAGGACAGATGCAGTAGAATAGGTGAAGGATGCGATCGACATGGTGAGATGCTGTTGAAGGACTCGCAGTCGTCGCAGCCCTTTTGTTTTCGAGATGATATCAATACTTGAAATGGTCGGTATGAGACCCTACTAAAGGATTGATCAGGGGTTGATCAACAGAGTGGTGATTGAGCGCACGAGCGCGATCAGGCCCTGGGCTTGGAAGGCGTCCTTCGGCTTCGGTTTCGAGTACCCGAAGCAGGTCCCTCGCTCTCGAGAAGTGCCTGCTTCTCGGCCTCAGCCTTCTTCAACTTCTCAGCCTGTCTATAAATGTTGGCAGTGAATGGCTCCTCGAAGCGCAGAGCAAGCGCGTAAACGATGACGACCAGCACGCTAAGCAGCAATCCTGCAGGCTTACCGAACCAGAGCGCAACGGCTGTGAAGCTCATCGAGCTACCCCAGTACATCGGGTTGGCCATCACGTTAAAAGGAAAGCCGGTGACCATGCTGTCCATCAGGATGCCAAAGTAGTCACCCAAGTAGGTCCCTGTGACGCCCAGAGCCCACATCGACGACAGAACAAAAGTGTTTCCGGCGGCGAAGAGAAGAGCGGCGACGGGCTTGACCCAAGCCTGTTGAAGCATTTCGTGGCTGGGCTGATGCTTGAGCGCTACATTGTAGAGATGATCGCGAAGGATACCGAGCGAAAAGATCGAGACGGCGAGCAAATAGCAGCCGAGATATCGTCGACCTCCGAGGATCTTGGTGATGGTCTTGTTGTGGTACTCGTTCTGTGCCACAATGTTCCAATAGAGCGGGTTGAAGCAGATGCTGCCAACAGCGATCCATAACGAAGGCTGTGTCAGGTCGACAACGCCTGGGATCACGTACGGGCTTGACTTGGTGAAAAGCTGCACCATCTTGAGGTGATTTGAGGCGCAAAGGTGGGACCGGTTGTTGGTGGAAGCAAAAGAAGGATCACCACAAGGGCGAGTCTCAAGGTGAGCCAAAGAGTGTTGAACAAAAAAAATATCATCTTCTTGGAATGCGCAATCGGCTCAGATCACGCCGCAATCCGATGTGAGTACAGTATCACATTCACTTGAAACATGCAGGATCTTTCGGTCAATGCGCATCCGTGCAGAAAGCACAGTTGCACAGCTATATAAAGGAGAAAGCTCAGCGTGAATGACATGTTGTGTTGAGGCTTGCGCTCGCACTGATCTTCTCAACGTGTGCGTGCGTGCGGGCAACGCAAGTGGGGCCCAATCCACGCAACTGCACTCTGCAACAAAGAAAGAAGAGACCCTTTCACGATCGCGTGTCACTCCATCTCTGCCTCACTCACTAATATTGAACTGTAAGTGTTACATCCGCACTTGACTCGGGGGCCCTCTCTCTCTCCAAAAAGGGCCGTTTGGGTGTGTTGGACGGTACATGCCTTTGTTGCATCTGCGCTCCTCCGTCAAAGGCTCTTCACCCTCTCACACACCCTCTCTCTCTCTCTCTCTCTCTCTCTCTCTCTCTCTCCCTCTGTCTCACAATGTCACAAACACGCACACACACACGCATACACACACGCACACACACACACACACACTCACGCACAGTCTCTCTGGAACTGACTTTTGGTTGAAAGCAAGGCGTCGCGACCCTTTTTGGCGGACCCTTTTTCAGCGCAAAGAGCAACCGATAGAATCTCAAAATCTGACAGCCCCACGTCGAGGAATCTGAATGGTGAGATCTTGGAGAAAGGGAAGTGAAGGATCGCCTTCTGCCGATCCAGCCTAAATTGTGTGAGCGCTCTGACGCAAACGTGCTTCTAACTTGAAGTCTGTTTGCTTCTGTGCCGTAGATTTCGATTGGTTGTTTTTTTGATTGTTTTTTTAAGACTCAGACTTCCATAGTCCGAACAAGGAGGCGATTGCTCACTAAACCACTATTTGCGGTTCCGATCTAGGAAGCGCTTGCGGAAGGAGCTATGTGCTGCTTTTCATACTGTAGATTTGTGTGTAGACCGACGACGGACTCGAGACCTGTGGAACAATTCGAGCGCCCATGTGGATGTGAATGAGAGATGATTCGGCTTCAGCGGTGACCTTGCAAACCGAGTATCGCATTTCTCTGTACTGTAATTATTTATTAATATAAGGGAAAGGGTGAAAAAGAGCACAATAAAATAAAACAAAATAGACATCAAGCCTCTATCCTCGAAGACG
Source organism: Ustilago shanxiensis (assembly GCA_019972555.1). NCBI lineage: Eukaryota > Fungi > Basidiomycota > Ustilaginomycetes > Ustilaginales > Ustilaginaceae > Ustilago > Ustilago shanxiensis. Next base: position 342,309 of record BPMX01000019.1, on the reverse strand, counting down.
ACAAAGTGAAAGGATGCAACAGGAAGGCGTGAGAGAAATGGCAACGGGGTTGATCGCACTGTAATTACGAAGCAGAAGCAGAAGCAGGACCGAAGTAGAGCCTGTCCGAGCGAGACATCCAGCTCCAAACAGCGATTTGAAAAAGTGTGACGCAAGGCAAAGGTCACACGCTCCCGAGTCGGATGACAGCCATGACGCGGATGGGCAGTGGAGATCAAGCCATGCACCTGCCTTCCTGCAACTATGTCGTTCAGAGTCGTCGCATTGTGCTGTGCTATGCTGTTCTACTTTTTCATCTCTTCTTTCTTTTTCTTTTTGCTTTCTTTTTCTCCTGTTCTGAAGTGTGTGCTCGTTCGTCATTCGGAACACACGTCGTGCAGCAGCAAGCCCTTTCTTTGCTCTGCCTCTCTCGCTTACAGTTAGTTAGAGCTAGTCCACGGTTCGCTGACGGGAATTTCTGTGCTTGTGTCTGTGCCATCGTTGTAGTTGTCGTGGTCATACTCAACTTCTTTTCCACAACATCAACCATTCGACATCAACACAAGGCTCGACATCTCTTTCTCCAATTCTCGGTATCGTCACCTCGTGTCGAAAGTCAACTGCAAGCATCATCTCTGGCAACTTTTGCTCGCCAAGATAGGAATCTCAATCGTTTTCGGATCCGCTTCGAATCGAGACAACCAAACGCACGACCCTGGCTGATCTTGACGCTCTCGGCCTGTCCGACCTTCTCGCTCCTCCACCACAGCAAAACTTGGAAGCTCAAGTCCGCTCTCAGCAACGAAGAAGCAGCAACAGGAGCCTGTCCACATCCTTGTCCAGCTGCGCCTTCCTTTCGGATTAGCTCCTACCATTCACGGTCTTCGACGAGATCTACAACTCTGACCGCTTTTTCGCTAAAGTCAATCTGCAAAAGCATCCCCACATCCCATACACATAGATCTGCATAATGTCTAGTGAAGCAGTAAGTACATCCACCAAGCCGCCGCGCTTTCCAAAACCCAACCCCCACCACAATTTGGCACGTCATGCTGCAGTCGTGTCGTCTTGCATCAGTCTCCAGTCTTTGATCGCACGAACGATAAGCTTTCAGGATTATCGTTGCTTTTGCGACTGCGGATGACAATGGTCTTGATCGGCGCAGAACATGGCGTTGTGAGCCACCTGACCCGTTTGCTCGCAACCCTAGCACCAGCCTCTGGTTTCCCACGCTCAGGCTTCGGACGACCCGAATGACGACGTCATTTCAACCTTAATAGCATGAAAGAGAGTTCATCGGATGGCGCATTGATGGCTGCGCAGCGCGCGTTTCGTTCCGTTGTCATAGACATGAAGTAGCAGCAGCAGCAGAAGAGACAGGACAGCAGCGTTCCGCGCATCTGTTGTGCTGTGCTGTGGCCACTCAATTTCGATACGCCCCGCAGTTGCTTTGTCTCTTGTTGTCTCCTTTGTCTTACCTTGACGGGCTCATCAGGTCGAAGACCCTTTATAATTGAACCAATACTGATCTCATCCTCGTTCCCCCTTCTTACTTCTCCTCCCCACCAACACAATCGACTCTCGCAACATTTCCGACCTTCCTCTCGAACCTGCACACGCTGACACACTCGAACAATCACACCGCTTGTGATCAACCATGTCTGTCGCTCCGCCCACCAAACCCTCACCGCCTGCTTCCACCATGCCTTCCACCAACCCTGCTAAAATTGCTGGTCCTGTGCCTGCATCGGCTGTACCTCTCGCTGGTGTTCCCACGCAAATTGCTGCTGCTCCTGCTTCTGCCCCTGCTCCTGCACCCGCACCCGCTCCTGCTCACATCCCCTCCACTCATTCGGCCAATGAAACCAACACCAACAACAAAAACAACAACGAAATCGCCTCCAACAAAATTCAGGGAGCTGACGGAGCCTCTGGCTCAGCAGGCGATCTTTCGCCCTCCATCATTGACATGGACATCTTCACCCAACTTCTCGAAATGGATGACGAAGATGATCGAGAATTCTCCAAATCCATCGTCTGGAATTACTTTGATCAAGCCGAGACTACTTTTAAAGAGATGGATACTGCTTTGGGTAAGAAAGATCTTACGGAGCTTAGCACTTTGGGTCACTTTTTGAAAGGTTCGAGTGCCGCGGTGGGAGTGATTAAGGTTCGAGACAGTTGTGAGCATATGCAGCATTATGGCAAGTGTCATGGAGAGGATGGAGTTAGTGATTTGAGTGAGGAGCAGGCGTTGGAGAAGTTGACGGTTACGTTGAGGGATGTAAAGGTGCAGTATAGGGAGGCGGCGAAGGCGCTCAAGGCGTTTTATGATGAGGATGAGGAGGATGAAGAAGAGGAGGAGAAGGAGGAGGAAGTGGGAGAGGCGAGTAAAGAAGAGCAAAAGGAAGAGGAAACAACAAAAGACGCTACTCCACCTTCTACAAAGGCTACTGCTTAGCATATCCTCTTCTCCCCCCCTTTCGATGTTTCTAGTGTTATCTTGCTATTCCCCACCTCCAAACCAGATCTCAAGTTTTTTTGCTAAATAATCAAAACAGTGTTTCACTCTCAAAACTCTCGCTTCACACACGACTGAGTTGGTGGATTGGGGATTTGCATTGCATAGCGTTACCAACCCTGACTTGGAGTTTGATGTTTAGATCCGATTGGGATCTTTGGAGGTAAAGGAGGAGCGATTGCACTGTTAAAATCGGAATCGTCATAGAGGGAGTTGTATTTCGGGTTCCAATCTTGAGGTTGGGATTGTGAGGGGGGGAAGCTGAGGGGAGAAGAAGCTCTAATTTCTGGAATGACGTGTGTGCTTGCTCCCGCACCACCACCACAAGAAGGTTGATGGGGAAGGTTTTGAGCCATAGCGTCTCTAGCAGCGTAATAAGCAGCTAATTGAGCTTTTTCACTACCTCCATTTGCCTGTGATGGAGTGGGTTGGGATTTGGCAGCAGCTCTAGCTTCGGCTCTGGCGGTTTTTTTAGCGTAATGTGAAGCTAATCTTTCTTTTTCTTCTGCTGATTGCTGTTCTGCTTCTGTAAGATATCCCTGTACTCCCATTCCTCCAGTCATCGTAGGTCTGATGGCCGTAGGTGCAACAGAAGGAGTGGATCGGGTGGGAGAAGCGATGGTGTCGGCTGGTTGATGAGGTGTCGCATGGTGAACTGCAGATGCTACTTCCGGTGCGTACATCGCTTCATTGTTTGGGGAGGAGGAGGAGGATTGGAGGTGTTGAGCAACAGCATCTCTAGCTTCGTAGTATCTGCGAAGTTGTTCTTTCTCGCTAATCGCTCCAACGCCTGCACCGCCAGTCACGGCGGAGGATGTAGAGGGTGCAGCGGGTGCATAAGATGATCCAGCACTAGCCTTGGCTGAGGTGGGTTGAGGTGTAGGCGCGAATGTAACAGCAGGTGCAGTTTTCGGCCAAGCTCCGGGTATATCTGTTGCTGTACCGTTGCTGAACGAGGCTGCTTGACGATGGCCCAACCCAGCTGGCTCAGAAGATGCAGCAGCAGCAGCAGCAACGGGACCGGGAGCGGGTGCTGCATTTGAGGAGATAGCTTCACCACGTTGATAAGCATCTGCTTCAGCCTTAGCCCTTTCGTACAGCTGTCGCTTTTCCTCCTCTGCTGTCACGTACGAAGGATAAGGAGCTGCTCGACCGGAAACAACAGCATTACTTGAAACTGAAGCAGCCGTGGTACTGCCACTCGCAGCAGCAGCAGTCGCCGCAGTTCCGCTCCCACTACCGCTCCCGCTCCCACTCGGATTCGCACTCGGATTCGCACTCGCAGTAGCTGCAACCTGCTGTGGAGGAAAAGCCGCTCCCTGCTGATACCCACTCTGATATCTCTCTGCTTCCGCTCTCGCACGTTCAAACAACCTCATCTTTTCTTCTTCCGCCGACAGATGTGCTCCAATCCCTCCTCCACCACTTCCACCCGCAACAGGTGTAGCATTGGACGAAGAAGAGGCGAGGTTCATCATACTATAAGGTCTACCGCCGTTGGCTACTGGGGATGCAGAAGCCGATACATTTTGATGCAGAGCCCTTCTCTCGTCCGCTCGACGTTGGTTCCGTTCGGCTTGTTGACGTGCACGTTCGTAGAGGCGTTGTTTCTCAGCTTCGGCTGAAGTCATAGCTTGATCGGTTGCTGGCGATGAATGCACCGGTTCCGGCCGAACGTATCTCGTTGCACCATTGCTGATCTCTGGCGTTCCTGCGGTGCCGCGATAAGGCACTTCGGCGGCTGGAGAAGAGGTGTAGCGATGTTCTGCAGGAACAACAGGCACGTTGGGTACAGCGCCGGAGGCAGAGTAACGAAGATTTTGCTGTGGGTTTTGCTGCGTAAAGGTGCTCGGTGAAGCGGTGCCACTGTATTGCGAATGTCTTCGTAGATCTTGCGGCTGCTGCTGGTGCTGTTGGTGCTGGGGATAATGAGAACGCTGACCGAGCTGTGACTGCGCATGTCCATCCTCGCTGCCCTCTTGTATCGGAGTTACAGCGCCACTATGGCCTTGATAGGACGAAGCAGACACCAGAACTGGATCGATGGCTGTGCCGAGCACCATCGCACTCTGCGGACGATTCGTCGAATGGAACAGGGCCCTGTTCTCCTCTGGCGCCAGTTCGCGACCCTCGTAGATGCTAGGTGGACCGGCAAAAGCAGGTCGTGGTGCTTCACCACCTCCGAAGGGCTGTGCAGCTCCATACTGACCCCAAGAAAAGACTTGACCGGGTACTCCTCTACCGGCCATACCAGGTCCACTGATGGCTGTACCCTGCGTCATGACAGTATCGCGTCTTCGCAGGTCGCCTCCAGGATAGCCTGGGTAGCTGCTTCTACCACCGGAATAGGTGGATCCGCCAAACGACATTGACCTCGTGATTGTTGCTTGACCGGCAGACGCCTCGGAAGGAGCAAAATCGCCTTCATTCTGATAAGCAAAGGTAGCTGCTGCTAGATCTGCTGGAGCAGAGAGACCAGGCACCCAACCGATGCGGTCCATCAGCGCATCACTTGCTGTCTTGGTGAAGTTGGAGACCGTGATGGGAAGATGATCGACGATGATTGGCTTCTTTGCGGTCTCCACCTGTACACGCAATGTGTACGAGACCTCGATGTGCTTGGCTGTTTGTATGGTCATCAAGGTATGTGTGCGTGGAATCTGGCAGGTGAGGTCAAACGTGTGCATATCACCTTTGTAGACCTTCTTGCCGAAGCTCTTGCTCTTTGAAGATAGCGTCTCTGTCTTTTGCGAAGCAGCTTTGTTGGAGCCAAAAGTCTTTTTTGCACTGCCTTTGAAAGTGATTGTCTCTCGAATCGAGAAGGAGATGCTTTTGACTTTGATAGGAGATACACGCTCGGATGAGATGATGACTCGGACATCGACAGAGTCTCCAGGACCATAGCAACTGCGATTGCGCATCACTTTCACTCTGATGTCGTCCTGAATAGCTTCGTGGTCTTCCGGCTGCGAATAAACGGGCCATGTGGAGTGCAGTTCGTGCTTGTCCAGCCACAGAGGATGAGTGTTTTGAATGATAGAGCTGGTAGTCTCCTTCTTGAGCAAGCCTTTCTTGCTGCGCACGCAGAGGGAAGTGACGAGCTCATAGTTGATTCCGGCATTCTTCTCGAGTTTGGCGCTTGGGGGTAGACCTTCTGGAATAGTGACCTGGAAGGGGAAGTCGGCAGTCTGGAGCAGTTCCCAGCCTTTCTCTGATTCGGACTTGTACGCTTCATCTTTACGAGCAGACCAGACGTCGATGGGACCTCTACCGATGAGCTCTCCCCAACTTTCGCCTCCTGGAAGAGTTTCGAGCTTGCGAAGTTCGATACGAAGCCATGCTGCTTTGAGGCCTTTAGTGCCAAGTCGGACTTCAACAGTACCGGCTACGTGGGCAGGTGGACGTGGACCAGCTCCGACGATGCCAGGGAAGCCTTGGATGAACTCGCGATGCGGAGGTGGACGAAGGGTGAGCTTGGGCTGCGACATTGTGGTCGACCTACTGAGGTCGACGCAGCAATATGAGACTTTCGATCAACTAAGTGAACAAGGATTTCTGATAACAGTTGTCGGTGTGAATGATGACACTGTCTTGGGCCAAGCGAGGTTGAAGTTGTTGTCGGTGAGAAGATGGTGGTCTAGTCGGAAGAGAGACTCGTTGGTCCTGTATGTGGAGTGTGTGAAACTGTCACAAAAAGAAAGTGGCCGGTTCGCGCCCCTGTGTAAAGTCACACAATAGCAAGCATATTCTCTTGTCTTTGTCTTTTGTGTTGGCGGTGCTGCTGCTGCTGCTGCTGCTGGTCAAGACCCTGAATTCAAGTTGCTTCTGGTTCTGGAGGGAAACGGTCCAAGCGAGCCAACGTTGGTGCGATTTTTATGCGGTCATCAAGCCCATCTCCGCGATCCGGCTGGTTGGCTGTCTCTATACTTATAGGCGTGATTATTTTTACAGTCTGTATTATGGGTGATTTTGTTTTTGGCCCTGACTGCAGTCTGTTGCCTAGCATAAAAACATCATCAATCAACACAGCCTCAGTTTCAGTCGATGGTGAGGCGCGTCCACAAGTCACGTTCAACATGGTAGCACAGCACAACACAGCACAGCACAGTAAAGACATAGGAGAAGCGAGAGCTTTGTTGTCAATGTTCACGTTGCGGACAAAGATGGTAGCATGAGGGTATCATCATTAAAGAACATTGTGCATAGCGCAAAGTAAAGAATAGGATCGAAATATGGGCAGCGAGTCCAGTCTGTCTTGATGTAGAAGTGAAACGATCTATGGCGAGGAGCCATCAAACGGGTTGTCTGACTCTATAGCTACTGTACAGTACAGGGGTACTGTAAAGTGCAGATATGTACCGTATAGTCTGGCCGCCTACTCCCAACCCTCAACGTCGCGATACTCGAGACTTCTCTCGAGTCGATCATTGTCAGCCATAAGCTGCGTGATCAGGAAATCGGCAAAGTCGACCTTGGTCCAGTAGCTCATATGTGCCGTCATAAGTTCAGCATACTGATTGATGGTGCTTAGCAAGCTGTATCCTTCCACCGGCATGGTGAAGTCGATTCGATGCATCGGGTTCAGCGCACGTAGTCGAGCCTCTGCCCTTGCCTTCCGCTTTGCACTGATCCCCTTCTTCTTCTCTTCATCCGCCTGTCGTTCTCGCTCTTCCTTACGCTTCTCTTCTTCTCTTGCTTTTGCCGCAATTCTTGACCGCAACCCTTCAGCGTCTTCTCGCGCTTCTCTCACCACGTCCTCAGATTCCGAGATGTCCATGCTGGAGCGTGCCACACTTTCGTCCGCGGTCTGCTCGCCATCGCCTTCGCCCTCGGGCTTCGGTTTCTTGCGTGCTGCCGCGGCTCGTGTGGCCGCTTCGCCTGCTTTACGGCTCCAGGACCCGAAAAAGCCTTTAGAACGTTTGGCTGCCGCCGCTTTGCGTTTTGCGACGCCTGAGTCCGAGTCGTTCGCCTTGCCGGATCCAAACGACTGCGAACCGCCATCTTCGGCGATGTCGTGATTATCTGCCTCTGTGTCGGCTCGAAGCACACTTCGAATAGCTTTGCTGAGCGGCACAGGCTTCAACATCTTGGCGTACTGCACATCGACGCAAGGGCTCGCGCGTGTTGCCACTGGATCGTACTGGTTCCAGATGTTGTAGAAGTTAGTAACGGCGAGACAGCCATACTTCCCTTCACGATTCAGAGTGACGCCGGGCTCGTCCTGAACGAAACGGCTGGAGCGCACCAAGCCACTTCTTGCGATCAATTGCGCACGGTGTAGCACAAAGAAGAGCGCAACTGGAGCTCCGACAGCAAAGAAGCTATGAGTGTTGAAGAGCATATGTCGCTCCTCATCCTTGCGGATCTGTTCGGGGCTGAGATCTTTGACCGCGGGCACGCGATTGGGCTGCTGTGACAGCAGATCCGAGGAAATAACCGTGCCCAAGCTGTGTGCAACGATGTGGACACGGCCGTTCTTGGCCTCGAACTCCGGGTTGCGCTTGACAAAGAGACGATACTGTCGATTGGCTTGTAGCATCGCAGACCTCAGCACATGCGCTTTGTGCTGCGAAAGATACATGGGGATGTCCATCAGCACGTCCTTCACCAGCGTTCGTACGATGGGAATGCCGTCGTCGCCAAAGATGTGGTCCAATTCGAGCTCCATACCGTTGTCATACAACATCGAGTCTGGATCTTCGGCATCCGAGTCATGATCAGCCCAACGTTCATCGTCCTCTTCCATTTGATGGAAGCCTGTCTGCCAGTGAATGGGAAGGATCTGCATCCGTCGGTTGTCAGCAAGACCCTGGAGACCTCGTCCTCCGATCTCGCTCGGTACCTTGGCGGTGTCGATTCGTGTCTGAAGCAGAGCACGGAATGTGTTGATGGCCAGTGTAAAGTCAAAACTCTTCCATTCGCCCGCCAGTCGTTGACCGATGCCGTGAATGGCCAGCAAAAGCTCAGGTGGCCGCTCACTTTCGGCACGCGCCTCAGCTTCCTCTTCCTCGTCATCGAAGGCTTCCGGATCGTCCCATTCTGCTTCTGCCACCTCATTCTCGTTGACGTCACCCGGTGGTTTGGTTTTCGTATCGGCGGTAGCGACGTTCTCTTTGGTCTCTGGCCCTGGCAAGTCGTCATGAATCTTGCGCTGAGCTTCTTTGAACGACTCGCTGATGTCATCTTGCTGAGATGGGGTAAGTGCTCCGGACTCCTTGTTCGATTCAACTTCACTCTCCTTGTCTGTGGATGTTGAAGAGGCATCGGCGCCACCCAGCACACCTAGGCGAGTAGCGACCGAGCGGAGAAGCTCGTTGGCGGGCGCAGATGACGATGTGACACCGTTGGCAGCCATGACGGATAGATTGCGTAGCGTTGCTCTGGCAGTCATTCTGGAAGGTGTCGCCTCGACATGAGTCTTGTCCACGTTTAGAGAAGGCTGCGAGGTGCTCGAGGTCAGGCTACGGATCTCTTTGCTGGAGCCGCCTTGTTCTTCTTCCGATGCACGAGCACGTTCTTCTGAGATCTTGACGTCCGTGGTCTCGGCATCGTCAACGACAACAGGACCTAGGTCCTCGTCATCGTCATGAAGAGCCTCAGCTAAGCGATTCTCGAGTTCTTGTGTGCCCTCACCTGGCACTCTGGGCAGTGGAACTTGCTTCTCTGAAGAAAAGGATGGACGTTTGGGCTTGCGAACCGACCCTGCGGTGGCTTTTACGTTGCCTTGCTTTGCATCGTTGAGTTGCACCTGAGTTTGATAGCCTCGGATGAGAAGCTGTCCACCGCTATGTTCACCACTCCACGCGGTGAAGAACTGTTTGGACAGGCGATTGGAGAACCCTTCGTTGTAGAGACGGGCCAGGCGTGGGCCTTGGAAGATGACGTAGCTGTTCTTGAGCGTCTTGAGGCTGCACTTGAGCTTTGCTTCGGCTTCGGCTCCGAGCGAGACGGAGGACTTGAGCTCATCAGTGTACGAAGAGAGCCATGGACGAAGTGTCTGAAAATGCGACTCGAGCTCGGCGGCGAGGGCTGTAGAGCAAGGTGTGAGCTTGTTGGACTCGAAGAACCAACTTGACCGCATGATTCGAAGTTTTGGCCCTTTCCAGAAGACCGGACTCATGGTGAAATCACTGATGTCGGCATCATAGAGCCTGTCGGTGCCGACGGCCACCTTATGTGGTACATCTTCGGCGTTAGGATCGACAGGTTGCCATTCCTCTTTCGAGTCTTTCACTTCGCCTGCCTGTACCTTGCCATCAGTGTCAGGCAAAGAAGGAAGTTCGATGTTACCGCCTTTCTCTTTGGTCCACTTCCTCCATGCGGACTCCAGGTTGCGACTGTCTTTGACTGAGAAGGACTCCCACCCTTTGCCAGAATCGATGGTCCTGAGCCATCTCGAGTGAAGCGCAGGGCCTTGATCATCTGTCTCCTCCTCGTCTGTAGTTTGATCAGCATCGTCCTCGCCTTCGACCTCGTGAATATCGCCAACGGACTGGCTTGCTTGACTGTCTTGTGTCGTAGAGGATTGTGTTGAGTGCTTGTTATCGGTCGAGGACTTGCGTCTGTTGTTTGACGTGGTCCGCCTAACCAGCGGTTGTGATGCTTGTCGAATGAACTCAGCTCGTCGTTGTTTGGACGACTGATCGGCAGCGCCTACATTCTTGCCTTGATCATCGTCGCCTGTGCTGTTGGCGAGCTCCTCTTTCCTGCCCATCGTCGAGTGTTTCCCGATGATGGGTCTTTCGATATCTGCACAAATGTCAAGACAGAGGCACAGCCAATCTTGGCTCTCCAAGTGGCTCTGGTCTGGCTGAGAGAGATTACGTTTCTGTCGTTGTTGGCGAGATGCGACTTGATTGCTGGCTGCGGTGCAAAAAGTGAGTTGATCGTGGATAAGGAAGGGCAGATGAGAGCGCCTCCTTCAGGATCAACCCTGCGTCTGTTTCGGGATATCCGCTTGGCTCTGTCAACGTGCATTCTCATCAGCACACTCGTGACTGTCTGTGTGTGTGTGTGTGTCTTGTGTGACTTTTGCAGTACTTCCCTCCACTTTTTCTGCATCCAAAAAAAGAAGCTCAGTCGCTGCTGAAAGCTGTCACTTCTCTCTCACGTCTCCCCTAACGCTCTTGTTTCTGGCACTGTCACGCGTTTGGACCCTGAGCATTCCATCATGTCGGAAGATCCGAAGGTGGAATCCACAGCTCCTTCACATCATGCCATCACCATCGATCGCTGTTCATGTACCTTTCATGATGCGGAAGGTCCGAAGGTGAAAAAACGAGCGAGCTCAATGCGATGAATGGCGGTCGGGACAGCGGTGATGTCGAGCAACTAAGTACGATCGAGTCTATCCTCGATCAACTTCGACGACATGCAGCGATTACTGCAGACATCGACGACGCTGATGCTTCCGCTGCCGCTGCCAGGCGCCAGTTGCAGAGAGTTGCAGAATCGATTGCGTCGAGGTCAAAGCCTCTCGAGCCTCATACCACACATTCGCTCCAATCTCTACTCTCAGCACTCTCATCTTTGACACGCCTCTGCGATCAAAAGTTTGTCACCTTCAGCTACAACGACATCCCTGTTGCCTGGAGAACCGTCTACGTCGATACTCAACTTCTCAAAGCATGCTGCGTTCTCAGCAACAACTCGAAGGCCGATGAAGATGAGGCTGGTTTCCTCCGACGATGCATCCGCGATCTCGATCTGGCACTTATCGTCGCCGGCGCTGCATCACTTTCCAAGGACCAGCCCTGCCACGATCTTATTGCAAGTTTGCAGACGAGACTGCTCAAGCTGACGAACGAAGATGGCAAGACGCAGTCAGGTGGTCATAGTTTCGACGACGACAACATGCGACCTCAGAAACGGCTCAAGACTTCTCCGACCGATTCAGGCAAGGCCAACCTGACGACCTTTGGACAAGCCGATTTGTGCATCACAGAACACGAGTTTGATGAAGCACCGACATTCATGGATCTGTCCAGCGCTGATTCAATCGTCGGTACCAAGCCCTTCATCATCAGAGGATATGCACAGCGCGCAGGCTGGCTTGCTGTGCAGTCCTGCAGACACGAAGGCTCGTGGTCCTCGATCGATCATCTTCTAAACGTAGCTGGTCCAGCAAGGATCGTCCCTGTCGAGGTCGGCGCTAACTACACACGTGGAGATTGGGGACAAGACATCATGCTCTGGAGCGACTTTCTTCAGCGCTGCGGCTGGCAACAATGTGATGTGTCCAGCAAAGGCTCCAATGAAGATGGGGTATCCTCAACAGATGTTCCCATTCTCTACATGGCTCAGCACGACCTCGCAAGTCAGTTTCCATCACTCCAGCATGACTACAGCCTCCCAGATTATGTCTACACTTCTCCTTCGCCTCCCGAAGACTGTCCTGACTACAAGCCTCCCACGACCGAAGATGGTGTCATTACCAACCTCTGGGTTGGTCCTGCAGGAACCATTTCACCTCCGCATCACGATCCCTATTACAACTGCTTTGTACAAGCAGTCGGATACAAAGAGGTTTGGGTTTCGCCGCCTCACTTGCGCCCTTGCAACGATTTCGAGGTAAACCAAGGAGCCATCAAATGCGACTCCATTTCAGAGACTTTGATGGCAAACACGGCCAGTGTCGATGTTTTTGACACAACCGAATCTATTTCGCCTATCGTGAGGGCAGCAGCCGCCAAGGCAATACTTCAGCCAGGGGATCTGCTCTACATGCCACCCGGCTGGTGGCACTCTCTGCGCAGCTTGACACGAAGCTTCTCAGTTTCGTCGTGGTTCTGAGGCCCAACCCAACAGCACGAGAGATAATCCCAAAGATGTTGATGCGTTCCGGCGCACCTACGAAAGGAAACGATGTCCTGATGCCTGTGGCATTGCCTCGCGATGTAAAGGGTACACGTCCTGGTGCCAGAAGTACTCCCAGCGACATCGATTACACCAAAGCACCTGTCAGCACCTCCGACGGCCAAGCTACAAGCAATAGTAAGAATACAATGCAACCCGACACAACGTCACCGATCCAGACAGCATCAGCGGGACAGTAGACACGAAAGAGGCCATACTAAGACAAGTACTACCGGGCAGCCGCTGCCTTCGCCATCCCACCTTTCCCAGGTCGCATTTCAGTCCAAAAGCAATCCTTCCTGGTGATGACGATGATGACGATGACAAATCTGGCGCCTAGCCTATGCCCAAGTAGGCTCCTACTGGTGGAGGTAGCAACTACGATGGCTTCGTAGATCATTTGCCCGACGCTCAAGCGTTCTGCTCAAGTCCTTCCTGCGGTCACCCTTACCGTTACTCAAAGCTGTCGCTGTCACCCTTCGTCCGACAGTTCCAACTGCTTCTCGGTGATCGGATCGAGGTCTTTGGGCGATCTTTGGCCCGATTGACAAAGATCAGGCGTGCGTCGGTGGTTCGGTGTTCAAGCCGCCCGCTCCCTCCTTCGTCACTGTTGTCGATCATTCAGGACAATGTATCAGGTTGACTACCAAACTTGCCGCATTTGGTATTCATTTCCAAATCGTATCAGGTTTCTATTCACGGAGAAACCATTGTGGTCCACCGTAAAACAGGGGGATCGACACTATCTCTTTGTCGGTTTTATCTCGCGAGACCTCAGTTTCTGAAACCAAATCCAAATCAGACCTGCCGCGTTGAGGTTTGAGTGTGGCTGCTAGAGTTGTGATCTGCACTACTCTGTCTGTCTTCGTGGTTCGCCAAAGGCAGAGAGTGGAAAGGAAGGGGAAGGGGGAAGGTGACGAAAACCTGTCTCGCGTGTTGACAGGGTCCCATATGATGGCCGGCAGGTTATGAATACACGCGAACAAGCCGAGATGACCAAGCGACAAGGTGGCTGTGTGAATCTTTCTGACACAATGGGACTGGGATCGGCAAGGCTGGGAAGGGGAGGGTTTCAACGTGGTTTCCATCCTCGAACGGCGACTAAACGAAAGGGGGAATGGGAAACAGCGTGGGGAAGCGAGACCTATTGAACCAAGGAAAGTATCACAAGCGATGCCAAACAAATTACACTCGCTACTGATACTCACGCTTCGGTTGTGGTCGGTGAAATCCGACGTGTTACATCGTCGTACACCACCACCGTATTCAGATTTCCGATAGTGAGTAAAGTAGGAGGGAGGGGGGATGTCACGATGACGGCAAAAATTGTAACTCCGATCGGATAGTACTTTCCGAATTTCTTGCTCTTTGCTGGTTACGACCCTTGCGTTGACGTTCATTCATGATTGCATCACTTGATTGATGTGTTTTGGCTTTTGCTTGGATATGAGATTGGATTACTGCTTCCTCATCAGTTCACTTCACGCCATGGTTGAAGGTTTGATGCATTGGGATTGCGTTGGAGTGTGGTCTTAGCAACAGTTGACCGCATTCGCAATATTTCTGATGTCTGAGAATCGGGTACAGGGTGCTTCCCGTTACTGTATTTTCTGAGACCGGGAGAGACGCCGCTTTCTGCCACTATTCAAGCAAAAAGTTGCCGGTATACCTCTCCTTATGCACTGTTATCTTTGCCACATCTCTCACTTTACAACATTACATCGATTCTGGAATCGCTGCTAAAAGGACAAGCCTGTACTTCTCTGCTGTGCCATCAGCCAGTATTCTCATCCGAGACTAGACTAGTGGTAGAGCTAGGGGTTGACCATCATCTCGCTCATTCAGACACAGAGAGAGCGCGCATCAAGGGCGTTGGCGGGGATTAAATTTCAAGATGAGATCGATACAGTCCAAAAAAAGTGATGCTACAGTACATTGGCAGCGGAGTCTCAAAGCAGAAGGGAAACCCTTTTAGCGTGTGATCCTTCCTTTTGACAGATCTTCTTGGTCGTCACTGTTGGCAAACTGACTTTTTAAACCAGAGCTATCAAAGGACCACGATGAGCAAGAGAGAGAGAGAAGATCTATTTTTGCAAAGAGGGGAGAGGGGTCGCTTGAGATCCGAGATTTGAGACCGGGCGCATGGGACGCATGAATTTTAACCCGCTCGCGAAGGGCACGATTGGTAGCAACTGGGCAGCAAGGTGTGATATGCGATGGGAATTGGAATCGCTTGCGTGTAGTTGCTTCTGCACAGATGAGTTAGTGTTGTCTTGGTAATGATGGTGATGGCGACGACGACGACAGCTGCGATGATTCACCGGTCTGTTGTAGTGCTGTGTTCGCTGTCGTCTTTGCTAGATATATTGTTCGAAGAGAACACGGCTTGCCGCGGTATCGAGGCCCCGATCGTCTTTAAGAACCACGTGCAAGTTTGGTCGGCGATGCCAGGAGATCTACCTCGACTTGACACCGAAGTCTTGCCAGCTCTCGCCATATCCCGATGCCGTGCTCCTTTCAGCGTTTGACCTCGTCAAAAATGAGGTTGTTGTTGGCCCCTAACACACTTGCCATGCAATGAGGCCTAAGCTTGACTAATTCTTTGCTGTGATCCCGTTTACACGGCAGCAAGGCCTCTGAAAGAAAGAATCAAGCGACATTGATCTGCATGTTGACTCCGACACAATCTATGAGTTGTAGTAGTCAGCTCTCGGCTCGGATCCCTCTCCTCGTTGTTTCGTCGACTTGCCAGCATGCACAGAGGGTGTGTGTGTTTTGTCCAAGCGTCTCGCAAATCTATCCTTGTCGATGATGTCTCTCTTGGAACGACTCGGCTCGCAACAAATGTTTGCCTAAAAGTGTCTCAGGCTGGTGACTGCATGCGAAAAAAACGCAAATCCACCCAAGGCTGCTTCTACAGCACAGTATGAGCTCCCCTTTTTACCCTGTCGATCCTCAACATGGCGCGCGCGGCTGGTGGGCCACTTTTTGCCGATCGTTCTCTTTCATCTCTTGCAGCGGGCTTTCTTACTTCCAGAGTCAAGTCGAGACTGCTGAACGTGGCTGGCCTAACTGATAAACATTTTTGCAGTCATATGACGCTAGAACTAGACTGATTTGACTCTTTTGCCTTGGCAGGCCTCTATCGTCGGCTAAGTTACAGGGTACATATCTGCAGGCAGGAAGCCAAAGTGGGCTTGCTTGATTCAAAATCGCACATCACATTGGACAAGTCAATAAGGATGCAGGTCCGATGCATCGGTGTGGGCTTGCGACAAGCCAGAATATGAGATGGAATATGAGATGGTGGGCTCGTTCCCGTCTGTGCCGTGCCGTAGATTCTATCAAAGGACCTTCGAGAGGAACCGGTCAAAAAAACCTCATCGGATAGATTTCGATATGAGTGACAGTCTGCTAAGACTCATGACATTGTCTGTCCTTACGCGAAACACTGCAAAGGAATCGAAATTGCAAACGCACACTCACACTTCATGCAAACAGTTGCCAAACTCGCAGTTCGCCTATGTGATAGAGAGAGAATAGCCCACGTCAATCTCTGCATGGTGGCGCCCTTTCCAATTCGAAGCGAAAAAAAAGAGATGGCCGCTAAAACTCAAGGTCCGCTTCGCTTCCGACCTTCGCCTTGGCCTTCGCCTAGAATATTGATGAGATCGGCTCGAGGGGAATGGGCGTCGCTTTGCCTTGCTCTTTAAGCATTCACACTCACACCCCGAAAGAGATACTGCGCATACTGTGCATTACATAGGAAAGGGGTCTGATTTGAGGAAAATTGAGAACAACAGAGAGGGGACGATGAAATGAGCCCTCTGTGTCTTTGGCCCCTTGCCTCGTTGCTGTGCATTGCGGATCCTCATTTCGCCGCCTTGCAACATTTCCAATTGCCGAACCCTGATTGCATAGACATAACGCAATGCATACACACTGCGCAGTAGGTTCTCGTATCCAAGTCTCCGTTCTCAGCGACGCTCGCTTTCCGAGTCGCCTCCTTTGCCCTCAAATTAGGTGATATAACCGAGCCAAATTTTGGAACGGCGCAGATCCGACCCCTTTCATGGTTGCACGAATAAGTTTGGACACCACATGACGGTATAGTTAGCTTGCAAAAGACTCCGAACCTTGAGCAGAGAAGAAGGGCATGACAGGCAACTGTGAAAAAAAGGAGGCTCAAACGTGTGACAGAACTCACACTCGGACCGACCGATTCACCTCCGTAGGCGTTTCCGAAGGAATTTCAAACTCCAGGCAAAAGAAACGAACACGGCAAGATCGGTCGGCATAGCTTGACGACAGCGGCAGCAAAAAGGGCAATAGGAACTGCAAGGTCCCAGAGAGAAAAGAAAGAACGAAAGAACAAAAACAGAAGGCTACTCGATCGGAAATCGCAAGCTTGTAACAGATGCAGGCAACCAAGAGAAGAAGAACAAAAAACCGCCACTGGCATGGAATCGTGGCATATGACATGGCCATCATAGCAAACCACACACTACAACACTGCACTGTATCGCTTCATGTCTCTGACGAGGTTTCAAGGGATCTCTTGTCCCGGTATGAAACTTGTTTCTCTTGTGCGCGTCAGTAAGGAGTGTGTGTGAGTAAATGAGTAAGTGAGTAGGAACAGAGCGAAATGGGGAGGTTTTGGATTCCCATGCTTGCGGGAACAGAGGTGCAGGTTGTCAGACAAAATTTCACCGACTTCTCAGAC
The DNA here is from genome assembly GCA_019972555.1 of Ustilago shanxiensis. Classification (NCBI taxonomy): domain Eukaryota; kingdom Fungi; phylum Basidiomycota; class Ustilaginomycetes; order Ustilaginales; family Ustilaginaceae; genus Ustilago; species Ustilago shanxiensis. The sequence continues at coordinate 325,231 of BPMX01000019.1, read as the reverse complement.
ACTACCATGCTTCAAAAGAGTCGCATACCGTATGTACACACATGGCCGAGTCCAGAGCTGGAGTGTCACGGCGAACCAAAAAAGAAACAAAAAACCCTCACCACTGACTTCCAAAGCAGGAAATTCGACTCATGAGCCAAAAATTCCTTTTTATTTTATTTTTTTAAGAAACAATTCAAACTTGGCTAGAACAGGAAAGACCGAACACCACCAAAAGCAGCAACACCAGCAGCAGTAGCAATTGCAAGCAAGACATGCAAAAGACAAGGCGAGGCGCGAGGTTTTTACTGTACGCCGCCCGCCCACGCCGTGCAGCCTTTTTTCTTTCTTTCTTTCTTTCCGTCGTCGAGATTTGCAATTGATTTGCATTACTGCCCTTCCTTTCACTGGCTGTGCTGTGCTGTGCACTGTTCTTCGGTGTGCCCTGCCCTGCCTCTCTCCGTTGCACACTCGTTGCGGCGTTGCATTCGGACCTTGCAGTTGAGCTTTCATATTCACACAACTCATTCTGTCACACAGACTGAACTAGCTTTGGTTGCTTTTCACTCTCGCTCTCGCTTTCGTGTTCGGTTTGGTCTTCGCCCTCGCTTCTACAAACACCCACGAAGCGGCGTCGGCACTATATTTGGCAAGGCAACGCTGTATTGTACTCTTGTTGTAAATGCAGGTTGTCATCTCCTGTTCTCATGCTCGCTTTGCTGTGTGTCTTACAACGGTCTCGATCCGATTAAGGCGTCGTCCTCGCTACTGCTTTTTCCATTAATTCGGTTGTGCTTCGCCATAGCGTCGTACTGCTACTGTAGTTACAGTAGCATGAATCCGAAATTGGTGGCTCTCTCCTCTCTCTTTCTCTCTCTGTGTGTCTACGCCTTATGCCCCTTTTGGGCCTTTTGTGTCTCTGCTGTATTTTTGTGCGTCGAAGTCATGGATGATGCTTTTGATGATGATCATCATCCTCGCTCGCTCGCTCGCTCGCTAGTTTCACATTTACGATTCAGTTCCAGTTCAAGCAGATTCGGTTTTCTCGACGCTTTGCCCCCCCTTTTTGTCGTTGCCGACCCTCTTCGCTGTTTCCTATTCCCTGCATCTGCATCTGCATCTGCATTGCTCCTCTGACTCCTGCTCCTCCTCGCCCTGTCACAGCTGCCACTTTTGATGCTACATTACTGTACCGCTGTTGCCAACTGTTGCTGCCACTCTAGAGATCCCACCGGTGCTGGTCACCGGCTTTCAAAGAATACGAAACAGAGTGTTTGCTTTGCTACATTATTGCCTTCGGCCCTGGAAATCTACCCCGCTCCCCTGTGTGCCTAGTTTCTTTATGGCCTTTGGCTCCCTCCCTCTTCCGCTCTATCCTTACGCTGTCCAGACCCAGCCATTCCCTTTCTCTCTCAGACATCTTGAAGCGCAGTTGTGCGCCCATAGCCATTCAACTCCGAAAGCGATCCCGACCTAGCTAGCTACTGTAGCGCCTTACTCCTTCACCACTCGCATCTTCCTCTCAGTAACATTGTTCCCACCAACTCCACCAACTTCACCACCATAACCACTGCCATTATCATCATCGTCGTCGTCATCGTTACCAATTTCACTGCTGCCTGGCAGACGCTCTCATTTGCACATCTACACCAGCACACCGACCGCAACCCGTTGCAGCAGCTTGCATTGCTTTGTCTATCTCTTCTCTCCACCTAGTCTTGCTTTGCGTTGCCATTTACACAAAGGAAGGCAGCCAACGTATCGTCGACATCGTTCAACTTTCTGTCACTGCATCGATAGCACTCACAACGCCCGCAGCATCGGAAAAAGTGCCAGCTACGGACACAGTGTGCCTTACCAACCACATCAGCTTGACCCGAATCGACCGAATCTATGGTCTTGAGCGCTTAAACACAGCGACATAACGCAGAGGCGATCAGCATTCGGCTGTTCCAGAGCTCTGCGCCCGCGTTCGCATTCTCACTGCCTCATATCGTTTCTGGATCTACCACCAGCATTCAATCTATTAGCTCGCATAGAGCGAGCGCTCACGTGTTGACCATGGACGCATCAGCCGACGACCCTCAGAGGTTCCGTATCCGTCGTTCGCCCTCCATCGGATCTTCCGCTGCTCCCGTATCATCTGCATCGGCTAGAGCAGGCAAACGAAAGCTCTCCACCACCGCTTTCGGGTCATCGCCCAATATGGCACCTCACCCACCATCATCACCCATCACATCGGAACATCCGAATGAGGAGTTGGAGCTGAAACTGAAGCATGGCATGCAAAGTGCATCGCAAGTAGCCTCTACTTCACGCACTACCATCGACAACTCTGACGCTGCTGGTCGACCCATCGCTACCAACAAACCGGAAACATCTTCGGCCAACAGCTCATTACAGAATGCCAACTCTCATCACACCCAATTCCCCGATTGGCAGGAACAACGTCGATGCCATTCCATTCTTGCCGAGTACGACTATGTCAATCCAACAGAGGATCGAAGAGATCCACGCAGCGCCAATGCCCGCCTTGTCATGTCTGTACCATCGTCTCAGCAGCCTCAACCCCTCGATAGGCACTCCAACGATGCTTCATCCCAAAGCCATCTGCAGCCTCCACCAATAGCTATCCATCCCCATCCCGATGCGGACCATTCGACGTCTGAGGACGCAACGGATCCCAAAGTCCACCGCTCAACACCTTTACAGGCCACACTCTCGCAATCCAGCACTTCGGTGCCACCAAGTCCCGAGCGCGGCATTTCGCCCTCCTCCTCCTTCTCCGATTTCGGCTACCAGGCACCCTCCACTCATGGCTCGCCATGCTTCGCTTCCTGCATTCCTCGCCCCCGAACTTCTACCGCTGAGAAGCAGCTCAACCACGGGTCGAGCTCCTCGTCGATTCACACCGAGCAGAATGAATGCTCCAAGCAGCCGCAAGCTGTCCAGCAAGCCACTTCTGCAGCTGCGTCTACTACCGATAGCAGTCTCACCGCATCGGCAAGCGCTCGTCCTTGGTTGAGGGCATCGTCTTTACAGTTTGATGAGTTCTCACGAAATCAGTCAACCTCGCAGTCAGCAGCCCAAGGCAATGATGCTTCTGCGCATACTTCGTCTTCATCACATCAAGTTTTTCAGCTTCAGCCTGTGCCACCGGCAAAGCGTAGAAAGCTCGAAGATGCATCAAGCCTCAGTGCGAAGGAGAGCCGTCTATCAACCATTGACGAGACAAGGCGATCAAGTGACGCAGGCATCTCCTTTAACAAAGCAGCAACTCAGACTCACTCGAGAGCAATCGAGACACCCAAGGGCATCATGGCCAACGACTCTGTGCAGACACTGTCCACAAAGACCGAAGCCAAGCACGCACCATCGCAGATTCGAGCTGCCGACGTCACCCCCATTCCAGCTGTGCCAGCCTTGGCATCAAGTCAACGCACCAACCTCAACGTCTCGAATGCAGCTGCCAAAGCTGGGCCACAAACGGGATCAAACGCAAGTGCTGGCCACCGCAATGGAGCAGAGAATGCATCTCTGCCAGCCTTGATGGCTCCTCCTCGCAAGCCACATGCATCGTCCTCCTCCTCGCGTAGGCCACGACTCGTTCGAGCCAAAAGTGTTCCCAACTTGCGTGCCAAAGCCACTCTGGACATCTCGGCGCAATCGCATCATCGCCTCATCCTGCCAAGTCATTGGGCTAGCCATACCTCATCTCACTCCCGACAGGGCCGCGAAGGCCATAATGCCTCCAGCAAGGGCTCTCACACCAGACCCTCAAAGGGCTTTGCGTTCAACCTCGCCCACTACCCAACGGCAACCAGCAGCTCGCGCTCGCGATCCACTTTCACACCAACTCTGCATCCTCCCATTACCAGACACACCCTGCGCGAGCTTGATCTGTTCGAGATCCTCAAGAACCCACAGCTTCGTCACGATGTGGTGTTTGACCCCAACGTTCAGTTCCGTCCCAACTTCGATGGCGAGCGTGGACGTCGCAAGCGAGAGGCTGGCGAAAGGTATTGGACTGCTGTGGTGCGCGAGATCGAGACGGGTTGCACGTGCACTGCTTTCTCACATGGTCAGCTCTTGCCTTGTACTTGCAAGGCTAAGGATCGAGCTCGAAATGTTGATGCTAGTATGACTGGCAAGCAGGACTCTGCCGCCGCCGCCGTCGCTTCGGGTACCAATGGTCAGGGGCGCAATTTGGCCTCATCGCGCATCCCGTCGCGTATCCCGCTGCTAGTGCAAGAACTTCGAACCATCTGTCTGTCCATTTTGCCCTCCAACTATCCGGCTGATTCCGCTTTGCTCGAGGCTGACGAGGCATCTGGCTCGGTAGCTGATCAGCAGAAGGTTGGCGAATCGACCGAGTCTTCCTCAACCGAGAAGAAGGCTTCCACCTCGGGATCAACAACGGGATCAACGTGGGCAACCACGCATCATCAGCTCATTGCACAGACGCTTGATCCACACTTGATCTCGCAGGAGTTGCAGCATGGTGTGCTTGATGTTCCCGCACTGATCACGTTCATGGGCTCCATCCTCAAGCTTCACTGCGCACCCATGCGCGATGAAGCCATCGAGAAGATGGTCGAAGTTGTCTGCGTTGATCACAACATTGGCAAGGGTCTCCGTCTCTGTTTCGAAATTCTCGAGTTGATGAAGCTGGACATTGCCAACCACCAGCTTCGCTCAGCTCGACCCTTCCTCGTTGAGACAGCGGTCGACTTTGAGATCCGATGGTTTAAGGAGCAGATCGAACAGGGTAAGATGTCGCTTGACAAGACAAATTCTTGGATGCAGCAAGCTCTAGCATCGGGTTCAGCCGAGGACGGAGCCGTCTCTCGTAGCGAGACAGTGGTGAAAGCCTTTAACTCTGGCATGTTGCAACTCATCTTTGACGTTCCTGGCACTTTACCTGTTCTCTCGCCAGTGGCTACGCCTCTTGGCTCTCCGTCGTCTTCATCGCTCAACAACACCTTTGCAGCTCATTACCCGGAGACGTTCCAGTTCGATGCATACAGGATGATGACGTTCCACAACGACGTTTCGGATCTGACCATCGTCTACATGCTTGTGCTGCTCTTCCGTCAACTCTGCAGTACGCCACTCGACGACGCTGGCCCTCTGCCGGCTTCGATGAGCGGCATCGTGCAGAAGCAACTCAAGAGCATCAAGGGGGAGATTTGGTGTTTGGTCAACGACGCTAACCTATGTCTTTCCAGTTCGGGTGGCTTCCCATCGACTTGCGGTGCTAGCACTGGTGGAGGCAGCAGCAGGGTAGATGGAGGAAAGCCTTTCCTCGGGCTCGGGAGTGCGGGTGGATTTGCCAAGTTGGATTCTCCGAGATGGAGAAGAGCGATGCAGAATGTGTTGCTGCAGGTAGCAGCTCGTGCTTCAGCAGTGCAATCGACTGCAAGGGCAGGCGGTACTGATCCGAGCAATGTCAAAGTTGTGGCGCCTTCAGCAGCGACACAGAAAGTGCTCAACTCGTGGATGGACACCAACCTGCGAACTGGGTCGTCACTGCATAAGATCTGCCAGACTCGATTGAAAGACGTTGTGCTGGGTATGCTCACAGAGAAGGTTAAGAATGGATTGCTTCCCTCTTCCTCTGCTTCCTCTTCTTGCACAGCAACCGGTGCCTCGACTAGCAGCAGTGAGGAGATGGGACGCAAACGTGTGCAATCTGATGAAGACATACCATCAAAGAGACTCAAGGGCGACGCTTGCTCTGCTTCCAGTACTTCTGACACCGTGGCCATTCCATCTGCTGCGAACGGAATATGTGCTCCGACATCATGGGACACAAGCTTATCGCGCGCAGGGCTGGAACCTTTTGCAGCCGAGATCCGACTGCTTTCTGACCGTATCGCCAAGGTAGCAACCTTCCACCTGCGGGTGTTCAGGAATCTGTACGAGGGCATCGAAGTTGCTCGTACCAAAGGGTCGTCTTCGTCTTTGTCTTTGTTGTAGAGGATGCTCACATAGAGCACAGTCTTCTTTGTTGTGGACTATCCTTGCATGTTTCCTTTTTCATATATGAACTTTTTCTATCTCTGTTGCAATGCATATTATGTCCTTTTATCACTACCACTTTATCATATCGTAATCGCCTGTGATGGTACGGTGGTGTCTGAGTTGAGGCTTGGCTTGTTCATGACAAGGAGTACGCTGCAAATCATGTCAAGTGAGCTGTTTAAACGGTTAGTAGGGCGCACAATGCACGCTCAACACGTTTAAATCCAATTCCTGCATCTATATCTCTCTTTTTCTACAGCCGCAATACAAAGATTTAATTGAAATTCAAGCTTCATGCAGAGAAATGCACAACGCATGTTGGGTTGTATCTTTTGCTGCAGAGCGCTGATCAGTTTGTTTTCCCTCTCTCCCCGCCTCACGTTGAAGTGAAGGGGGGATGTAGGAGAAACTTCTTTTGTTTCGTCTGTCTTGCCTTTGCCCTTTCCTTACTTGCTTCTGTGTTGATCATCTTTTTTTTTCTTCTTCCCGTTTCCCAGCGCTATCATTTGTGAATACGAGGAAGAAGTTGATGGTTTAAAGTGAAACTACAACGCGCGCTTTCGAGACAGAAGTGGGAGGAGGTGAGGGAGAGAAAGAGAGGGTTGCCGGCTTCGCGACCAAAAAAGGGCGTGTTTTGTTTGTGTTTTCTCGCTGTGCTGGATGCGCGCTCGTGCTATTTCGGCCTCTCTTTTTGCTCGCTTGGCATTTCAATTTCAGCAGCCCAAATGAGTGAGAGACGCTTTACCCCTCTTTCGCTCAGTGTTTTTCCCCCGCGTCTCCCTCTCTCAACATCAATCACTCTCATCTCTCGTCCACATCTTGAATCTCTTCCAACTACTTCTTCTCTCGGAAACTCTCTTTATCAAACCAGCATCGCATCAAACAAACTCAAGGAAACCAGGTTGGATACTTACGATCTCTACACAACGCGTCCAGCATCCCGGACGCACATCGCTCGGGGGAAAGATATTTGAAGTAGTTGAGACAAACTTTTGATTGGCTAGGCTTGACTCTTTGGACGGAAACGTCTTGCTAGAGGGAGGAAAGACGTACATCTTGGAATATCGCGCAATCAGCTCGGTGTTGAAAGGATCAAGGTAGCAAAGTTGCTCCAGCATCGCATAGCATCGTGTTGAAACTCTCTCGTTCGAAGGCACTGTCACTTCACAACAAGAACAACAACAACACTCTCTACACTCGCTTTTCCATTATCGGAACCTTCTCTCTCCCCCTTCACTTGATTCAAGCATGTCTTCACCAATCACAAGCGTTCCGGACCCATCCGAATCCTCCTCCTCCCCCCTCGCATCTATCATTACCCAAGTTCAACCAGGTCAAGCACCCGCTGCTCGTACCGCCGTTCCTCGCGCTCCCACACAAGCCGTACCAAAGAAGAAAAAGAAGAAGAAACCCTCCTCAACCTCTGCTTCTCCCACCACTCCAAATGCGCAAGAGGCAGCGCCAAGGTCACAGGAGGAAGCAGTGGCCGAAGCAGCAAGGTTAGGTTCTCAAGCTGCACAAACGCAGGCTAGAGCACAAACTACCACTCCCAATGCCGGTGTTGTGGCTGCATCAACATCAGGTGCAGAAGCGGGAGAGGAGGGTCAACATTCTCATCAAGCATCAAGCACGTTAGTTGGTGGAAGCAGTAGTGCTGGCAATACGCTTACTCCTAATGCTGCTGCTGTTGCTGCAACTGAGCAGGGAGGAGGTGGAAGTGTAGATGGGAAAGTAGCAGCGACAGAAAGTAGTGAAGGAACGGTTGAAAAAGATGGTTTGATCGATGTTCCTCCGAGAAAACACGATGTTACTCCTGCTCCAGCTTTACCGAATGCCGCTGCTGTTGGTGGGGCTAAACAGATTCCTACACCAGCGAGTGGGGCTAGTACTGCAGCGAAGACTACACCTGTTCAGCAATCAACGAGGACTGCTGCTTCGAATACTGGTACAGGTGCAGCTGCCGGCAGTGCGGCAGGTGCGGGGGGAAAAGCAAAGAAGCCAGGGTTTGGTGCAAAATTGATAGCTTTCCTAACTTGTTCTTCCGCTACATCGGCGGTTGTACAACAAGAGATGTCGGAGAAGAATCGCAACAACCCCGCCACAACAACGACCGCCACTAGCGCTCGTAATGCCTCTACCACTCCCAACACCACAGCAGCAACAGCAGCAGGTGTAGTAGTTCCCCCTCGAACACCCAACTCCAAAGGCGGTTCCACCACCACTCCCAACCCGGACTATCCCACCACTCCCGGTGGAGGTACCAAACTTCCCAAAGCAGAAACAGGCGACGTTATGTCAGGAGCAGTAGTCCCACCCGGTTCATCCTTCGTCACTCCCAATGACACTTCCTCCCCTTCACCCCTCCCTGCTTCATCCTCCACTTCGTCCTCTGCTGCGTCTTCGATCGCCGAAACTTCGTCTGAAGAAGACGAGCTCCTCGACGATTACGATATTACCGAAGAACAACGTCTCATTGCATCCGGAGGAATCGGTATACCTCTCGATGAGTTTGGTAATCCTTCTCCACTTCTTCCTCCCATTGGGGTTCATGATAGTGGCAGGAAGTGTTTGGTGTTGGATTTGGATGAGACGTTGGTACATTCGAGTTTTAAGATGATTCAAAATGCGGATTTTATAGTTCCGGTCGAGATCGATGGTACAGTGCATAATGTTTATGTGATCAAACGACCGGGTGTTGATGAATTTATGCGTCAGATGGGTCTCATTTACGAGGTGGTGGTTTTTACCGCTTCCTTGTCCAAATATGCCGATCCGGTTCTGGATATGTTGGACATACATCATAGTGTCAGACACAGATTGTTTAGGGAAAGTTGCTACAACCACAAAGGAAACTACGTTAAAGATCTATCTCAGCTAGGAAGGGACATAGCAGATAGTATCATCATAGACAATTCTCCAGCAAGTTACATCTTTCACCCCAACAACGCCGTCCCGGTCAGTAGCTGGTTCAACGATCCACATGATACAGAACTCACAGATTTGGTTCCCTTCCTAGCGGATCTGGCAGACGTAGATGACGTTAGAGCCGTTTTGGACGGCGCACTCTAGGTCGCGACGATATACCCTGAAATGCAACACACACTCTTTTATCGGATCTCTTTACCTCTCTCTTTCATTCAAAGTTCCAATCATCAATTGACTTCCCGCAATTCCAATGCCACTTTCACAATGCAGAATCAGACTGAAACGAGTGACACAAGGAGGGACGTTGAATTGCAAACGGAACTAACTCCGGCAAAAGGATGCGACTAGACTTCCACCCCCGAATCACGATCATCATCCGCACTAGCATCTAACAAGATCTTAGCCACACTGACTTCTGGCAGGTAGGAGGAAGGAAGACGGTTGATCTTCCTACCGAGTGCAGTGCAGAGATCAGTGATGAGGTCAAGACTGGATTCGAGATCCTCTACCTCTTCCACCTCTGCCGCCGTTGCCAACGAAGTAGTAGGGGTGGGGGTAAGGGAAGAAGTGGCAGCAGCGACGAGTTTTCTGATCCTCAAAGTGGCGTTATGTAGATCTTCGACGGTAGTTCGTGTATCAGCAAAGGTGCGGAGGAAAGCCAACCAGGAGAGGAAAAGGTTTGCCTTTGCATCGAGTTCATCCTTCGCGCCCCTGACGACCTGGGCTTCGGTGGAGGACAAGTTAGTGTCGACGAAAGAGTGCAGCGTGGAAACGCTGGCGAGGCCACCTCCGCTTTGAAGAGCAAAAGGATGTTCGCTGAGGATAGAAGCGACGTGACGGGCAAGAGGAAGGTTCCCAAGAATTGCAGACCAAGTAGCAAGGGTGACTTGGGCCATTTGCCAGGCGCGAGCGGTTGGAGGTGCGGTGCGAGCGAGCGAAGTGATCTCGGAATGCAACTCTTTTCGCTGATCGGCGTTGCGCACCACGTCCAGGTCAAGCCTCTGCTTCGATTGTAGAGAAACAAAGTTTCGAACCAGTAAAGAAGCGTGCGACGACTCAGCGGCTGCGAAGGGGCACGACGCACGTACGAGACTAGCCAGAAGCTTATTCCACACATCGGTAAGACGGGCGCAGTAATAGACGTCGGCGATAGCCAGAACGACGGAGAACTCGCAATCGCGAGGTTCGACGCTAGTCGACGCTGTCACGAGCAAGTCTAGCGCGCTGTCGAGGTCCAACGACAGAACAGACGAAAGCCAAGAAGCATCTTCGGATTGAGCCAGGTCCTGGTCCTTGTCCAAAGCTGAAACTGATACAGTCTCGTTGCTGCTCACATTGCCTGGAACCGTGGTGCGAAGCGATGCTCGTGCTTCAGTCCAGAGCTGGTCAGCAAGATCTTGCACAGAGTCAATGCCTTCGCCGATACGGGCAAAGGACAGAGCCAAAGTGGCCTTGAGTCTGGGAGAAGCCAAAGTGGGATCCCGGATCGAAGCAATCGGCGTCTTGCCACAGACGTACTCGCTGTTGGCGAGACGAAGTGCGGTGGAAAGTCGAAGCGTCACCGACGACTGTGCTTTGCTTTCGCAGAGCGTCTCCACTTCCAGGAGACGGCCAAGCGCAGCTGCATCCTCGTTGTCCAATCGCTGGGCGGGCATAAGCTTGTGCAAGCGCGACATGCGGCTCAGAGCAAGACGCAACGACGCTGCAAACACAGAAGGTGCTGCAAGGACGGCAGAGACAGGCGCATCAATGTGGGAACGCACAGCAGCATCGAAAGTCGCAACATCCATCTCACCTTTGGCCAAAGCTAGGCGGAGCTTGCGACTCTGGCCGGCGTGCATGGCGTCATCATTCTCGGTATCAGCCCCGTCGCCGCTCTCTGTGAACCGCTCTGAACGAGCCCTGGAGCCGAAGAGACGGGAGAAGAGGGGCCAGATAAGGAAAAGGAAGCAGAATGCAAACGAGACGATGCGTAGCACCTCGAATGCGAGCGCATGGGTTGGAACTGCATCAAAGGCGTGCGGGTCTTGAGCAACGGACGTGGTGGGTGCCATGTAGGTAACCGATCGCTTGAGCAGCTGACGGCTGGCACCGACCATTACTTTACCGGCAGCTGGGCGGCTGACGGCCACGGTGCCATCAGAGGCGGTGGAATCGAGGGCAAACTCGGTTCCAGAACCGATGAAGCTAATACCCAAGAAGGTGGCAAGCATGTATCGGGACGAAGCGACAGACGAGAGCGCACCACCCACGCCGGAACGACGACCTCGAGCAGCTTTCGACCCGGTGCGACTTCGTGCCGATGGTGGCGACGACGATGAGGCACTAGCGTAAGAACTCTCACCAGCTTCTGCCTCGTCCTCGTCATCCTCGCCATCATCATCTTCGTCATCATCGTCCTCGCCTTCAGCGTTGCCTGATGCCTCTTCGGCTTCCTCCTCTTCCTTGGCAGCAGCTGCAGCGGCGAAAGCCTCCTGCTCGGCAACGACCTTGTCCATCTCGGCCTCCCAGAGTTCGAGAAGCTCTTCACCACCTTCAAGACTGCGAACAAGCTCGCGAAGACCGGCAACCTCGCTAGCCAATCGAAGCTCCCTAGACTTGAGATACTTAATGTAGTCAGTAGCCTTGCCAAGAATGGTAGCCTTGTTGAGCTTGGTAGCTGCGGGGACGCCGTCGACAAGATCTTCCTCCTGTTGGGCTTTACGGCTTCTACGACCGGAAGGTGTCTTGCGTGGGCGGATCTCGCGAAGAGCGGGCACTGCACGACGAAGAGCTGCAATCCTGTCGTTGATGTTGTTACGATACCTTCTCTCGATAGCGTTGTGGGCAACCTTCTTTTGCTGACGAGTAGCGGGATCCAGTTGAGGCTTATCGCCTGCAGCAGCGGCGCTGGCGGAATGGGATGGATCCTGAGATGCAGCGGATGCGGCGGCGGCTTTGGCAGCGGCGGCAGCTTGACTCTCTTGAAGCCTCTTGGCTTTGAGCCTTTCAATGGCGGCAAGAGCAGTTGCGTTACTACCCACTTCCATATGTGGAAGCTTGCTGCTGAGCTGGCTGAGAGGAGTTGTGGTCGATGACGAAGCCGTCTTGGTGGATTCGAGAGGCAAAACGGTCGCTTTGGGCTTCTTGGTCTTGCGAGCGTCATCTGCGGCTTCGACCTTGGACGCAGTAGATGCTGCAGCCTTCTTGGCGCTGGCCTTTGAAGCAGGCTTGCTGTTGCCGACATCTTTGTCAGCAGCATCCGCAGCGCATCTCTTCTTGCTGGAAGCATTGGCTTCAGTCGAACTCGATGGAACCGAAGTGGAAGATAGCTCGGCAGAGTCTGGCTGTGATGCAGATGATGGTTGGAGACCTGTAGCGTTCGGAGCGAGGAAGTTGGGGTTCCATTGCGGCTGAGCAGTGCTCGCGAAGTCTCCGATATGGGACGGCGCTGAGAGTGAAGCGTTACTAGCAGGAAGAGATGCTGGTGGGAGCTGGACGGTGTTCAAGCCAAAAGGCGAGGTGGAAGATGAGGCATGTAAGTTGAAGTTCTGAGCATAGGGCGACATGGTATCGGAGCCCGAGTAAGAGTGAGGATATGAAGCGTTGGAGAGATCGAGACTGCCATCTGGACTGAAGGCGTTGCCGTTGTGAGAGGCTAGCGATAAGGAGAGATTGCGGGCAGAAGAGCTCATGTCGGACTCAGGTGGGGTCGGGAAGTTGGCCGAACCATATACGAGGTCATTGATGCTGTGAGGACTTGCGCCGCTGTCGCTGGAGCCAGAGACGAATGAGCCAGCGTAAGAAGCAGAGAAGGAAGCGAGGGATGCTGGGGCTTCGAGGTCAGTGAAGTGATCTGATGGCAAGGTAGCGTCCATGAGGGTACGCATCATCGAATCGTAGTCTTCGCTAGACCAAGGACCAGAGGGCTGGTTCTGGAGGAGCTCAAGGTCATCGTGCTTGGGTGCGACGATGCTGGGCAGCATGTGCTGCTGTTGCAAGATGCGCATGGCCTCATGTTGTGCTTGTTGATGTTGGAATTGTTGAAGCTGGTTCTCTAATGAATCTGACTGCTGAGACTGCTGTCCATTCTCAGAGTGTTGTTGAAAGTGTTGCTGCGGCGCATTATGGCCAGCGTGCGACTGAAACATGACGGCGAGACCAGCGAGTATAGGCGGGCAGGGTGATCGAAGGCCTGACCTGTGGACGAGAATGTGGTAGGGGTGTACGAGAAGTCTGATGCGCCTATTGAGTAAAGCTTCTTATGTGCTGGTGTATTGGCAGTCAGAGCCGAGATTAGAGTGGTGGTCGCAGAGCAAGCAAGGTTCGAGTAAGACTTTTGAGAGGTTGGACGATGGACAGACTCTGCAAAGGCAAAGACAGATAAGGCTCTGCTACAAACTGTCGGATCAAAGCCGGGCTGTGCTGTACAGTCTACGAGTCGGATGTGCCGCGCCGAAGTATGCGATGAAATCGGATGGCTGAGTTGACAGCGGCGGGTAGCTGCGTGATTCGGATGGAATGGCCAAAAGCCTTCGTTTGTGAAGAATAGAGTGGTGAAGGTATAGCAAAGCGTGACTCTAAGGTGCAATAGGATCAATGGCGTAAAGTGAGTTAGCTGTCAAAAGTGTGTGTGTGTGAGTGCAGCATCGTACGATTTTGTAGTGGAGCAGTGAAATCAACTGAAAGCCGGCAGAAGAAGGCTGTGTGTGTGTGTCAGTCACAGTTGGCCTCTTCCGATTTCAGTTGTCAAATTTGGCGGCGAATTGACCCTGGTCAGGATCTGCACTGGGAACAGGCCTTTCCAGAGTGACCAACGAACCCTGCATGCATTTAGAATTGGGATCGCGTTACGTTCAGCAGCGGCACAGGTCTCCTCATTTTCAACCAAAATCTTGGAATTTCGAACGCCTGTTCAGCGCTCGACACTCACGACTGCCTGAGCACCATCAGGGAACATCACGCCACTTTGGGTCGTTATACAGAGTCAAACGACACGGATAACCTTTGTCATGACCCTCCATTTTCTGAATCGTCTGCGTGCTCGAGCTTCTGCTACAGCATTGGTCTGACTGTTCTTTGATCATTGTCGATCGCTAACGTCATGGCTACATGATCAGCGATTGTGTTGGGTGAGCATAGAGGGTCAGGCAAAGATCATGGTGACTCTGAGTCGACTTGTGGACAGATATAATTGCAATTTTTGCCGATGCACGCTATAGAGCTTCTTTAGCTCAGTTGGTACGAGCGTCCGACTGAAGAATTCAGTTTCACCAGTCGCCACTGTTAACAGTGGACATACGGTATCGGGAGGTCACCTGTTCGACCCAGGTAAGGAGCATTTCTTTTTTCCTTTTTCTCGAAGGCACTGTATTATGTAATTAGTAATAAGCGTTGTTGAGAAAGTCTGGAGAGTGGAGCAACTGCCGGAAATTTTTCTCGAGAAATTTGAGAAAGAAACACTTCGAGACCCTTTTTTTCCTTTCTTGCGAAACCTTCTTGCATTGCTCAGCAGCAGCAGCAACGACGACCTTTTGCTTTCTACGCCTCGTCATCACTTACGACTTGGCGCCATCACCACCACGACCGTCCCGCCACCCAGCTTCAGCTTGCATCATCGAAAAAGCTAGAGATAATCTTCCTCGAGCTTTTGGAAGTATCTGAACTTCGAGGCAGTCCGGCATACTTTCGGGTAGTAAACCTCGAGCGCGGCGCCGGCGCTTTGCTGCTATTTGACTGAGCGAGCACGCAGTCGGATAACGTTCTCAGTCTAAACCACACACCCTTACCTTGCCGTTCCATCACAGGCTTCACCACCATGGCGGACGCTCAGCAGGCCAACAAGGCGCATCGCAAAGCCAAAACCGGTGGCAAGGCTGAAAAAACTAAAGCCAAACACACCAACGGATTCAACCCCAAGGCTTTCATCTCGGCCAACATCAATGTCGCCCAAAAGCAGATCCTTCGTAATGCCGAGAAAGATCAAAAGCGATACCACGTGCCCCTCGCCGATCGAACACCAGAAGATGAACCACCTCCCATCATTGTAGCCGTCGTCGGACCCGAAGGTGTCGGCAAGACTACTCTGATGCGTTCCCTTATTCGTAGATATACCAAACACACACTTGCCGAGATCAAAGGACCGGTAACTGTTGTCACGGGTAAGAAGCGTAGGGTGACGTTTATCGAGTGCAACAACGATATCAACAGTATGATCGATATCGGCAAAGTTGCTGATTTGGTACTGCTCATGATTGACGGTTCGTTTGGGTTCGAGATGGAAACGATGGAGTTCTTGAACGTCTTGCAATCGCATGGTTTCCCAAAGGTCATCGGAGTTCTGACGCATTTGGATTTGATCAAGAAAGCGAAAACACTCAAAGCAACCAAAAAGCGTTTGAAGCAACGTTTCTGGACCGAAATCTACGATGGTGCCAAACTTTTCTACCTTTCCGGTATCATCAACGGTCGCTATCCCGATACAGAGATTCAGAACCTCTCACGCTTCATTGGCGTGATGAAATTCCGACCGCTTATCTTCCGCAATGCCCACCCTTACGTCCTTGCAGATCGAATGGAAGATCTCACACCAAGAGAAGAGATTCGTGCCAACCCTAAAGGTGACCGCACAATCACCATCTACGGTTATCTCCGCGGTACTCATCTCCGCCCTTCGCAACGAGTTCACATTCCCGGTGCAGGTGACCTTTCCATCACATCCGTCGAAAAGCTCAACGATCCATGTCCACTCCCCACACAAGACAGCGAGAAGCGTCGCAAACTTTCCGACAAGGCCAAACTCATTCATGCTCCCATGAGTGACGTGGGCGGTGTCATGTTCGATAAGGATGCTGTGTACATCAACGTCCCAGGCAACTTTACACGCAATGGCGAGAACGGTGAACCAGCAGGTGAGGGTGAAAAGATGGTCATGGATCTTCAAGATGCTCATACGACGTTGGACAATCTTGCGGCGCAAAGTGAGCTTCGTCTCTTCGATTCGGATTCGACTGGACTGCGAGACGTCAAGGCGGATGAGGTAGATGACGCAGCTGATGCGTTCAAGCATTCTTCGCCTGCGAAGGGCAAGCGTGTCAGAAGGGCTGCGTTTGACGATGTGCTCCTTGATGACGATATCGAGGATGAGGACGACGATGATCAGGATGATGGAGGCTTCGATGATGAGGACGATGAAGATAATGCTCGTCGCCGCGCGTTTACACGCAAAGCTATTGAAGCCGACGAAGCTGACGCACCAGGATCCAAAGACATTCCTTTCGCCGATAGCGACTCTGACATGGGTCTTGGCTCCGATGACGACGACAACGAGGAAGACGAACATAGTGGCTCAGGATCTGGTGTCGGCTCAGAAGAAGACGACGACGAGATCGCACCATGGAAGCGTGACTTAGCCGCAAGAGCAGAAGCCACCGTCCGAGCCAACAAAAACCGACGTCCCATCGATCTCACTCGTCTCATCTACAATTCTGACAAAACCCCCGAGCAAATCGCATCCGGAGACATCTACAGCGACAGCAACGACGATGCCGAAGACGACATTCGCAAGATGGCAGAAGAAGACGATGGCGACTTCTTCTTCCGTCCTGCTGATGGCAAGGCCTCTTCCTCTTCCAAACTCGCTGATCCGGAGGATGAATATCAAGACGTCCCCGACCAGGCCCGACCTCTTGCCAAGGCAGTCGATCTTAGTCACTGGTCGGAAGAGCGTGTTTTGGATTCGATTCGAAAGTTCTTCATCACAGGCGACGAGCCGGATAACCTTGAAGAGCGTAAAGATGGCAAACGTGGTGAGCCTTCTGCTGATCTTTCCGACGATGACGATGCTGACTCTGACGCGGAAGACAAAGCAGCCAATTCTGGCGACGAAGGTGACGAAGTCGTCAAAGCCAAAGCACTTGCTGCTAAGAAAGAAGCTCTGAAACGTCGATTCGACGAACAATACGACGATCCGGATGCAGACACCAAACAAGACTGGTACGATGAGCAAAAAGATGCACTTGCTGCTCAAGCCGCCTTGAACAAGGCAGAATTCGAATCTGTTGATGAAGAAGTTCGTCATCAAGTCGTAGGATATCAACCTGGTGCTTATGTTCGTATTGAACTTTCCAAAGTTGCTTATGAACTTGTTGAAAACTTCGATCCGAACTATCCTCTTCTCGTTGGAGGTCTCCTAGCAAGTGAGGAGAGTTTTGGTTTCATTCAGGTGCGAATTAAACGTCATCGATGGCATCAGAAGATTCTCAAAACCAACGATCCCTTGATCTTTTCCTTGGGCTGGCGTCGATTCCAGTCGATTCCGATCTACTCGTTGGATGATGGAACTAGAAATCGAATGCTCAAGTACACCCCTGAGCATATGCATTGTCTTGCGACCTTCTACGGACCTATTTCTGCTCCCAACACGGGTTTCTGTGCTTTCAACACGCTCTCTACCTCTACTCCCTCATTTAGGGTTTCAGCCACCGGTGTAGTGTTGGATGTGGATGCAGGTTCACAGAAGATTGTCAAGAAGCTCAAACTCACCGGTACACCGAGCAAGGTTTACAAAAATACCGCCTTTATCAAAGACATGTTTACTTCGGCTCTGGAAGTGGCTAAATTCGAAGGAGCACATATCAAGACCGTTTCGGGTATTCGAGGTCAGGTCAAAAAGGCCCTTGCTAAGCCGGAAGGACATTTTAGGGCTACTTTTGAAGACAAGATCTTAATGTCTGACATTGTATTCCTTAGAGCATGGTATACTATTCAACCTCGCAAGTTCTATAATCCAGTAACCTCGTTGCTGCTTTCGGGGGATAGGAGGATTTGGCAAGGAATGAGGCTTACAGGTGCAGTTAGGAAGGAGAGACAACTTAAGGCTCCTAATCATATTAACTCTTCTTATCGGGATGTTGAAAGAACTGCAGAGCGTAAGTTCAATCCTCTTCGGGTTCCAAGAGCTCTACAAGCCGAGTTACCTTTCAAGTCTAAGCCCAAACAAATGCAGGCGGCGAAGAATACTTCGTACCTTGCCAAACGCGCAGTGGTGCTGGAGGGAGATGAAAAGAAAGCACTCGCTTTGTTGCAACAGATGAAGACGGTTCAGAGGGAGAAGGAGGAGAAGAGGAAGGCGAAGAATAACGAGAAGAAGGCGGAAAAGCAAAAACTTGCAGCAAAGGATGAAGAGATCAGAACTCAAAAGAGGAAAGCTGAAATGAAGGAGATCTATCGAATTCAAGGTATGAAGGCTCAAAGCGCTGCTAAGAGGCAGAAGACTGGAAAGTAAATCAAGCCCCTTTCATGTGTGGAAGATGGAGATAGGAATGGCGGTTTCACACAGTTGTTACAGTATTGTCTTTCGCAGCCGCACGAAACTTTGATTGTTATCTTCACGGTGTCAGTGCTCTATTCGTGATTGTTTGTTGATGCTTGATCCGCATGAGGATGGGCCCGTGAGACTTTGGCATGCCATGCATTGGATTGTTCGAGTGAGATCTGATGCACATTAAACTGCTTTGTCCTGGTGAAAAGTATTGCGCGATGCGAAGAAGTGCTGTCCTACCTGCCATCAACGATACATTTCATGCAAAGCCACACTCTAAGGCACCCACAGCAGCCATAATTGACTCCATCATCCGTCCTACAGCTTCCATTGTTCCGGTACCAAACGACTGATGCGCTGTCTGACTCAAGAAGACCATGCAACCCTGTGCGCATACTGTAGCTTCAGCGAATGACCCATCTCACAGGCACTGAAGGGGGCGCATTCCTTGGGTTCATATATGAAATGAAAGGGCTGGGCTGATTTTAAGGCTTGCTGCTGGTGGCAACACAGTAAACTTAGTTGCTCAGCTGCAATCGTGGCAGGAAGAACCAAAAGAAAGAAACAGCGTGGATCCCGATTCCGAAGGTGTCGTTTGAGGCGACAAGCACACTTTGTGCTGCCTATCAGCGTTGATTCCGATCCCGAATCGCAATTTGGATTTCCCGTTTGCACACCCACGAGATTACGGCTTGACAGCAAGCAGAGAAGCAGGTCGCTTGACGAGTTGTGCCACTTTAGATGCCAGAAAAAGAGCTCGATCTGCCTTTTTCCGCGCTTCTATTCCTTGCGAAACTTGCACAGTACGCTGCGTTGCAGAGCCCGGCTTTTGGTCTGTGATGCATCAAATTTCAAAGGCGGGAGCAATTAGACAGCGGCTCCAGTCCAATTTTCTTCATCGTGACATCAACCTTCTTCATCTTCTTGTTCCACTGCAGATGAAGTGAGATCGAAAGCAGTCCTGTACTTAGCCACCCTCCATTTGTCATGGCTTCTGCTCGGAGATCAATGGCGTTACGAGCTGCGATCGATGTTCCACGGTGGGATGAAATGAATCAAGTTGTCATGGGCGACCAGATCTTGGTTTCATTTCCGAACGCAGCGTCGGTCAAAAAGAAAAAAAGAGCCGGTTTTGTGGGATGCAGAAAAGTGTATGTGGGCTTCGGCAAGTGAGGTCACCGACCAAAAAGCTACATACAGTACATGAACCAGAAATTTCTCCAACTCCGCAAACGTTAGCTTTTGTCATGCTCAACCGCAGCCGCCGCTCTGAGCTGAGTACAAGCTAAACTACTGATTGTTCATCGTGACAGCCCGCATGGACTGCGCTTCTCCAATCTTGTGATACTGTGGCTGATGGGAAGAGAGCCAAGCTAGAGGAGGACAGGTCCCAATGAATTGTTTGGGGGGAGGGGGCCGAGGTGCCGAAACCGATGTCGCAGCTTGTCGGGTGAAGACTTCTCATAGAAGCTGCACTCTAGCTCTTCGCACAGTCGCGTGGAAGTGAGACCCGCACTTCGTTTTGTCGCCTAAGCAGGATGTTCCAGACGAAGTTGTTTGTTCATCCGAAGCTTCTCCGCTTTCCATGTGTCCAAGCAGACTGTCGCCGATCCAGCTTTTCTTTCTTCCTTCCCCCTTTTCTGAAGACCTTCTCTCCAGCGACCTTGACACACTTCATTTACTCGCAGCCCTCGCAGCGCTCATAAGCGAGGGAACAAGGCGCTGTCCATTGTTGCTGGTGCAGAACAAAGGGTCAGCCGCGGGTTTGCTGCCCACAGTCCCGTGATAGATCGGAAGGAGCAAAGCCCCGTTGAGCGGATCCAGCTCATATCCACCTCGCTTTCGGTCGTACCTTCTTCTATCTTCGCAGCGGTTACTTCCCACTCTTCATCTTGGTCGAACCTCGTAGGTCATTGAAGCTCCCCTACCTTCTTCCACCAGCTTTCGCTAGGCGCTTGCACCTCACCCCTCTACAAGCGAGCCATTGCATCCAAACGGCATCGGATCAACTTTCATGCCAAGAAGGCACTCGGCACGCCTCAAAACGAACCCCATAAGACCAGCGACCCCGTCCTCGCAATCCCGACATACTCCTCATTCTCGACCCACTCCAGCACGCCACCTGCTGTTCCCATTCTTGGCCAGCTCCGCTCCGACCCGACCGTCTTTGCTGGCGCCATCCAAATATCGCATCCATCGATCTCTTGGCTGAAAACAATCGTTCGCTCGTCGAGAACCTCATCGGTGCGGGGGAACGCGTCTCCCTCTTGTTTCGCTTGCGACTCTGAAGGCTTTCTGCTCTGCAGCTGTGCTGGTAGGTGTGCGTTCAGGAGCATTCCAAGGAGCCGCGTGGTCGCCCACCCGCACTCATGGATTCCGCGCGAGGCAATCGCAAGGTATTGCCCAACTACCTCTTGGATGACTACGTTCCGTCCCCCGATCCGAAGCCGTCTTCCAACAATGGTGGTAGGGGACATTCTCAATCGCTGCCTTTCGATGGCTACCAGCGCCTGAATGACCCTGTGTCCGGGACAAGTTCTGCTGCTTGCGGAGATGGTGAGGCAATCGATGCATCGGGCCCAGGACTCTTACCTCGGAGGAAGAAGAAATTGAAACAGGCCTGTGTGTACTGTCGACGTTCGCATCTGGTCTGCGAGGAGAAACGGCCTTGTCACCGCTGCGTCAAGCGAGGCATTGCGGATCGTTGCCTAGATCCTCCGCAAGAGGGGCAGCTCTTGCAGGACGGTAGCGGGCTCGGCGGATACGAGGGCAGCTCCAACGCGGGCTCTGCCAAAGACACTTTTGTTTCACCTCCGCCGCCTCTCGCAGGTCGAGGAAAGGCATTGCCGGATAGCGGTGCCTCATCTTCAACATCGGCAAGCGCCGAACCGACAGGAGCAGATAGCGGACCACGCCGGAAGCGGAAGGCAACGTCAGACACCCCACATCACCACGTAAACGACTTTGATCGACACGCCGAAGATCGGCCATCCGGTGCTTTCGAGTTCAGCAATGCAGCGAGCTCCTGTTCTGCGCAATACGGCAACACGCATGCCATCCCCACCTCTACAGCGACGTCCCAAGGGTCGCTATTGAGTAGTGCCATGCCTCATCATAGCGCGGCTTCCTATCCAACCATGTTAGCGCCGGTGCCAATACAAGCAGAGTCGTCGATGACCGCTAGGGGTGCCAACTCGCAGCTTTTGCACGGCCAGCCCATCTTTCAACCGCCATCCTCGGCGGAGTTGGACTCGCTCTTTTCCGCCTACTTCTTCGATGTCGCAGACGCCTTCAACAACCGGCCAACCAACCTGCATACACAGCAAGGGATGCATCCGCAACATTCTGTTGGTCAAGCTGGTCCGCAATTCCACCCCCAGCCAACAGAGCAAGAGCATAGTCTCCGATTAGCAGATCCGCAACAGCAACCCGGACATCAGCATGCTTCCGGCAATCTGATGCATGCGTCACATACTCACAGTCACAGTCAGCACCGCCTAGACGCTTCGGCTGCTTCTTCCCTGAATCAAGAGGATCTTCGACGAACGATTCCAGTCCCAATGCACTCACAACAGATGGGTGCGCCTTCCACGAGCATCCACGACACATCCAAGATTGATGATTCGATGAATGGTACCAACGCTGCGCACGTCAACGTCACCATCACAGGTGCTACGCATCCAGCCCCCGTTGAGGATCGAACCAAAGCGGAAGGCAAGCCAGGTCGAGAGACGTCACAAGCGACTGCGACTACGACTCGACAGCGTCCAGGTGATGTGTACGCGCCATATCCTTACAGAAAAGGGTATGCGTCGTTGATGCGATACATGACGGAGCAGAACTGGTCGGAGAAGTCGATCAGGTCTGTGGAGGCGGCGCTGTCAAAGATTCGACGGCTTTGGTTCTCGTTAGAGGACAATATCCAGCCATCGAGTATGATCCAACTGCAAGCGGAATGGGCTGGAAACGTTCGCTACTTCAGTGAATCCGTGATACCGTTCACGCCGGTACCCATGGTCGTGTGTCGCAAAGCTGGAGAGGTCTATGCCTCGAATCGGCTGGCGCAGGATCTATGTGGAAGAAGCCGAGAGCAAATGACGGGAGGCAAAATCTCGTGCTACGAGCTCATGACTGAGAGCTCGGCCTCTCAATTCTTCCGACTGTACGAGACTGCCGTGGGCGGAAAGCAAGCCGACGATGGAAGTTACGTCCCGACGGTAGGGAACACGGCACCATTGTATTGGAACGCTGAGATCGTACGACAGAACGGTGATGGCAGTCAGTCCGTTTTGCCGACGCGTGGCATCTTTGAGATGAAGATCGCACCTTGTGGCCTACCTTCTCTGTTGGTTGTCTGCTTCGTTCCCCTGTCCTAGACTCTCGCGACAGCATGGGATGCGGAGGACTAGAGATGCGAGTGATCTCGATACCTTTGTTGCTGTTGCGACCTACTTTGTATCATCATATACCACGCTACATGCCGATTCAAAAAAGCATGCCTGCGCTTTGTAATTGTATCCTATTGCCTCCATTCTCGTATAGTGTGTTGAGCTTAGTAGACTCCAATAACCTGGTCGCGGGGCTGCTGTAGATTTTCAGCGCGCTTCTGTGGATCAGAACATATCCTTGAAGTCATCTTCGAATGACGGGAATTTGATGATGCCAGGAGGCAGTCTTTCGCGCTCTTTCCTAACCGTAGCCTGCTGCTTAGCCTGCTGCTCTGCAATTTCGCCCTCGAGACGGTAAAACTCAAAGCCAGAATCTATGTTATCAAATTCGCTCCCTGGGCTCGGGATGTCGTCAGAAGCGGACGCGACAACATGCTGGCCGGGCACTTGAGCGGCAGTTGCGCTGGAAATTGCATTTGGTGGATTCGCAGCACTGTCCATTCGACCCAAAAGGATGCTAAGCGTAATGATGCTGGGCATAGACTGCGACAGATTGAGCCGGTGTAGATGAGATTGAAGCTGTGCAGAGTAGGAGGCATTGGATATCAGCGATCGCATCGACATGGCGATGCTGCCGATAAGAGGTTCGACCTCGCTTTGACGTTGCTGCCACGACTTATGAAAAAGCTCGGCGGAAGAAGGAGATCTAAGAAGGGCCTCGACCATGAGACGAGATGTCAATTGCTGCACGAGGTCTTCCACCCGGGGTGTAAGAGGGTCCTCTCGCAGCCGTGCATCCAGGTCTCTCAGATGATCTTTGCTTGAATAGGACCACTCGAGCTCGACACGAAAGTATCTGAGACACTGCTCCTTGTCGATTGTTCTACTCGGTACCAGCGTCATCATCACAGCTGTTAGGATTAAGATGGTTGGAATACATCAGCGACGGGTCATGTGGCATGATGAAATAGCCTGTGCTTACCTTCTTGTTGCTGAACCCGCCTACTTGTCGTCCGTGATGGATCCCGGGGATTTTCAGCAGCTGGATCAAAGCTACGTCGTGTATGCAAGGCAGAGAATTGCAGCCAGCCATTGCAAAGCTGAGGATACTCCCTGAAAGTTAGTGTCTGCATCGCAAGATGAACGCGGTGCTGGCGGTGCTTGCGGTGCTTACCAATCTGATAGCGTCTTCCATACTTTTTGTGATCTGATGCATCTGGTGTCGATCGAGAAAGGTAGCTCTACCATTTTGAGAGATAATGCTCGCTGTAACGAAGAAGTGATGTCCAAACATATTCGAGTCGTACGGACTGAGCCGTGCCCAATCGGCGAGAACGGCAGCATTTACTAGGCATTGTTGAGGAATGTCAGATAATCGCGCTTGAACTCGAATGCTATCCTCGTCTCCCACGCAAAACACTGTCTGCGATGTGGATGAGGAGAAGCTGGGCCTTGAGCCTCCTGACTGACTCATGAGTACAGAGCCCGCAGAGAGATGGTGGTGGTGATACAGAAACAAATGGAATCATGGCTAATGATTTGACTTACAGTGTTCTCGGAGTCGAGAACATGGGCGTAGACAGACGTCTAGCGGCATTTGACTGTCGGAAAGGAGCCGAACAAGGTGTCACGCAGCGACCGTACGCTTATCACGCTACGCCTCGGCTTATCCGATATTATTGATTTGCAGCTAGACCAATCGCTCAGGGGCCTCGCATTCCTCATCCTCTTGGCCTCCGAACGAGCGCGGGGGCCAAAAAAGGCTACGTTTTCTCACGTCACGGCGAGATATCTCGATGAGATTCTCATTTTCATGGCGACATTCATTTTAGTTTGTTTCGCAAGCGCCGATATTACAATAATACTCAGGAATAGGGAGGGAGAGGGCAAGGTCTTGTCTGCTTCCTCTCTCTCTTTCTCCCTTTAAGAAGCAAATATTCCGAAAGAAGCGGGAGCAGAAGCGGAAGCGGCAGAGGAAGAGGTAGCATCGTCTCGTGACCACAAAAGCCCTTGTCGACTAGATCCCCCATGACCAACGCTACCGGCACGCTTAGGCCTCGAAAGTGACGGAAGCACCGAGCTTGTGGGCGTTCGCGGAAGCCTGCGAGTCGCTGAGCTTGACAGTGTCGAGAGCAAGACCGAACGAGGCCTTGACACCAGGTCGGAGAGCCTGAGTGTAGCCGAGGCAGAGGATACCGGCGTTGTTGATCTTGGCCTTGACGAAAGCGGCGTTGTCGAGGTAGGTCTTGGTACCGACCTCGAGGTTGACGTTCGAGTTGGGGCTCTTGGAGTCGTAGGTGGCACGGGCACCAGCTTCGGTGTCAGCGTTGACACGGTGGTAGTAGCTGGCCGAGTAGGTCGAGAGGTTGCCGAGACCGTGGAGGGTGACGGCGTAGTCAGGGGCGTGGAAGCCGGCACCGAGGTTGTATCGGCTCAACTTGCCCTCCTTGACGTCGTAGCTGGCCTCAGCACCGGCGAGGAAGCCGTCGCGACCGAGAACGGCATCAGCGGTGAAAGTGGGGCCCTTGAAGAGGTCAAGGTGCTGGCGGGTGTGGAGACCGGGCTGCTTGTAGGTGGAGGCGAAGAGAGCGTTCTTGGTCTGCTTCTCGGGGACGAGGGTGGAGACAAGCTCGAGCTTGAGACCCTTGGCGATGTGGTTCTCGAGCTCAATGTGGTTGCGGAGGACGTTGGCAGTGGACCAGGCCTGGGTGAAGGTAACGCCGTTCTTGCGGTCCTCCCACTTAGCCTCGAGGTCACCGTTGATGGCCTGGGACTTGGAGTCACGGATACCGAGAACGCGGAAGGTAACACCGTTGGGGGTCTTGGTCTTGACTTCGAGCGAGTTGCCGTGGATGGGGTAGTCCTTGGAAAGGAGGTCACCGGCGGCCTTGCCAAGGTCCTTCCAGGAAGGGGGAACGGGCTGGGAGACGACGGGAGCCATTGTACTGTTAGGTTGGTTGACCAAAGTGAAGCGCGTTAGAATATGCGAGATGTAGGTGGGCAGAGTCAAATGTCAGTCGTCGGTCGCGCCTGTATCGTCATTTGGCCGTACTTAAATCGTGCGCGAGAGAGGGGCTTCCAGATAGCAATCTGCTGTTGTCTATTCGCAATATCGGTCCGACCATCTGAGATGGGGTGGTGTCCAGCAAGACACGACTTGATCGAGGAGGCTTGACGATGAGGGAGGGCAAAACTTACAATAGTTAGGATCGATCGACGGAAAGGGCGTGATACGAAAAAGGAACTAGGTGGTGGTGATGGTGCAAAGTGGAAAGGCGAAGTTGAAAATCGGTGGAGGATCACGTCTCGCGGCTCTGTTGCTGTTGCTGTTGCTGTTGCTCGAGCAAACCGTGCGACGAAGCGTTTCGTTTCTCTCATTTGTGTGTGTGTGTGTCTCTTTTGCCTGGTTGTTGGGTGTTTTTTCGGCCGCGAACGGATCATTTCCCTGAGGCTTTTCAGGCTGAGGCCTCGAGACGACCGACCGGGAAAATGGCAGAAGATCAATTTTCAGGCGCGTCTAGGCACCATTCACACACACCCTGTCTCTCTCTCTCAACAGCCGGCCATATTGTGACTTTCCTCTTTTCTTTTCTGTTCTTTTCTTTTCAACCGTAACTCTCTCCCATACCAAAGTGTGTGTGTGTGTTTCTTTCATATTCGAGCTAAAACGGAGTCGATGTTGTTGCTCACCTCGAAATGACCGAATCCTTCTTTCAACAATGATGCTGCACTCATGACTTGACAGGAGAGCGCGGACTGGATGCCCTGTCTAATTGCGTTTACTGAAGAACACGCGTGAATCATTCGCATTTTCGAGGTCGAGAGAGTTGACACTACAGTGAGTGTTGTAGCAAGTGTACTCTCTACCTGACCGGACGTAGCGGCCCTCGATGAATGATGAGATGGCAGTGCCTTATTCTGTCCCTGCCTAGAAGATGACGCCAGAGAGAGGATCAAATCTGTTCGACTCGAGCACGGAAAGCTTGATCACCTCGCATCCAGCAGATTGCTATCTCGCTGTCAAGCTACTTGTTGTAGTCGTTTTGAGCAGGAGTGAATCAATCAATCGATCCAAGACTTCACCTTCAAAAATCCTGTGCTGGTCGTGCGGTCTTAACCGAGCGGACATTCCGGATGACCCTGGAGAAGAATTCTTCCTGTCTCTCTCTCTCTAGAAGCAGAGGAAATAACACCGTCCCAGGCTAGCAACGTCTCACAATTCTTCGACAATGAAAAGAAATGGAGACGGGGAAGGGGAGACAGATTTTGCGTCGGTGATCAAACACGAGTGCCACATCATAGCATTATAGCATCATAGCATCATAGCATCAGTCATTGTGCAAACAAAACGTGGAATGGCAATCAGACATAGCGACCAGGCTTAGGAGCGAGACTTGTTTGCGGTGCTGCTGAGGAGAGGCGGTGCTTATCGCACGGGTCGAAAGACCAGTTACTGTTGCGAGCTGTTCACCGTGAGCAGTTGTCTGTGATACATGTCCGGAAATGTACCAGAAGTTGAGAACGCATGGCAGCAAAGCAAAGCAACAGCTTGCGGCACGTTCGTCATCTAGCATCACCTCCACTGCTAAGCACTGGAGGAGAGGTCCGCGCGCGCACTAATGTTTTGTAGTCCTTCTAAAATATGAAAGCTTCGAATTGAGAATACAAGCGAATGACAGTTCGAATACAAACGCTGAGTCCGTGCGCGGAATTGTTGAGAGAGCCTGAGTGCACACCGAACAGAACCGACAAACGGCACCCTCGCTTGTTTCAATGAAAGGTGTGTGAGAGACAGAAATCGTGGTGAGCTCGTGACAGATCCGGAATAGTAAGATGTCAGGTGGCCTTGAAGAGGTCAAAACGCTGGATTCTGCTGCCTGCGACGCTGTCTGACTTCTCTCCTTGCCAAATCTGCTTCATCTTCCATTCTGGAGTTGACGTTGCTCTCGTCCAGATTGCAAAGCAGCTCAAGGCAGGGCAGCATCGCATGAGTGTGGGTCCTAGCTGTTTGGCTTTCGGCTGCAGCCGAGTTGCTAAGTCCATCTGGCTCATCTCTGAAGAACACGAACGCACGAACGAATATACGACCCGAGGGTGAAGGGGAAATTTGGAGGATGGAGTCTTTGTTGCGGCAGAGTGACAGGGCAAAAGTAGAGTGAGCTGAGAGTGCTGTGCAGTGTGGCAGCTCGGCCCAAGCCTAAAGTTAAAAAGCCTTTTCGCCTCCGTAAAGTCACACGGCTCGCTTCTGCAGAACAGCGAAAACGCTTTGATCTGTGTCTGTGTCTGTGTGCCTCGTGCCGTTGGTGCGTTTAGCATGCTTTGAGCTTGGCCCCTGCCCTTTCTCTTTGGCTTGAATTTCGCACCTTTCTCGCTCCGTCGGCCTCGCTCCAGCAGCAGCAGCAGCAAGGAAAACGACACATTTTTGGCGTGAGTAAATTGTGTGTGATGAACCCTGAGAGAGATTGAGATTCTCATAAGGCCCCGACGTTATCACCTCTCTCTCTCTACCATTCCACCATCTCTCATTATCTTGCGCACCACCATCCGATTATTTTGCCAATCGTATTAACTACAGTATCAAGGTTCGATCAGCGACTGACTTGGCTCATCTCGACCACGCTCGCATCGAATCGCATCGCATCGCAACTCAACTCTCTACCTTCTTCCTGGACTTCATCGACCTCTAACCCATTTCCCCGTTCTCAAGACTCGTCAGACGTTTGTAACCTGGCAGCGAGACCTTCCCATCCTTGCTCAACCACGTTCCCTCAATACATTCTGTACATCGCAGAGCAACATGTTGCCCGCTCAGAGAAACAAGATCGACATCTCGTCCTTGAACGAAGAGGAGCAGAAGCTCTTCCGACTCTATGGCAAGCTGCCGAAGAAGGACTTGTTGCAGAACAAGCTCAAGGAGCGCAAGTACTTCGACTCTGGCGACTACGCGCTTTCCAAAGCGGGCAAGGCCCCACAACAGTCGGTCGGTACTGCCATCCCCAATCCCGAGATGATCCCACACGCCTCTACTGTCTCCTCGCCTGGAGTCAACGCAGTCTCGCCCCCTGGTTCTTTGCCCGGTCAGCAAGCTGCACCACAATCCATCCCCGTAAACGTTCCCGGTGCTGCCAGCCTTGCTTCACGCCCACAAGTCAGCGCTTTCCCGATTAGCGGTGCCGGCTCAAGTCCAGGCAAGGAGAGCAGCTCGCTCGGTCGAGAAGAGCACGTCGTCAACGCCGATGATGCCATGCAAGACTAGGAATGGTAGCATCAATGCATCCCGTTCTCCTAAGGCCTCTCCAGCACTTTCCGATAATCTGTCCACGAGATTGTCACATCTTATCAAACACAACACCCTCCTTTTGTTCTCAGAGTCGACTACTCTCCACTCTATCCTCAACCGCAATATCACTCCGGAAAGATGTGCGGAACACAGCTCTCAAACATAAGACCCCAGCATCTCTATTCGTCCAATTCGGATCTGTCCTTTGACATCCTCGCTATCGCGCTTCCATCCAAGATAAGCGCTTCCTCTCGCTCTTCCTTCGATCCCCAGCAGAAAGCTCGCAATCTTGATGACGAACCTGCACCGGTCTCTGCCAGTGTTTCGCTGTCGTCAACACGCACACCGGCTGCGCTCACTGGATGCTGCCCGAGAAGCTCGATGAGCAGGCTTTACAAGACTGTCGACGTTCCTCTTTCGCACGCATCCAAGCGTTGGTTGCGACTGAACGGGGCCGAATGGGGCTAGCCAGAGCTGCTTGTGACTCCTCATCGCGCGCGCTTATGCTGCTTGCTTGCCTTCAGGGATACCATATGCCGGCCGTCTGTAGCAGTGACGCCTCGGCTCTAAGGGCATTTCCTGGGTTGGAGAAGCTTCAATCGCTGCACTCCGAAGCAGGTTCGTCAAAGGTCCGATCTCTGCACTCTCGACAGAAATCTTCCGCTTGCATGGGACGAGCATGCAATCTCTGCGAGCACCGAGGTCGATAACTCCTTTCTTAAGCAGTACGCAACCGCGCGACATTCACATTGTCTGTACAACACCACACTATAGTAAACGTATCTCGTCTGGTCTTTTTAGTTTCTTTCGTCCCTGTTGGGTTTTCAGTTTCGCAATACAGCACAGAATCATTGAAAGCAAACAATCAGTAGAAGTGCAGACTGGCCTCATGATGCGCCCAACAAGGCGCGATAAAATTGTGCAGTGTGTGGATGAGCTGCCGTCACTCTCAGAGTAAACCTAGGTGCCAATTGAAGTAAAGAGTACAGGAACGTGCTTTTTTCGGACCTCTTTTTGCGGACGGCTTTTCTGTTTTCTTTCTCCTGTTCAGCTTCAAACCATTTTTTCTGCACACTAGGGTCGGGATGTGCTTTGCGACACTCCCACGAGCGTCAATGACTTCGAAAAGCAAACGTCCGCGGGGTGAAGCTTCGGTACCTTGTTCGGCGCCGAAACATGCAACGGTAACGGTGGTAACCACCGCCAGTTGGGTGGTGACCATTGATGAGCAACGGTAAAAAAAAGGATCGTCAAGCTCGCAAAGAATTGCGCCGCCGGAGTCTGCATTGTTCTCATACCCCGCACTTTAGCTCGGAAAATACCCTGATGGTCGAACATTGCGGATGGTTCAAGCTGCGACTTTAGTATCTGAGCATCATCGTCCTCGACTCTGGCGGATCTCAGGGTGGAATGGAGAGCAAATAGATTCTTTGCTTGCGAATGACCTTTGCTTTTGCCCTCCGTTCGGCGTGAGCATAAGCGAGGTGGAGCTGACAGTCTTCAGTCCGGGTTTTCTTTTTCGGGGCAGAGTAAGACGTGAGTCGGTGGTGCCAAAAAAGACCATCTGTAATGTGGAACACGCCGTTGGACCTTTCACATCCCTTTCCTTGGAGAGGAGGTTACCACCAACGACCCTTGTTGCAAGATGATGCTCACAACAACAGTGTGTCTCTCCCCACGCTCGGTCTCTTCTTGGAATTTTGCATGGTGATGTACCGTGTGTTCGCCCCACACTCCACTTCTCATCCATCCTTCCATATATAACAACCTTCCGGGCTGTCTGAACACCTTCTCCTTTCGACTAATCACGAATCGACCATTTCGTGGTCAACCCGTCATCAAGTTCTACCCCATCCTTTCTCACAACGACGACGGCGTCACTCTAAACGATGCAGTACAAACTCTCCACCTCGTCGCTTTTCAGCGAGTCTCTCTTCGGCAAGATCCTCTCGACCGCTCAAAACCATGCTCCTACCACCATCTTTGGCTATATCGTCTTTGCCATTGGTACGGTTGCATTCCTGTTCATCTCCCTGATCCTCTACATCGCGCTTCGTATGCTTTACAACACCACGCTATACCACTACTATGTTTCACCTCTTCGTCATCTGCCCGGACCCAAACCGAAGCTTTTTATTGGAAACATGGATGAATTCGTCTCGAAGCCTGGTGCAGGTGCCGAACTGGGTTGGGCACAGAAGTACGGCAAAGATGGTGTATTCCGTAGCACTTTTCTCTTCGGTCGAGAAGCTATCCACTTTATGCGACCTAAAGCACTACGTAAGATCCTAGTCGAAGATCCATATAGCTATCCCAAACCACCCATGGCATGGAAACTGCTGGGTTTGATTGCAGGATATGGTTTGTTGACGGTGGAGGGTGATACACATAAGAAGATGCGAAAGACGATGAATCCTGCTTTCTCCCTAACCAACCTTATCGAACAATTCCCAGTTTACTACGATAAAATCTACCCTTTGATCGAAAAGATGAAGAAAGACGTCGCAAATTCCCCGCAAGACTACGCCATCATCGACTGTGATGCATACGTCAACAAAGCTTTGCTTGACATTATCTGTCTAACCGCATTCGGATACGATGCGAACTGTGTTAATGATCCAGATAACGAACTTGCTTCTGCCTACCATTTGGTTACTTCGATGCAAAACGGTAGAAATCAAGCTCGACTCAATATGGTTCTCAACATTCCGTTCGGAGATACAATTCTCGATTGGGCTTCTGACAACTTTGACTTTGCTGGACCTTACAAACGGGCTAAACCAGGTTCGATCCCACATACGTTCTTCGCACTACTCAACGGAATGCATAGGATCAAAAAAGTATCTAAGCAGATCCTGTACAAGCAACTTCAATCCGGCGAACGTGCTGCTTCAGCAGGAGGGTTCAAAGCCATCATTGACATTATCGAAGAAACCCATCTTAGCGAAAATGACGGCAAACCAAAAAGCATGAAACAGGCAGAGAGAGATATGATCAACCAGGTTCTGACGTTTTTGGGCGCAGGACATGAAACTACAGCTTCGGGTGTTTCTTGGACTCTCTGGAACCTAGCTACCCATCCAGAAGTTCAGGATAAGCTGAGGAAAGAATGTAAGGAATTGATGGATCAGGATGAACGTCCCCCTTATTCTGCTGTGAAAGGTTTGGGTTATTTGGATGCGGTGATTAACGAATCAATGCGTATCACTCCGCCGGTACCGCGTACGGTTCGAATCGCAAGCAAAGCCTCAACGATAGACGGTCTATACATCCCCAAGGGAACCCTATTGCCGATCTCGAACAGAAGTATCAATATGGATACAGAAGTTTGGGGTCCAGATGCAACCGAATTCAAACCAGAACGTTGGTTTAATTTGCCAGACAAGTACGACAGGACGTTTTCAATGATCACTTTTATCGCCGGTGCTCATGCTTGCATTGGTAGGACGATGAGTTATTTGGAGATGAAGGCGGCAATTTGTTTGTTGGTGTCAAACTTTAGGTTTGAGCCATTGTCGAGGGAGCAAGAGCCAATCATGGACACGTTGATCACGATGAAGCCACAGGGAGGTTTGTCGTTGAAGGTCTACAGGGTCTAGCTCAATATTGCTGTTTCTATCTTCTGTATATGTACCTACACTCAAGCTTCATCAAGTGATAACTCATCCTTTTGCTCGTTCTGCCAACCAGATTTGAGCGGGCCTCAGAAGGTGTATCCAGCACGAACATGCAAGCCAATGCGGGGTGGTCTTGGAGCTAAAAGCAAGGAAAAAGAAGACAAAAAAAAGGAAATGCTCCGTACTGGGCTCGAACCAGTGACCTTCCGTTGTAACAAACTCAGTGATGTACTGAGGCACCGTGTATTAGACGGATGCGATAATCCAACTACGCTAACGAAGCTTGATGTATTAGACGGATGCGATGATTCAATTCATGTAACAAAATTTGATGTCCGCATGAATGCAATCTTCTTTGTGATCGGCACGTCGATCTTTCAGCCAATATTTCGTGCTGCACGCTCGTGTCGCTCTCGTTTGAGGGTGCAGCGGCTGCCTACATTTGGTCTTCCTTCTATTCATGGCCTCATGATGCTCTGCAGGCAAGCGTCAAGGGGGGCAGTAAGTGTAATTGATGGTAGAGCCACCATGTCTGACGTGGGAGAAGCGGCGACTTGATGATGCAGAATGTCTTCAGGCTCTGTCGGACGGGAATGAAAAAAAAAGGAAAAAATGTGGAATTTCTTCTTCCTGCTTGCTCACCGCTTAAAAAAAATGCGAGAAGAAAGCAGAGTGCGCATTGCTATTGCAGCAGCCTCGTGACTACTGTAGTGGTGTCTGAAGTGTCAAAACGATGATAGTTGGTAGTACAACTTTACCGCTACTTTCTTTCTTGCACACTACACACTACCACCTCCATCACCGATTCACCCACTTCGTTCACATACCATGTCCGCCGCTCAACAGAAGCCCGCTGCCGGTGCTCCCGCCGCTGCCGCGCAGAAGGAGGAGAGCTTCAACGACTCCATCCTTCCCAAATACAAGGTTGCCGGTGAAATCTCTGCCAAGGCCATCAAAGCCGTCATCGCTGCCGCTACTGAAGGCAAGACCGTTCTCGAACTCTGCAACGTCGGTGACAAGGTTCTCGAAGACGAAACTTCTGCTATTTACAAGGGCAAGGGTATTTCCAAGGGTATTGCATTCCCCACCACTCTTTCTCTCAACAACGTCGTTTGCAACTACGCTCCCCTTCCCACAGACGAAGACAAGATCGCACTCAAGAAGGGCGATGTTGTCAAAGTTCAACTCGGTGCTTACATCGATGGTCTGCCCGCTATCTGTGCCGAGACTTTTGTAGTCGGTGCTGACAAGTCCAACCCTGTGGAGGGACGAGCTGCTGATGCTATCAAGGCTGCTCTCGTTGCTGCTGATGTTGCTATCCGTGTCATGAAGCCCGGTGTTCTTAACACTGAAGTTTCCAAGGAGATCGAAGCAGCTATCAAGCAATTCGAATGCAAGGCTGTTGAGGGTATGCAAACCAACCAGTTCGCTAAAAACGAAATCGACGCTAAAAAGAAAATCGTCCTCAACGCCGAACCAGGCTCTCGTCCCGACACTGTCAAACTCGAAGAAGACGAAATCTACGGCGTCGACATCTCCGTCACCACCTCCGCAGAAGGTAAAACTCGCTCCGACGATAGCAAAACCACCATCTACCGCAAAACCAACAACACCTACCTTCTCAAACTTCAAACTTCCCGAAAGGTCCTCTCCGAGATTCAGAAGAAAGCCGCTTCGTTCCCTTTCAACCTTAAGAGTCTTGAGGATGTCCGTCGTGCAAGAATCGGTGTGCAAGAATGCGCCAAGCACGGCTTGCTCACTCCTTTCCACGTTCTCGAGGATTCAGACAGAAAGGCAATCACCGCACAGATCTTCTTCACCGTGGCAGTCAACGCTAAGGGCGCTATCAGAATCACTCCTGCTCCTACTTGGGCTAACGAGGATAACTTGAAGCCTACCAAGCAGGTTACGGATGAAAAGATCAAGACTTTGCTCTCGACCGCTGTTCGTCAAACTAAGAAGAAGAACAAGCCCGCTACTGCTCCTGCTGCTTCCGCTTAAGCGCTTTCCTTCCTTACAAAAGTCCGAGTCGAATTATCACTTTTGATGAGGTACTTCCCGACTGTACATGCATCTTGCCCCTCGCTCGTTTCGAAGCGCACAGCGCTCTTCGAGCATGTCCTCTTGAGCGGGCAAGTGGCAGCACAAACCCCAAAAAGCAAACATCTCCTTTCTAGCATCACCCCCGTTTCGGCGTAGCAATGAAGAAGAAACAGAACAAACAGCACACACCTCACATGTTTGGCATCCAGTTTGTGCATATTTCCGTTCGCATTCACATGTTGAGCTTGTATTGAGAGGCAGACGCACTGTCGATCGCCATCTTTGTGACATGATAACCACTCCTACTGATCATCACCACCGCACAATGTTACCGGGATGCTGAATACTAGAGCGCGAGATCATCCAAAGCATCCGGGTCTTCTGGCTCCATCATCGTGCCCTCATTTTCCACCATTGCAGCATACGCCATCATCTGCTTCTGAGCATCCTCCTCCGTCTTGATCTCTTCCAGACCGAACGGCATCGCGCTCAGATCGAGTGCAGCCTGCATAGGATCTGATAATGCCCGCATTGTAGCTGGCTTGTCCGCTCCCGCGCTCTGCTTCTTGCTCGGGTTAAACTTGGCACATCGAGCCTCGCTGAGACCGTAGAGCTGTTTGAGATGGTTGCGCAGCAGTAAGGCGGTACCCGAGATAATGGACATGCGTGAGATGGTGATAGGGTCGACTTGAGATTTCGAGCCTGTCGCTGCATCCTCCTCGGCGTCCTTTGAAGCTGACGGTTGACTCGTAGTTTGACCGCTACTCTGCGCTATACCGCCATTGACAGCTGGGAAGGGCTGCGGCTGACCAAAGATCTGCGTCGGATCCACCGTACCAGGGAAGGTCTGTGGCTCATCGCTAGCCAGCTGCAGCTGCCATTCACCAGAAAGCCAAGGATTGCGAGACATGCCGAAAGGGCTGATAAGGTCTCCGCCAGCAAGCACACCAGCACCGGGAGGAGGTGGCGTTCTGGTACCATCCACGGGTGGTGTGCCCGCCGGTGGGCCCATATGCACGTCCTGCTTCGGCAAATGCGGCTGGATCATGTACAGCACTTGCATGCCTGACACTGCCAGAATCGAGCGCAACTCGCCAATCACAATGAACAATTCCTCCATCGTCTTGTAGTCGAGCGTTGCGAGGTTGTCTGCCATGAAGCGCGCGAAGAGCAACTCTTGCACGTCGCATTCCGACGCCGCGGTGTTGACATCGAGTGCCTTGACGATCTGCTTGAGAAAATCAAGACGCGTGGCACGGCGATCGCGCAACAGGCTGTACCAAGTACCCAGGACTGCTGTCGGCATCGAGTCAACTCGATAGCCTCGAAGCGCCTGCGCGGAACTCTGCTGCAACTGGAAGCGGAATGCTGAACGTGCTGTGTCCAAGAATCGTGCATGGACAAGTGAGGCGTGCTTTGATGCCAAGTGACTGTGCAGCTCCATAGCTCGACTGCGGATCTTGCGGTCTTCGAGCGTCTCGAGCGAGACGAGATAGGGGACACACTGGATCGGATGCGACAGCCCTTGCAGCACGGTGAAGCGCAGAATGTCGATGGCAGTGCGCTGGAGAGGAGGATTAGACACCTCGAGCGTCGCCTTGAGCACATCTTCCGAGTAACGCTGCATCATGGCTGAGCCAACACCTGTGTCTGCGAAAGTCTCGGTGTTGCCGACCAAGATCGTCATGTCGACGCTGCCCGCATCAGGATTTTCTGGCTTGCGACGTCCGGTGCCGACACTGACGACAGCATTGTCCGGATTGCGGCGCAGAGAGTCAGCGCTGAGGAAGTCGAGGATGATTTTGAGCAGCGTCGCGCGGTCCTGCAATGAGCCCGAGGCAAAGATGTCGTCCATCATCGCAGTCATGGATTGCTTGGTCATCAGTGTCGGATGGGCACGGAAGATGAAGCCGAGGTTCTGCAGTGAAACAGATCGCACTGCCTCACTACCCGTTTTATGGATGTCAAGAAGAGCCTTCGACACAGCATCGACGAGCGAGCCCTTGCTGAGGGCATCAATGTCGGCCGCGGTTTCCGGATGCTTCCTTCGGATCTCGTCGAAGTCGGCATGCTCGCACAAAGAAGCGGTGAGCGACATGAGTGTGCTCCACGCCTTGTTGTCTTCGATTTTCTGGCCCTTGAGCGCCATCTGTCGCATCGCCTGAACACGTACGAAGCAAGCCTTGAGCGTCTGGATGAGCAGCTTGAAGTTGTGAGTGTGGGTGGTGATGACGGCACAGTAGCATGCAATGAGCTCCTGCAGCAAGTGAAGACCCGCCTTGGGTGGCGGCCGGTTGACGAGAGGACGTAAGCTTTTCTCCAGAGACTCGGCAAAGGCAAGCGCAGTCTTGGGCATGTGAGGTAGACAGGATCGGAAGATCCTGAGCAATAGATCCATGATCTGCACCTCTTCGCTCGTCTGCGCTGCTTTTAGGTACGGAAGCAGCAGCTTGGCCTTCGAGATGGTCAAGATAGCAGGGTTGGTGGTGACGAGCAACTGCACGATCCGGATGCGCTTGACCGTGTCGACGTTGGATGCGCCGCTTCCCTCAACGAGACTGTCGATCATGGAGTCGCCGAGCTTTTGCAGCTTGGCATGCAATTCGGCAGCTTCAGCTTCGCTCTTGTCCTTGAAGAGACGTCGGAACATCTCCTCCAGAGGCGAGGGACGTTCCTTGATGACATCCGCCACCGCCATGATAATCTCGATCGTATCGGCCACCTTCTTATCGGCCTCCGTCTCTTCTATTGGCTCGTCGTCCAGGGGCCGCTTGTCGTCGCCTGTCGTGTCAACGTCCTCAGCAGATTTGCGGGATGCCTCCGTGTCGCCTTCCCTAGCTTCATTCGCATCTGCAGGTGGAGCCGGCGTTGGTGTGGACTGAAGCGGGGTCCCTCTGCGACGAGTGTACAAACGACGAGCGTCGATGTCCATATCGAGCCACATCTCACCGATAGTGAGTACAGCCATGTCCTGGACGACAGTATCTTCGTCATTGATACAGCGGACAATTCGAGCGCATGCGTCAATGCGAATACGTTGATCGTCGGTGGCCTCATGCATACTTTTGAGTAGACGCACCATACGTTTCCGCACCGACAGACCTGTATCGAGGATTCGCACTGCCAATTGCTTGTAGTACTTTGGAATGTACTGCGGCTTCCTGAGGACGTAGCTGCCAAATAGTGCGACTGCGCTGTCCCTGACTGTGTTACTTGAGTCACGCAGACGAACCTCGATGGCGCTGCGCATGGCATCCTCGTCGAGCAGGTCTGGGTCAACTTGTGCGATGCGATCGATACCACGCAAGGCTTTGCTGCGGTTCGCGATGATAGGATTGTTGAGTCCTTCAACGAGCAAGTCCTTCAAGACATTGTAGGAGATCATGGAGCTGCTTGCGATCAATGCACGTTCGGAAAGGTCCATCGCCTTCTCCAGCATCTTCTCGTCTGAGGTAAAGGCGGCCAGCGATGTTTCGCCAAGTGTCGGATCGAGCTCCGAGAGCGTCAGCATGGCAGCGTCGAGTTCTTCACGGAAGTGTTGGAGCTTGGCGACCTGCACTGCCGTGTCCTCCTCGGAGTCGGCCAATACTTGCTCGTCTTCCTCAGCCTTAGCCCATGCGGTGGCCAAGTCGCCTTCGGCTTGCACCAGGAGGAACTCGAGTGCGCCCTCCATCGACATGTCCTCGCTGCCGGCTTTGGCGAGGAGACGTGAAATGAATTTGTATGCGTTGACGAACTCTTGAATGGCATATCGGTCGCCTTCGCGCAAAGCCCGGAGCATCGAAAGGTAGTCCCAGGTAGTCCACCTTGGCCGCTTGCTCGGGCTTTGGGGCTCTATTCTCTTCAGCGCAACGCTATTCGAATTGCCATCTCCAGGCTGTAGACTCTGCTCACCGCTGGGACTGCGGGGTGCTCTGGTAGAAGCGGGTTGCAGCTGCAGCTGGCTTTGACGCAACCTTGCAGCGACGAGACTGATTTGCTCGAGCGCTACGCCCTTGGCATCCGGATGAGACTTCGGATCTTCAAGGTAGGTGCCGAACACGCGGCAGAATGCGCTCAGCATCAACGCTGCGGCAGGCCATTCTGGCAAGAAGAGGGCGCTGAGGAGATCTTGAATGAGCGATTCGATCACGTAGGCGTAGCTCATCTCTTGCGACGATTTGGCTACCTTTGTCTGGCCAATGCGCTGCATCAAGTAGCCCGCGATAGATCGAGCTGACTGATTGGCACCCTCCAGTCCACGTCGCCAGATGGCAATCTCGGACTCCCTCGCATCATTGCTGTCGGATCCAGCGGTAGCATTGAAGGCATCAATGACAACTTCCAAAGTCTGCACTCGACTAGGATCGGTTTCCGGATCGTCCATGTCAATGCCATCCTTCCCTTCATCCGCGTCTGCATCCTTGCCCTTTGAAAGGCGGTCCGCTGTCGATTTGGCGTAACTTGCGACTCCATGCGAGGCAGCCTGGATGAGCTGCAGTAAGAGGGCGTTGATCGAGTGAATACCCTTTCCGTTACGCAGACTGTACTGACGACGGTTCTTTTTCATGTCTGTGAGCTTGGTCAAAGAAGTGAGAATCTCTTCGATCATCCATTGCCGCTGATCAGGGGCCTTGGCAAAAATACTGCGCAAGAGATTGAGTGCAGGCAACCGCAGTGTCTTCATCGAGTTGGCACCTCCCAAAGAAGCAAGTGCTGAACGACCGCGGGCCGCAGCTTTGGCAGTCTCGCTGCTCGCACCTCCACTCGCCGCTTCTGGCTCCAGCACAAAGAAGGGACCAAGGGCAAGGTAGACGGCGCTGATGACGATGGAGTCTGATAAAGCAATGGAGGGCATGCGAACCATACGCTGGACGAAGAAGAGGGCTGAACAGAGATGTGAGAAGAGGTCGGAGAGTGTGTTGCGACAGATGATGGCAGTACTAGACGCCGATTCTTCTGCGGTGGCTGCAGCGACTTTCTTTTTGCGAGCCTTTTGCGGAGCCAATACGTCAATAAGCGCGACAAGCAATGGATGAGTGGCAGTGGCAGAGCTCCCTGAACATGCTTCGATGACTGGCAGGATGATCTTCTCGAGACAAATCTTGACCGCCTCGAAACAAACGCGGATGTGGTCCTCGGATAGAATCTGCTTGGGGAGCACATCGCCGGTCAAGAAGCCAAGGCTACATTCTGCAGCCAAGATGGCGTGGTCGATGACGGCAAAAGTGGCATTCACCTTCTCGAGTTCTTCGTCTGTGGATGCAGACTCTCGATCACCAACGGGTGTTCCTTCTTGAGCCCCCTCTGTGGCGGCATCGTCTCGGTCGGGTGTTTGTACAGGTTCGGGTGTCTTTGAAGGCGACTTGCCCTGCCGATCGATCTTGCGACCCTTCTTGGGCTTTCTGGGCGAGGTTGGCTCGGACGCAGCGACTCGATTGAGTTGAGAAGGGAAAGGGTCGAGGTACTCTGCTACACGCGCAGTGCGTTCAAGAATCGCAAGAAGGCGGGTGATGTCAGTGTTCGGGATTGTACTGAGACCAGACTCGATCGCTGTTTGGGTCCTGGCAGTCAAAGCCGCGATCTCGGTGTGGGGACGAGAGCACTTGACGATGAGCTTGAGCAGCTTTTGAAGTGCAGCTGTCTTCAAGACCAGGATCGAGCGCGAATCGGCGCCGGTGGAAGAAGGCGACTCGATGATCTCGAAGAATTGGTCGGCGGCGGATGAGAGACTCTGACCGGGCAGCATGTCCTGGAGAGAATCGCGATCCGGTAACGAGTCGTCGGCTTCGAACAGATCCTCGATGAGACCCTGCAGCTTGGCGATGGGCATCTTACGATGAGAGCTTTTGACTGGGCCGTTGCTCATCTTTGCTGGGCTCTTCGGACCTTCAGAGACAGGCTCGGCTTCGTTGCGGACGGGTGCATCCCAAGCTTCGAGAATGTTGAGATCGTCCCAGTCGCTTCCCTCAGCATCCATGCCAGAGTCACTGTCTTCGACGATCTCGTTGACCAGATCTGAGAAAGACTTGCGGTTGCGCTTTCGCTTTTTCTTTCTTTTAGCTTCTTTCAGTTCCAGTTGCGAGCCATGCGCAGATGATGCGTTTGAAGGTCCGGTGTAGAATGGATTGTCGTCGTGGGACACTGGCAAAGGAATCTCCACGAACATCTTAGGTTGCGTTGGCTGTTCGTGATTCTCAAGCTTGGGTTTCTTAGCCTTCTTTGGCTCGGATGGACGAGCCTTTGGAGCTACGCTCTCATCGAACGAGGCGGGCGTCGACGGGTTGTGGATACTGAGCTGGGAGTTAGGTGTAGGCGGCGGGTTCTCTTCTTTCACCTTTTTTGTACGCTTCCTCTTCGGCTTATCAGGCTTGTCACCAGGTGCAGCATCTTTGCGCTTGCTCGCTGATCCAGAGTTGGCAGCGTGAGCTCGTGCCATGGCGATGTCGTGTTGGTGCGACATCGACTGTTGGTACGAATGAGCAATGCCATTGGCGCCGTGAGGTTGAGGTGGGAACGACGGTGCGCTTGGCTGTTGCCAGAGTGAGAAGTGAGCGTTAGGCGATAGAAGATTGAGTGGATCCGGACTCTCTTGGACCGACAAAGTCTGTGTAGCGGGCGGAGGCGGTGTTCTGGGCTCTTCGGATTGACGCATAGTGAATGGATCGTTGGATTGGGACAACGACGATGGAGGGGGCATTGCCTGCGAAGAAGGAGCTCTGGCAAAGAGCTGACTAGGTGATGCATACTGGGGCGGTGCACTGTCTTCCATCGGAAAGCTGCCGCCAGATGCTGGAGGAAGAGATGCTTTCGGCTGCGAAGGACCTGCTTCTGCATTCTTTTTGGGTTTTGACCTGCGCTTGACCGGTTTGGGCTTACTCTCTTCTGGCGGAGGTGCCGTCGCTGGAATCGAAGTGGCCGTGCTTGGCTTGTT
The DNA here is from genome assembly GCA_019972555.1 of Ustilago shanxiensis. NCBI lineage: Eukaryota > Fungi > Basidiomycota > Ustilaginomycetes > Ustilaginales > Ustilaginaceae > Ustilago > Ustilago shanxiensis. Next base: position 283,761 of record BPMX01000019.1, on the reverse strand, counting down.
TGCAGCTGGCGGTTGCTGCTGTGGCTGAAGGGGAACAATACTCGGGCTGGCCGACATGGCTGCGTCGAGAGTAGAAGAGGCGGAAGACGACGAGGGGACCGACTGCATAGGCTGGTGAGCATACTGACGGGAAGCTAACGTCTGATTTCGAGCGACGGTCAAACTCGGAGAATTTGGTTCGGCCATGTGTGGCATCGGATGCGATGGTCCCCTCGCAGCAGGCGGACCGTGCGACGATGATACGCCCCAAGCTGCATCGAGACTGCTGCCTGAAGATCGAGAAGGTGGTGCAGGGTAAGAGCCCTGCTGTGTTGGCTGCGGCCCACCACCGCTGTATCCGTATGCAGGTACCGCAGAAGTACTTGTACGATTGTTCTGCTGAGTAACCGGCTGAGTCTGCGTGGTGAGTGAAGGGGCTGAAAGGTGTGAGGAGCTGTGATGGTGTCGAGAATTGAGACGGAAAGGCGAAAGCCATGACCATGAAGATGGGTCAGCGAATCGGAACATCCCGATGCGATGTGGCGCAATCACATGTGCGTGATGCAGGGTCGTGATGAAACAGAGAGGGAAGAGAGCGTGTCACGGTCAGAAGAGTGTCTCTTTTATCACAAAATGAAGCTTGCGAAAGCATGAGGTGGCGCCCTCACTTCGTATATTTTTGCTGAGACGAGACGGGCGAAGAATCAAGTCCCGCATTGGAGGAAGGAGGAAAGGATGTTCAACTTACCTGCCAATTGAAGAGTTTCGCTGTGGATGCGGAACAGCGTTCGAATGAGTTGGGCTTGGCTGCATGTTGGAATAAGGTTTGCTAGAGTTCCAAGAAGCAAGAGTGGAGCTTGATCCGACATTCTGCGCTTGCGAAAGTCGCGCATCCTGTGGGGCCATCTGCCATTGCTGCGAATGTCCAGCTGCATTTGAGCTCGAACCGTCCCAATGGCCCGAGAGCGTCAAGTTCTCCGACGCAGGGTTTGCCGCAAAGCCACGCTGACCGGCGTACGGATCGCCATGAGGACTCTCAATCTGAGCAGAGACTCGCCGTAATGGTGGGTTCGGTGTGGGTGTTTCGAGCCCAGCCATAAGGTTGAAGGTTCTACCCGCAGGCTGTCCACCGCTTTGAAAGACATCAGACATTGGTGACTGCGACATGGCGAGTCGTTCTCGTGTTCCGGTTGAAGGCGCATAAGGTGAGTCCATTCCATACTGGCTGGTTGTGGTTGCAGGGCGTAAGGAGTGCTGCGGCGTCGACTGATTGGACGAAGATACAACTTGTTGAGCATATGCATACGGCTGCTGCCGTGATGGGTGAGAGGGTCCGGCTGAAGCTGAAGGGCGGTGCTGAGGGAGAGCTACATGCGAGTTTGTGTATTCCCAGGGAAGTTGTGTTCCGCCGCTGTACTGCTGTTGTGCTAGCTGTTGCTGCTGCGGTTGCTGCATATATGGAGACCGCTGTACTTGTCGCGGAGGCTGGTTTGGCTGGACCATGACATTTCCTGAGCGCGAGCTGGCACCCTCTCGTCTGAGAGCAGTTGCATGAATTGGTACTGATGGAGATTGCTGCAACTGCTGAAGGTTGCCGTAGTAAGCACTTGAGGAGGAGGAAGCGAAGGATCCAGCTGTGTCGATTCCTGTGCCAGCTGCGTACTGATAGCGTTGCGACTGATCCATCTTGTTAGCATTCTGATACTGCAGTTGGTGGGCCATGTTCGGCGACACTCCGCCAGCAAACGGGTCCGTCTGTTGCGCATATTGCTGGTTCTGGTATTGCGGCTGCATCTGCGTATGAGATTGGTGCGGGTACTGCTGCTGCTGMTGCTGTTGCTGTTGCCGCGGATGATCGGGATATGATGGATACGCCGCATACTGCTGTTGCTGCTGATCAGCATACCAGCCATTCTGGCCGTTCATTGTCCGTGAGCAAAGTTGCCGTCCGTCGGCGTACGGAAGCCAAGCGCAGGTGCTGTCGGATCTGATACGCTCGTTAGAGGAGACTCTCGAATGTCCGGAAGAGGCGTACTGGCTGCATCTGCATCCTCGTCTGCGAGTGTCGCGAGCTGAAAGTGGAAACCTGTCCTGGTGTCGAAAGTCGTTGCAAAGTCTAGGAAAGCTTCTGAATGTAAGAGCCTCGAGGAAGATTAAGCTCAAACTGAGTCGGAGGAGCCGAAGTGTAACGGAAGCAAAGGAAAGGATGTTGTATGCCGAGACTGAAGCTTGTTGATTGATGCTGGAAGTGACAGGTGCTCAAGTTGTCTTCGTCGACTCTTCAGGGTTCTCAGACTCAACTTTCCGGCTAACATCAAAAGTCAAGTTGCAGCTCGACAAATTCCAAAGAGGTCAGGAGAACGTAGAGTGACTTAGTCCGTGAGTGCTCATGTGCGCTTCTCGCGTGTCTGGCGCGGATTTCATCAGCGAGGGTCTTGCGCCTTGACGCGAAGCTAACAAACACAGAAAGAGAGAGAAAGAGAAGGCAAAGAGCAACAGCCGAGAGTCCTCCGACTTCCGCACCAACAGCAGCAGCAGCAGCGCACAAACACAACAGCTGGCCGGCTCTCTCTTTTTCTTTCTCTCTCTCTGTTTCAAGGCAGCAGTCCAAGTCATTTAATCACAGCAGCGACGTGCGTGTGTTGAGGTCGACGCTCAGACCTTCCGATCGCAATCACAAAAACATCGTTTCGCTAAGCCGTGCGCTTCTTCCTCCTTTCCAACCAACCACATCGCAAGTCATTTCAGCACGTCCACTGCTTTCCGTCTTCTCTTCTGAACAAGTGCTGCCTACATTTCACAACACATATCAGCTCTCTTTCGCTTTCGGAGCTCCATCTCTTTCCTCACATCACGCTTGGGTAAGGCTCCTCTCTTCCGACTTTTTTGATCAGATTTGCTCGTCTCAGTTAGCTGCGGTCGATGAAGCGCAACTACCCTTATACGGGGCAAGGTATTCAGCAGCAGGCGTACGGACAACCTCCACCGCCTGCTGGTCCGGCACCTCCATTGCCATCGTCGGGTCCTCCTCCACCGCCAGCCTATGCCAACTACGGATACGGCTCGGTGGCTCCTGGTCGCAACGCAGCAGCAGCAGCAATGAACGGTGCCGGTGCTGGCGCTCCCCATCAATCACAATGGAATCAGCAGCAGTGGCAGCAGCAGCAGCAGCATCAGCCTCATTATCAACCTCAGCCAGGCCCTATGGCTCCCGCTGGTGGACCATATGCTCCTCCATTGCCACCTTCGCAGCCGCAGCCTATGCAATCCGGTCCCTATCGTGGACAGAACCAATCACACTCCTCCCATAACCAAGCTGCGGCGTACAGTCCGCATGCTCAACAACAACATCAACAGCCTGCTCCGTATCCATACCAAGCTCCGACGTCTACCATGCATTCTCCGTCTCCAGCGCCTCCTTCTTATGGATACAGTCCTTCCGCACCTCAGCATCAGAATCTTGCCGCTGCGAACAATGGTAATGCTCAGAATTGGCCAGGTGCCTATGCTTCAGGCGGTCAGGCAGGTCCGCCGAGCAAGAAAGCACGCTACCAGGCTCCTGCTACGCCCGCGCCTGTGCCGCCATACGGTGCACCTGGCGTCGCTCCTATGGGCCAGGTGGGAGGCAACATGGCTGGGGGCCCAGCAGGTCCGTACGGTCCAGGTGTCACCAATGCAGTACCGCCATCCCAGCCGGGCTATGCTTGGCAGGGGCCTGGAGCAGCGCCTCCTGCCCCACATATGAGTCCACAACTTGGTCAGCAAGGAAACTTTGGACGTGGTCCTGCGGGAAACGCAGGCAGAGGCAACCTCCCCGCTCAATCCGCCAGAGGAGGCAAGAATGGGCAAAGGGGTGGCGCCGGGGATGCCCAAGGTCGTGGTATGAATAGAAATGGAGGAGCTCAGAATCGTGGTAACGCATCTCAGGGGCCATCTGGCCAACGCGCTGCTCTTCCCGCCAATCCGAATGCTTCTATGAATGCTCAACGAGTACAGGGTGGTCCTGCGTCAGCTTGGGGTCCACGCGCTAATAAGAATGCTCCACTTGCAGCAGCGGCAGCTCGTACTGGACCTGCTGGACTTACTGCTAGTGGAGGACGTCGCACCTCCACTGCCAGCTCCGTCCACAGCGACAAGAATGGGAGACGTGCACTAGGCGGTGCTTCTATTCATGGTGCGGGTTCAGTGACCAAGCCAGGCTTTAGCTCTCAGAACATGATCCCGATCGATGCGCCTCGTGGTCCCAATGGTGCTAGGAACAAGGCTGGAAAAGGTGGCAATGATGTTTCTTCGAATGCGAAAAAGGCAAGTAACGCCGCTGCTCAGAATGCTGCTGGATACGCTTCTGCCGCGAGCAACTCTGGCGCAGTTGACACAAATGCTTCGGTCAAGGACAGCGGTCACGGGGCAAGCTCGAAACGAGCTCATACCGACTTCCGCATCCTCGGTCTCGAGATCAAGGAGCTCGAATGGTCGTGGTTTGCTCCAGAAGCTCTTTCAAATATTGCCAAAGTAGGTGACGATGTCGAAGTGAAGCAGGAGGCGGACCAAGAGAATACTGAGCCAAACGAAGCTGTAGCTGCAGCTGCTGACGCTTCACAAGAAGAGGCTAACGACGAGGACAATGGCCCTCACACTGAGGGGGATGAAGTGGCAGGTGGTGCAAATGAGGCTCAATCGATTCGCGACGACGACGGACCCGATAACAGTGAGGAGAACGAGAACAAGAATCAGAACGAGAACGAGAACGAGGACGAGAACGAGAACAATGACGCGCATGTCGAAGAAGGACCAGACTCTAATGAGACGAAAACCCACGACGAAGAACATGCGGATGGTGATCAGCATCATGCGTTCGATAATGCCGAAGGCGAAGCAGACGACAACGCTGATGGCGAAGCAGATGCTGTTGCTGAAAATGATGCTGATGCTGATGCAGATGCAGACGCTACCGCAGACGCTGACGCCGACGCTGATATCGACGCTGACGCAGACGCCGACGAAGGCGCTGATGAAAACGCAGCTATCGACCCTGACACCGCAGAAAAGGACGATGAAGTAAACGGCGACGAAGACGTCTCAACGTCTCACGTCGAAACAGACACCGTCGCATCCAACGCTCAGCATTCTGTCGCTCCGACTCCAGAGCCCAGCAGTGAGCTCCCCACCGGCAAGCGGGCTGTTCAGACCAACAAAAATACCAAAGCGGATAGAGCAAAGATGATGGCCAGCCTTCGCGAATCGACCAAGCTTCGTTTTTGCTTTGCTGCCATGTCCAATGCTGGTCCTGAAGGAGCTCCTACAGGTCCTAAAGCAGAGCAGATCCAAGAGGAAGCTACCGTTGTTGCTAGTACTGACGTCAAGGTTCAGACTGAAGAGGTTGATGAGGAGTTGACGGAGGACAAGAATAAGGTGGAGGATGAACAACGGCAGACTGCTGAAGGTTCTGCTGCGGTGAAGGCTGAGGCTGAAGCAGAGAAGTCAGCAAATGAAGAAGTAGCGGCAGGCGAGGAGGTCAAGCTCGAGCCAGCGTCAGATGTGAAGCATGAGGCTGAGGCTGACACTGCACTAATCGCCTCCGATGTTGCAGCAGCAGCAGCAGCAGCCGCCGCAGCAAAAGGAGAAGAAAAGGAAAAGACATCGGAAGAGCAGCCAGCAGCACAGACTTCAGAAGAGGTAGGCACTTCAGAGCCTACCGACAAGGAAGATTCCAAGCTCGATGAGGACAACAACCAAGAACAAGCTGCCGCCACCACAGAGCTTTCTAATGCTGCTGCTGAGCAGTCCAACCCAGCAGCAACCTCCGTTTCAACGAAAGGCAAGAAGGGTAAATCTGCAGCTGACTCGACACCACAGGCCAAAGGTCCACCGCAACTCTCTTTGAACCGCATTTTTCTGTCCTTTGCTGCGAACAGAAAGCGTCTGGCCATTGATGCTGAAGCAGTCAAGTCGGTCAAGATTCATCGGTCGGAGCATTGGGTTGAGATCGTCATCGATGCGTCTCGTCCAAGTGGCAGTGCTGTGCGTAGGAAAGGTGAAGAGTATCTAGTTTGCAATGGCACTTTGGTAAGTTTATTCGTGGCGACGCAATGGCTTTCCTTTGATGTTGTATACTGATTTTTCATGCTGTTGTGTTTTGTTTGTTTGGTTTCAGCTCGAACAACGTGCAAAGGGACAAGAGAACTACACAGCAGTGACTCGCGCTGAAATCGCTTCCGCTTGGTCTTCCCCTTCGACCGCCTCCAATGAAACAGCAGAACATCTCGAACTACCTCCCTTCTCCCGCCTCCCTTCTGCCTCTGTCCTTACCATCTTGGTTAGGCTAGACCCATCAGCTCCACTCCCCGAACCTACCTGGTTACGCAAGAACGACCTCGCCTCGCTGCTTTCGAGCTTGCAACGCGGTAGTAGTGCTGCTTCGGGTGCGGTTTTGGTTGGACATGTTTGGGCGGGGAAGGTCGAGGTTTTGGATCCAGAGCCGGGAGAGTCGATCAAGACGAGGTTGGGGGAGTGGGTGAAGGAGTCGTTGGTGGGGAGGGAGAGGGAGAGGAGGAGGTGGGTTGATTCGTTGTTGGGGGTGGAGGATGGGAGGGTGGTAAGGGGTTTGATTGAGGTTGTTGCGAGGTTGATTAAAGGAGAACGGGTTTCGACTCCCGCAGGCATTGCTGAGGGGAAAGGCACCACCACCTATCCGGGATGGATTATGCTCTCACTGCTGAACATGCTTCTCGATTCTCCTGGTACAGATCTAAAGCAGGTAAGGGAGAAAGTGGATGATCTGTGTATGCATATTCCGAAACCTACCCTTTTCAAAGCTGTTGATTTGACCTTTAAAGACACTCTTGGCGATACCACCGCTGCTGCTGCTGCTGCTGGAGGTGCGGGAGGGGGTGGAAAAAGACAACACAAAAACAACCATGCGTCGGGAGGAAGATTCAAGCGTAAACGTGGTTAAACCCAGTGCTACCTTCTGCGAGTTCTTTCAAAGCAATTCAAAGCATTCTCGCATTCTCAGTCTGTGAATCTTCCTGTAACGCAGATGCGAGTGAGTCGACGTACCTGGGGCAAGGGGTTGGAATCCGAAAAAGCGATTGCAAAAGGGACGTCTAACGTAGTACACAAAGCGAACTGCGAACTGCGTATATGTACAACACTGCCTCTCTCAGGCGTAGAATTTTTTATTTATCAAATAAACCAACATATTAACTCCCACCTCCGCCTTTCCATCCAGTACCGCCAATTTCTTCTCTCCATTAAACTGAGCTTCTAGCAAGTCTTCAATCCTTAGATCCGTCGTATAACCCGAACTTTCAATCCTGAAAACGCCTGGTTGGTCTGAGGAGATCGTCAGACTTATTTCACCCACCGGCCCGTCTGCATTTCTACTGAGGGTAGATTGGTGAAGTTTATTACCAGAGTTTGCGGTGGGTAAGGAGGGATCCAGATCTATTCTTGTCAGCACCCCCTTCTCCAAGAGTTTGCTGGAGGAATACTTGTACGACCCAAACTTTGGAATCTTCCCACCGTTAGCTTTAAGCGATCTAAGGTGGAAGTACTGTTGCGAGAACGGCAACACAAAACGCCTCTTCCCCTTTCGATTACCCTGCATAGTTTGCATAGACGCATCGATGTAGCTGTGGTACGAATTGATTTGTTCTTCCAAATAACTCTTCTTCTCCGCCAATTGCTTCAACGTAGCATGCATAGCTTGCTTTTCGTTGGCACGTTGAATCCGCTTTCGATGCTTGTTACGAATATCGATAGCAATAGCGTTGAGCATGTCTTGATAGTTGTTGGACCTTGAAACCTTGCCCAATTTTTCGAGAGAAAGCATGTTCTCGAGTGTACGAGCTTTCAACTCTGAAAAAGTGAGTCGACGAACATCTTCAAGTCGACCAGCCGGTGTAGAGTAAGTAGGGATACCAGGTGGACGTTGACCTCTCTGTCTCTGACGTTCGGCTGCAATCTCTAGAGAAACGATCTCCTCCCATTGCAATTCCTCCCTATCCGTCACAGGAGCAACGAAAACATCCACAAGTGTCTTACCCGACTGCACCTTCAGTAGCGACAACACCAACCTCTTAGTCTCGACAAACAACGCCTTACTCTCCGCCTCGGGATCTTGAAGCGTAGCCATGCGAGAAACAAGTTCGAAAGTAATCTCGCTATCTCTCGCCGAATTAAGCTCTTGAGTGTTGGATACAGGTGGAGCTCCTAGTTCGCCCAAGATCACGCGAAGAGGATCTTCGTGATGCGGTGCAAGATGTTCCACCTGTTGTGCTAGAAGCAGATGCATCGAATAGATCTCGTTCGGGGAAATGTAGATGACGGGTTTCTGTTGAACCGTGTGATCCAAAAACTCGTCTGCGGAGAATTGCATCTCTGCGTCAGGACAATCGATGATCGTCTTGAGCCATTTGAAGAATCGTTCCGATGCATGCGAAACATACTCGTTGAGAGGTTGCAAGTAAGGGTTGTCATCTGAGAAGAGCTTGCCGACAGCAATTTGAGTAAGCATCTTGGATATCTCGGCCAGATTCTTGCGTTGAACAGGACCGACCAGAGTCTCGACGACATCAAAGCCTTCTGGAGCTACAATAGCCGGGTTGAGGTAGCGGTAATAGACGAGGTGACCAACGACCTTGATCAGTGCGTCCTCCGGTTCCGAAGGGAACTTGGACTGAAGTGCACGGAAAAGCTCTCTTGCAATGTATCGAACTCCATACGGCATCCTACGAGTAGATCCGAGAATAGCAGTCAAGAAAGCCTCGGTAGTAGCTCGAAGCGATTGCAGGTGACGGATGAAGATCGTCCTCGCCATGGGATCAGCGAGCGCATCATTGAAGGGCACTTCCAAGGGGCGACGCGAAGGTTGACCCGTCTCCATCTCCTCCTGGTTGATGGTAGCGCGGTAGATAGCGCAAGGATCCGTCTCGAGATCCAGTCCCTCCTGTGCCATGATATCCGAAACGAGAGGCGAGAGAAGGTCTTTGAGGTACTTGCGTTCCTTGGCACCCCGATTGTACTGCGCAACAAGCTTGATGAACTGCGCATTGCCCCGAATGAACTCCTGCACCGTTGAGACGAACGTCAACTCTTCCTGAACACAACGCTGGAACAGTTTGAGCAGCAAGAACTCTTCCCTAGCCTTTTGCGCATAACCAAACAGAGTGAGAACAATCTTCTCTACCTGTCGCTTGTCACGATCGGCCATGTCGAGCTTGCCAACTCGAGCGAACAATCGAGCAAGATACTCCGGTCGAGTCTGCAATGCATAGAACAGCTCCTGATACAGCTCGAACTTCCTCCTTGACGCTCGATCGAGTGCATGATCAGCGAACGGATCATTAGCAGCCACCAACACTGAGTTGCGCTTCTGCACTGCCGCTGCAGCCTCTCTCTGTCCCAGCAACCCACGCTCGTTCTTCGCCTTGATCAACTCCTCGATACCAATCTTGTTCTTGACGAGCAAAGCAATCTTGGTGTCCAGCTCGCTAACGTCATTCTCGAGCGTCTGCGATTCACGAATAGCCCGCACCACCAGCTTTCGCAATCGCTCGACTTCGATCTCGTCCTCGAAATCGGCATCGGAATCGTTGAGCAAATGACCAAAGTTCTTGATGGTAGCCACAGGCACATTCTTGCCCATGGTAAGACTGCGGTACTGCTCACCCTGCTGTCGACCTCGGAAGAGACTCTGAATCTTGACCACCTTATCCATGTGCTCGTGATAGTGTCGGAGACGGGAGAAGAACTTGCGCCTGCTGAGCAATCCACGGATGAGCGACTGAAGATGAACAGCAACCGGCTCGCTTGAAACAAGATGGTTCCTCCACCACTCGTACTCTGTTCGAACGAGCATTCCTCGAATTGCAGCCTGAATGCCAACGACATCCGGAGTGACAAAGTCGAGCTGCTTCTTCTGCTCCTGATGCTTGCGACGGGCCAGAGCAGCACGAGCGAAAGACTGCAATCCGCCCACAGCCGCTTTCACCTCAACCTTTTGCAGCGCAGATCGCATCCTGACATGATCCTTGCGTGCCAATACACCTCGAATCTGAGCCTGAACGGCAGTGATAGCATCACTCGAGCTGCGAAGCCCCCGAATCGTGCTCAAAAGCTTCTGCTTGGCAAGTACAGCCCGGCAAGCGGCTTGCAGCTTGATAACATCTTCGGTCGAGTCAGCGAGACGGTAGATGAGGTTCTCGTATGCAGCGCGTGCGAGACGACCACGAATCTGTGCTTGCAATCCAACGACACTGTTCTCGTGCTTGTCGAGCGCCTTGATGTTCTGGAAGAAGCGACGACGGAAGAGAGCACCACGTGCACGAGCTTGAAAGTGTTCAATGGCACGAGCGTTGCCTGCATCGTGGACGCGCTTGACATGCTCGACATGGGTCTGGCGAGCGAGTTTGGCACGACAAGCAGCTTGAAGACCGACAAAGGTGCGTGTGCTGGTATGAATTGCGGCTTGCTTGCGGTGGTGAGTGCGACGAGCAAGGACACCTCGGATCTGTGCCTGCATGAGGGGAGTCCAACGCGAAACGATGCGATCCTCCTCAGCACGACGCTGGCGCTCTTGCTCCTCGAGAAGACGAATGCGTTCTGCTTCAGCAGCCGCAGCGGCCGCAGCAGCCAGTCTCGCCTCTTCATCACGACGACGTTGGATCTCGGCCTGCAGTCGCTTAGCGAAAAGTCTCTTCGCTAACACTGCTCTGGCAGCAGTTTGCGCCGCAACGACAGCATCGATGTTCTCCATAAGTTCGCGATCGATCCTCTCTTGCTCGGTCTCCGGTTCCGGTTCAGGTTCGATATTCATCTCCTTAGCCAACGCCTTTCCGACACCGCCGAAGGAAGGCATAGCAACACCACTGGCATCCAGACCCTTCTGCGTCTTTTGGAGCTGATCGTCGGTGAACTCGAGCTTTCCGATCAAGTTTCCCACCTTCAGCGCCCTTCCTTGACGAGCCAGGACGTGACTGAGCGCATGGATGCAGTAAACAACTTTGGGGAAGTTCTTCTTCTCGTACAAGTCGGTAAGCTCGAACTGGAAAAAGATGGGAAGTCCCACCTTGTTGATGAAACTGAAGAAGTAGTTGATGTTGTCGGTGTGCCTGTACTGCAGCTTGGGGTGAACAAAGATACGTGGAACACATTCAGGCTCAAACTTCTTTGCGAGTTTGGCGAGGAAGATTCCGTTACGCATTTCGTTCTCCATCTCGACGACGTCTCCGAGATGTTCACCGACGTGAAGCTCCATCCATTCTTTGGCTTCACCACAGTGACAAAGATACTCGTAGGCTTGAAGAAGGTGGCGTTGGGTGTCCATCCATTTGCTGGAACTGGTGAAGGGAAGATTGGAGGAGGAAGTAGCCGAGGGCCGACCTAGAGCCATGGTACCCGGGCCATCAGCGCGTGCCAGACGGATACGACCGTGAAGACCAGCAACATCCTCAGCACCCGTAGTGATACCGGGAAGTACGATCTCGCCTTCCTGGTCTTCGCTTTCCATGCGACCTGGACGACCAGGCTTCTGCCAACCTTCTTCGATGGTGGGTTCCAAGTTGAGGCCGTTGAGACTGTTGGCGAGGGGTGAGGCGGTAGCGTCCATACTCTGGGTGCGCTGACCACGCGATCGACCGACAGTCATGCGTGTATGGCCGTGCTGGTCACCATAAGCGGCGAGATCGTCGGTCTTCTTTGTAAAGTCTTTGATCATCTTGAGCGCGCCAACACTGGATCGCTTGAGATCCTTTACACCGCCAAGGTGAAGCTGGGAGGGACCGCTTGACGAACCTGAACTGGCACCGTTGATGCCATTGCTCCAGAAACTGCCCTGAGTGGGAGTGGAAGGAGACTGGATCCATGACGAGTCGTCTTTCTTAGGAGACGATAGAGGAGAGTCACGGCTACGCTCCTTGGTTGGCGAGACTGCACGGTCGTAAGGGTCCTTGGTCGGGGAGTAAGCACGCGCACGACCGACAGTGGACGAGTTGAAGAGATTCTCGCGTGGTGCTGGTGGCATCGAGATTGGCCTGCCATTGGCACCACGAGAAGCGGCAGGGAAGGTAGCCTTGCTAAATGTGGCGGGTACCGGCGAAGTGGTTGCGCTGACAGAACCATTCGAGCCAGAGCTCGCAATGCTGCCGTTGGAACCGAATTGCCCAGCAGAGGGTCCCAGCGGAGAAGCGGTGGGACTGTGAGCGGAAGGAGAAGCTCCAACAGCAGCAGCAGCACGCAACTCAGCCGCTCGCTGAGGATCGAGCGAGGCAGTGTGACGATGAGGAGCAGGAAAGCGTCGAATGGAACCAGAATGTTGTAGACCCGTCGCTACTGAAGCGCGTGACGGAGCAGAGTCGAGGGTAGAAGAGAGGGAGAAAGTACTGCTGCGAGAAGCGGATCGCTCAAGGTATTTGGATTGATAGGCGAAAGGGCTGTTGCGAGCGTTGGGGCTAGCCGCCGGCAAGGTTGGTTTCGCCTGTTGGTCCATCATCGTGTCCAGAGGTTATGAGGCGGGGGGTTGACTGAAGAGAGAAAAAGCTGCGGTCCCACTATCTGCTTGTTTTATGTGTCTCGGGAAGGATCGGTGTTGACAATAAATAGCTGAGAGCTCCGTGTCGTGTCGTCTCAAATGTGGTGTTGGTGGGGATCGTCAAGGGTCCCACTTGATCCGGTGCTTTGAAAACTGAGTCGTTATGGCTGGATAATGCTGGCAAAATAGTTTAGCCAAAGTAGCCAGTCGTGGTAGAAGTTGAACGTCAATGATGGTGATTCGTAAGAAAGAGAACGTCGCCCTGTATGTGTGTGTGGGGAGCGCGTAGTCGTTAGTGAGCGTTAGTGTTGAAGGAGGGAGGAATGGACCTTGTTGACGGTATCGTCTTTGTCGTTGTCGTCGTCGTTGATGTTGGCGAGTCGGTGGTGCTGATGATGGTGATGATGATGAAGAAGGCGAAGTTGAGTCTTGATAGGGTGCGAGAGAGTGGAGGATAGAAATCGGTTCCCACCTTCTGACGGGAAACTTGGAACTGCTGCTCAGTTCTGCTACACAGTAAGGGGCGGTCAACGCAAAACTCAACTCAAAAAGAGAGGGGCGCAAGTCTGCACAACTGCACAAAGCTGCGCGCGCACATTCAATTTCCACACTCTCTCACACACACACTTTCCAAAAGAGGAGAGAGAAATGGAGCAAGAGGGCGTAGAACCCTGCGTATAAGCACAGCTAGCGGGCTCCTAAAGTTACCGTTGCCGAACAAACCACACAGCCCATTGCTTTGTTTCTACGCTAGAATCGAGTCGCAGAATCGATGAAGCCAAGTGAAGGCTGAAGAAACTAAAGAGGGGTGAGCGAGGGAGAGGATAGAGAGAGAAAGAGGGGTCCTACAAATGAAAAGCACAAAGAAAGGGGTGAATCCAAATTTTGTATTGGTGTTGTTCTCGCTTCTGAATACAACATTTGTCTTAGATTGTATTTGTGGCGCGTCGCTCAGGGGTTACTCTCCTCTTCCTATTTCAAGGTCTCACCCACACCTCTTCACCGCCTCCCCTCATCCTCAATGACACCCTAGCAGAGAGACGGCATTGTCGTCCTATGCTGTATCACTCAGACATCACCGAAGACAAGTATGAAAATGTCAAGCGGATAACCCATTGTCGAAAACACATTCTGGTACGATTAAAAACCATTCGAACTTCCCGCTGCATGTATACATGTACCGCGCCAAATCTATGCGCAGCCGGGGACAGGCTTTGTCTACAAGCCAACACTCCTTTCCAATGCTGCTGTTCAAAGTGACAACCTCTTGCAGGTGTATCAGAGTGACAGAGAGAGAAAGGTCGTGGTTGGGACGTGTGTGTTGGTCTTTGACAAAAAACGCGTGTTTTTGTGTCACGTGAGAAAAGGATTCTTTGGGTTCGCTTTTCACGCTCGAGACCAACACAGCAACTTCGCACAAGATTCATACAATCATACGGAGAGAGGCGAATGATCAAGTCAATGTTAGTATATGGTATGATGTCAATCAGGCTACTAGATGATTCCCTCATGTGCAAGACCAACGATTACATTTGTAGTCTGACACTTGCACACCAACACCATCTGAAAAGGAAAACTGAATTTGCGATACTTCAACTACATCACCACACACTCTTCATTCCCACCCGCACCCCCAAATCCAGGCAGATTCTCCAACTCGCTCGGCATATCACCCACAATCTCTTTCGGGGGACTACCACAATCCTGCATCTGATTCATCAACTCCTGTACTCTGCCAGCCTTCTCCTTATCTTTCGCATCATAACCTGGTTCATCAAAGATCTTTACGATCTCATCAATGTATTTGCTCTGTTGTTCGTACCTCTTCCTATCCTCCTGTGAGATTCCTTTGGATTCTTCTCCTGCGAGATAGGCGGGATACTTGTCGCGAAGTTCTTTCAAAGGTTCGTACAGGATATCGCGCGACATGAGTTCGTCCATCATTCCTTCCAACATCTTTGTTAATTCCGGGTTGTCCATGGCGCCTTCTAAGCCGGAAAGATCACCGGAACCACCGAGGGCTGCGAGCAGTTTGGCCATTTCTTCGCCTTCTGCGCCAGAGAGTCCGGCGAAAGGGTTGTTGGAGGCAGAGGTGGAAGAGGTAGCCGAGGCGTCCGATTCTTTGAGTTTCGCCATGGTGGCTGCGATCGCATCGTTAAAGTTGGCGGGTTTGCCGCTGGACGAGGTAGCTGATGTGGGGGCTTCGCCCGAGGTGGAAGGGCCAGCGGAAGTTGAGGTGGTAGCAGCAGGAGCAGAAGAAGGACCGCCGAAGCCAGCCATCATAGCTTCGAATTGCTTCATCAATTCCTCCTCGTTGAATTCTCCATTTGGACCAGGTCCACCGGGAGCACCTGCCATGAGTCCTTCAGCATCTCCATTTGCCTGTCCTCCCAACTCCTTCATCAGAGCTTGCATTCCTTGTGCAAGCTCCTTGGCAAAGTCCTGTGAAAGAACGTCATCCAGTCCTGCATCGTCATCCTCACCACCACCAACACCAGCACCAGCACCGGTAGCGGTAGCGGTATCTGTTTCGTCCTTTTTAGATTCGGTTCCTTGTGCTGAGGCCGTCGGTGTCTGTGACTTCGTTTCTGTCGTAGGTTTAGCTGAGCTAGTAGAAGGCTGGTTGAATTCATCCAATACGTCTATCGCAGTCCAGAAAAGAAGAAGGAGATATTCGTGTCAGTGCAAACCTTTAATGAGAATAGAAGCAGAAAAGCAAAGACGGTCACTTACCATCGAGATCATCTAGATCATCCACGTCCTCAACATGCGTTGATGCTGCTGGTGCCTTTGTCGAGGCGGTATTGTTTGACGATGACATGTTTGCTGCGGAATTTGATTTCGACTCTGTGTGGTGGTTCGGAAGAAAGCAAAGCCAGGCAAAGTGGAAAAGAAAGAGGAAGAGGTTAGGGTTTCTGAGCGCGCAACTCTCGGATGTGGGGAAGAATCGAGAGCCGGTTCACTTTCAACAGCCGGCCAAAGCATCAAAGCACAAGCCAAATATGATTCTCAGGCGCCGCTTCCAATCAGCTCTCTGCTTATTTTCAGACAGCCTTTCTTTTTGCTCATCTCAAAGGTTGTTAGACTCCGGAATCTTTTGAACAAAGTGTGTCTTGTTGACGATCAAACAAATCTTAAAAGCGGTCGGGACTCGGCGAGATATATCAGCGACCGAAAGACACCGACGTCATCGTCCGCCTTGTCATAATCCTCGAGACACTCCCGTAAGCTAATCTTGCTTTCCTACGGAACGGTCCAGTCGCGAAAGGCAGGGAGCGGCTGTACCGTCAATTTAACTTGGTCGAAGTCGTGTTCTCGCAACCGCTTTCGACCGTATCCACCATTCCCACGGAAGAGAAAGAAAACTTGATTGAAGACCGTCCGTTAAGCTTCGGCTATGCATCTGGCAAATGGCGGTATCGTATATCCGGCCTGAGACCACCTAGAGTTCACAGTAGGAGAAGATTGAGCAAGCCATTGTAGTTCTTGTGTCAGCCAAGGTGTTTAATCGTAGTTGGCCCGTTCGCTCCTTTGTGTGTATAAATACTCTCCCATCTACACGTTTACAATTCTCCATAAACTATCCACCCAATCACACGATCACTCACAACGAGAAAAGAACGATATCGAAAATGGCTTACGAACTCAAATGGGGTATTATGGCCACTGGTGGAATCGCGGACAAATTTGCCCGAGATCTTCTCATCGACCCTTCCACCCGTAATGTCTCTGATGTTAAACACAGTGTTGTTGCCGCTGCATCCTCCACCTCTTCCTCTCGAGCCAACGAGTTCCTCACCTCTATCGGAGCCGAAGGTGCTAAAGGCTATGGTTCTTACGAAGAGCTAGTCTCTGATCCGAACGTTCAGATCATTTATGTTGCTACACCTCATTCTCACCACTACGCCAACACACTCCTAGCCCTCAATGCTGGTAAGCATGTCTGCTGCGAAAAACCATTCACTATTAATGCTGCACAGACAAAGCATCTGATCAAAGTGGCGAAGGAGAAGAAGTTGTTTTTGATGGAAGCAGTTTGGATTAGGTTCTTCCCCATCGTTCTCGAGATTCAACGATTGATTCATCAAGAGAGAAGGTTGGGAAAGATTAGAAGAGTGTTTAGTGATTTCGGTATGCAGTTCAAACCCGATCCTAAACATCGTCTCTTCAATCCTGACCTAGGTGGTGGAGCCTTGTTGGATCTAGGTATCTACGCTCTCACCTGGCAGATGATCACGCTATTCGCCGATCCCGAAAACAACAAGACTCCACCAGAGGTTACGAGTTCCATTGTCAAATCAAAGTTGACAGGCGTGGATGAATTTACAACCATGATCCTCAACTTCCCTGGCATGGGCGCTCAAGGTGTAGCGACGACCAACATGACGATCCGATCTAGCGAAAAGTATGTTGTGTTGATTCAGGGAGAAAAAGCAGACATGACGATTCCTTGGGCTCCTTTCCGACCAGAAAGCTTTACTATTCACGAGAAGGACGAAGAGGGTGTATACACGGGGAAGAAGGAGGAGAAGAAGTTCGATATCCCAGGTCATGGAATGTTCTGGGAAGCAGACGCTTGTGCTAGAGCTCTAAGGGATGGTAAGCTCGAAGAGGAGAGATGTAGTTGGGCAGAGAGTGAATTGACGATGGGGATCTTGGATAAGGTTAGATACGATGGTGGTGTTAGGTATCCTGATGCTATTGAAGCTACTACTTCCGACGCTTAATCCTTCTATGATGTTGTATCACTCGTCTCTCACATCGAAACTCAATCTTCGCCAGACAATCTTTGAACGTGAATGTCTGTGCAAGAGTTGAACTTTGTTCCAAGAACTAATTACATCGGTGCGAGGTATGAAGCCAAACTTCAGTCACGACCAAAGAACCTCTTTACCCGCTCTCCCAAACTTGGACTAACACTCTGACCCTTCACTGCCCTCTGAATGCTCCTAATCAACCTATCATAATACTCTGGCTGACTCTTTGGCTTCAACATGCTCTCTGGCAATGGGTACTCCATCTGAACCTTGTTCTCCTTCAACTCTGTCAACAGCTCCAAGCTCTTCTTTGCATAATCCAACTCGGCCTTAGTCAGAGTCTTTGTTCCAGGCAACGGATCCGGAAGTGGGTTCCCGGGCAGCTTGGCATGCACCTGTTCAGGGTGAAGAGACGACTGAGACTGGATGGACAGAAGAGAAGTTTGAGCAGCAGCAATGACACTGTTGCCGAAATCGATTTCGGGGCGGAGAGGATCTTTGGGCCAAGACTGAGCCAAGGCGACGAACTGCTTGTAGAGGTCTTGGATCTCAGATGCGCTGGCAAGGTCTTGAGAGGTAGCTGAGGCGCTGGAACGGGCGGAGGAAGAGAATGCACGAGCTTGCTGAGAGATGGAAGCGGAAGATGTGGTGGCGGAGGTGGAGGTGCTAGTGGAGCGAGAAACTTGATCGCGAACGACGAGAAGGCAGGATTCGATGATGTCAACGGCCTTGTCGACCTGTTCGCGAGTGACGGTAAGACTTGGCAGAATACGGATAGTGTCACTTCCTGCAGTCAAGATCAACAAGCCACGCTGACGAGCCAAAGCAACTACCTTACCTGCGTGGGCAGGGTCTTTGGTGCTGACACCGACAATAAGACCCTTTCCACGAGGAGAAGGCTTGCCTGCCTCTGGTTCGTTGAGCAAGAGATCCGGGAACATGGCGACCAAGTTGTTGAGTCGAGAAAACAGCGCTTGAGAGGCCTCCTTCATGCTCTCTCCCAACTCGTTGCTCGAGAGACGACCGAGAACGTGGTGTGCAATACGAGAAGTTAGAGGTCCGCCACCGAAAGTAGTACCGTGATCACCAACAGCAATGAGGTGAGCCACCGGGTCGCGCATGAGCACGGCTCCGATGGGGAACCCGTTTGCAAGCGGCTTGGCCATGGTCACCATATCGGGATGAGCATCGGTTGGGTAGTCGCTGTGACACCAGAGCGTGCCTGCTCGGAAAAGACCACACTGGATCTCGTCGAAGATCAACATAGCACCAACCTCGTCACAACGCTTTCGGAGAGCTTGCAGGAACTCGAGCGAGGCGGGGAAGATTCCACCTTCACCCTGAACAGGCTCGACGATAACACCAGCTGTTGTCTCGTCAATGAGACTCTCCAATCCAGCAACGTCGTTGTAAGTGCCTGTTCGGACATCACCGATCAAAGGGGCGAAGGGAGCCTGGTACTTGGGGTTAGGAGTCATCGCGAGAGCACCCATGGTTCGACCATGGAAAGCGTTCTTGAAGCTGACCAGACCGGTTTTCTTGTCGCTGCCTTTGGTGGGATGAGACTTGGCTGCCTTTCGTGCGAACTTGAGTGCTGCTTCATTCGCCTCTGTTCCCGAGTTGGCCAAGAACACCTTCAATCCAGCACTGTCAGGAGTGGAA
Organism: Ustilago shanxiensis; assembly: GCA_019972555.1. Classification (NCBI taxonomy): domain Eukaryota; kingdom Fungi; phylum Basidiomycota; class Ustilaginomycetes; order Ustilaginales; family Ustilaginaceae; genus Ustilago; species Ustilago shanxiensis. The sequence continues at coordinate 264,831 of BPMX01000019.1, read as the reverse complement.
GGCTTGGAACCCTTCTCAAAGCCCATACCTCCATGCTTGTGAGTCAAGCTGACCATTCGGTCTGCCAACTCACCCGACCATTCATTATGGTATAGGTTGCTAGCGTGAACGAGCTTGGCACTCTGGTCGGCGGCGATCTCGGCGATCTTAGGGTCTGAATGGCCCAAAGAGTTGACGGCAATACCGGAAGAGAAGTCGAGATACTTGCGTTCGCTGGCACCAGAGTTGGTGTTAGGGTCAGCAGCAGCATAAAGGTCAAGTCCATTTCCGCGAGTGAAGATGAGCTGAGGGCGAGAGTAGGTTGCGAGAACAGAGTGAGAGAAACGGTCGAGTGTGTCGGCGATCTTTGAGCCGCGGGAAGCATCACCGTCGGGGTGTGAGAGTGAGATGTAATCTGCGCAAGGCTTCTTTGTGGAAGAGGTGGGAGTGTTGGCAGCGTGTGTAGCAAGGAGACGGATGTGTGGGCGGGCAAGCGAGAGGGAAGCTTGCGATCGCCTCATTGATGAGGAGAGAGCAACACGGGTAGCTGCCATATTGAGAGAAGATGGGCCAGCTGTTGTTCGCTAGCCAGCCTGATTGGTGATGATGGCGATAGCGATGATGATGGAGGAAAGAATGGCGAAGTGTTGGTCCTTATGCGTGCATGTGAGTGAGTGTGAGTCAAGAAGGATTGAGTAGCTAAGATTGCGCTTGATTATCAGCCACCGCGAAGAAGAATGTGGAGAGTCGCACGAAAAAGAAGAGAAAGTACTGTAGTGCAAAGGCATCAGAAGAGTCACATCAGAGTCATCTTTATCAGCTTGATTTGGCGGCGATTTCTTTTTCAAATTTAAAAAATTGATTTTTCTCTCCGATTTTCTCACCGAGATAGCAGAGCTTGAACGGTTGGCGCTGTCTGACTCGCACGCCCTCGACCCTCTTCATCTCTCTCTGAAGAAGGCTTTTCGGCACTGAGAGCTGCTGTCAAAGGTCAAAACGTGCATCACCCTGAAACCCCTTGAGCCCATCCTCCATGACAATGTTCAATATCGCACACTCCCTCATTAGGCTGCACATGATTGCTACTTTGAAGGACGACTCGGATACATTGAGAAGTTGACTATGAGACGAACATGGATGATGATTGAAGTGCAGAGTTGCTGGTTCGCTTGGGTTGTAGTCTGTCAAATTTGATAGTATTGCTGTCCTGCTTGAGCGAGTGTTGTTGTAACTCGGTGCGCAGATAGACAAGCAGGGTCCAGGGTGCATAGAGTTTTGCTTCAGGCCGCTCTTTGCCCTACACCCTTTCTGAGTCGCCTGGGCCGCTGGCTACTAGTATGTCACTGCAGAGAATGCTTCTGCAGCATGCAATTGTTACGCCAACAGGAATATGCTGGTGACTTAAGACCAAGTGTAGGGGCGCCACTCCCTCCAGAACCATTCGGCGATCATGTTCCTCCATCTCTCTTCGCAAATATCAGCTAAACCGACTTTGACCCCATGAATCACATCGAGACCGACTCCAAAATCGAGTATCTCCTCAAAAGAGCAGCCAGTGTTAGGCTCAATGATCGTGTAGCTCGACCTTTTGTCAAACACAAGGTCGCGCTGATTCTTGCTACACTGAATCGCATCGTATATGACGATCAGAGGGCCGTAAGAACACTCGATTCTGGGGTCAGAATACAGTAGCGCTTGTGGCAGGACATTCATACGCAGAACGAAGTTTCTCGAGACTTGGACTTTGATTCTTTCATCAAAGCTTTTCGACTGTCGGATCACTCCTCGGAGGCTACCCACGAATGATAGCCGGGCAGGTGGGGATGGGATCTCATGATTTCGGAGTGCCATTGGTGATGTCAGCCCGTCGCTGGTGATCTCTGTGCCTGTTAGCTGGCACCTTCCTTGCGTAATGGCTGATTTGACGGTCCTGCGATGGCGGACCAGATCGCCCAGAAGGCTGCCTAGGCTTTTACGATGCTGTTCTATCTCTAAAGCTTCGTGTAATTCCGGCAAAGAGAAGCCGTTCTCTCGAGCCATGATGCTGAACTTATCAGCCAGATCCTCCATCTGTCGGAGCTCTTCGTCCTCCTCCATTGCCTTCCTAGCTGAGCTTGTATCTGTTTCACTTGCACCGGCTTCTGTTCGGACAGAGAGGGCATGCAGTCGAAGGATGCGAACTTAGTCGTTACGAGCCTCAGCGGAAATGTGGTTATGCGGTGGTAAAAGCTCAAAACTCACCTGTTCTCGTCATTCTCTAATCCTCGACTGACGTGGATATTCTACGGATGGTGGATGTTTCGCACTGAGCAGTAGAAGGTATCTTGAGAGAGCCAGCATCAGGGAGAGATGCCTCTCAAGTGTGTATATATAGACAAAACAAAGCGTGCGGAACTCTACAAAGCGCGGAATGAACAGAGCAGAATCGGCGACTGAATGTGCTGTCTTAAGAAACATGGCTAAGCAAAGTCAACATGTGACGATGGAACAGTCGTCGCCATGCCCGAGCTCTGACGGACTCTGATTGGCATCGGCATCCCCGAAAGGTGACGGACACATGATTCACAAAGCTCAAAAAGCGTGGGAACGACTCAAACCTTGAATGACAGCAGCCTCACAAACGCTTTCAAGATGTTGTTATCAATGCAACAAAGCTAAGATTCGAAGTGGGAAACTATGTGACGGCAATTCCGCTTCGATGCGGAAAAGAAAAAGAAAGAATGAGCCAGTGACAAAGCCTTTGAAAAATTTCGACCAAGGAAGAAACAAGATACAATGACGTGAGTAAACCGAACAGTAACGGACCAGAGCCCAAACTAGGGTGCAGTACCAACGCCAACACTGCTACCCGCACTTGACAGACGAGCGCCGAAGCTCATTCCATTGCCACCAAAGCTCGCTGCACGCGGACTGGCGCAGAGCTTGGACATGGCGTCTTTACGCAAACGACTGTTCATGCGTGCTTGGAAGTTGACCTTCTGGAACTCAGTGGGTTGACCCTTGGGCTGACGACGAGGCTGAATGGGTGGAAGCGTGAGGCCAGCATTGTTGATCGGAGTGTTACTGTCAGAGGCAGCGCCGTTGTTCTTGAAGGCACGGTGCTGAGGAGCTGCAGAGAGATGAATAGCTCGAGGTATGGCTTTGGGTGCTGTGATGGGAGGAGTCGTGGAGGTCGAAGTGGGAGCGCTGGAGACAACTCCTCGACCCAGCGATCCGTAGCGACCGTTGGTGGGCTGGTTTGGCATCTGCATCTGACGCTGCGGAGTGGGTGTGGTAGATTGAGCCTTGCCAAGCGGAGTGTTGACCTCGAGGTCCTCCTCACTCGTTTCGGGTGTCTGATCACCTTCAACCTGGTCATCCGACTGAGCGCGCGATCCTTCAGAAGCGCTGTCGTCGATGACGATCGAAGGAGTCATGGTGCGGGAACGCATCGAGAGAATGCTGTCGGTGGTTCCAGAAGAAGGGCGCATGCCCTTGCGAGAGTGAACGCTGGAAGCAGGTGAAGCGCCGCGCTGACCAGGAGGCGTAGGCAGCCTCTCACCACTCGGTACGGCGCCACCTCGCCAGCTTCGCTCGTTCAGAGGGGTTCGAGTAGGCGAGGGACCTTCGCTACTGACCTGGCGATTGTGTCGGTTAAGAATGTTTTGCAAGTGAAGTTGCTGCTGCTGTTGCTGCATCGACTGTTGAGGGAGCTCGTTGTAAGCAGCTCCTTGCACGTCATTCTCGAGACCCATGGTCTGGTACAGCTGCTGAACCTGACGTTGACGCAAGCTAGCCTGAATGCTGGCTTGAGCAGCTTGTCTCTGCTCTTGCGCCGAAGCAGCTGCAGCCTGAGCATGGTTCATGAGGTTGGCATGTTGCGATGATCCATCGTCGTAGTCGCCATTGCCACCCTGCAGCTGCGAGAGGAGGTAACGTTGCTGAGCAGCAAGCTGTTGCTGGTTGTACTGCTGCTGGCCATATTGCAGCTGTTGGCCATACTGCTGTTGTTGTTGTTGCTGCTGCTGTTGCTTCTGAAGGGCCTGAAGGCGAAGCAACTCGGCTTTCTGCTGCTGGACTGCGGCTTGCTGCTGAGCGAACTGTTGCTGCAACTGCATCTGCATGTACTGCTGCTGCTGCTGCTGCTGCTGCTGGTGATGGTTGTTGTTGTTGGTGTTGGCGTATTGCTGACCGTATTGCTGCTGCTGGCTGAATCCATTCTGGTAATTGTTGGAGTAGCCGAGCTGAGCCTCCGATTGGAGTCGCATAGCAGCGAGCTGATCCTCGAGACTAGCTTGCAGAGCAGAAATGTCACGCAGCGACTCGGCAGTTCGGTACGAGCTGTTGTTGTTGCTTGACATCTGCTGCTGCTGCTGAGCGTAGTACTGTTGCTGCTGCGATGGGTTTTGACGGTAGTTGTTGGGCTGCTGAGAAGCGCCCTGAGCAGGGAAGAGCGAGCCAAGACCAAGACCCTCGGTGCGTAGACCAGATAGAAGGTCGGAACGAGACTGGTAGGCGTTGCCGCCGTAGTATTGCTGGTTGGAGGTATTCATTTCGATGAAGCCGAAAAGCGAGTGTGGTAGTTGTTGTTGTAGTAGTAGCTGTGGTATCTAGTGAAGGCTCCTGGCCTATGAATGAATGTTTGTTATACAAGTGCTGCAGAGAGAATGATTATGCCACGCGGTGCGAAAAGCAGAGAGGGAATCTTGAGTGGTGCTTGATTTGTAGCAGGTATACAGTTCGTGCGGTTTCTGAAGCGGCCGACGAGGATTGGGTGTGCGAGAGTGGGAGGAGTTTCGCGAGGTAGGAGTCTTCGAGGAAGACTGGGTGCGATCAACGCTAGTTGAGAAAGTTGAGGAACGATCCTTCACTACTTAGGTGATTGGAGTGGGAACTTGTTTCGAAGTCGAAGGGACGATGTTGTGGAAGGAGAGGTGATGTGCTCGTCGAAGGTTGCTGAGGAGATGGATGAGGTCGTCGAGCTGAAGAGCAAAAATGAGGCTTGAATCGAAGTGCTCGATGTGAACGAGTCAGTTTGATGCAGTGGGAGGAAAGATAATTTGAAGCGTTGACAACGTGGCTGGAATGAGAAGACGTTGCAGTGAAGAATGTGGATTGAGAGGCTGTCGAAGGTGGGTTGAAGTGGGCGTTGGATGAAGCCGACAACGGAGATGAAGAGGAGGCAGTGCTACTGTAGCTGCGAAGAGTGGTAGACTGTGAGTGAGCAACGTGAAGCTCAAGGTTGAGTTGGGATAATGAGATAGACTGAGCCCACAATGCTTTGAGCTTGGGCAACAGTTGGGTTGGAAAGGGATTATAGCTGGGGACAGGGTTGTGTCGAGTAGCTGATTGCAATCTTGCGAAACCGAGGTTAGATCTGTTTTTCCTTTTTTTTTCGTTTCTGTGAGAAAGAACTTGACCGGAGCAAGGATGTCTTGATAAGGTATCGGAGACTGAGTTAGGGATTTAAAGGGCTGCGCCGAATGGAGGCTTTGCGTGGTCGAAGTGAAGATGGAGTCGAGAATCGGAAATCAAACAAGAGGATACGAGAGCTGAAGAGGTTGAGGCGATGTCGAAGAAGAGGGGTGGAAGAAGATCGAGACGAAGATGTTGTTGGAGAACGGAAGCAAAGAAGTCGAACCGAGAGAAGAGAGAAGGAAGACAGAGAGGAAGGGGGGGAAACGGGGACAACCGAGACAGGAAAAAGTGATGGTGGAAAAGAGGATGGTGACGAAGCGATTGAAGGGACGATAATGATGAAGCGAAAAGAGAGAGAGAAAAAAATCAACGGTAGCAGAGCGCAGTGTGGCAAGCGAGTACTGTAAAGCAAAAATGCGCAGCCCGCCTTTCTGTTTGTTCAATCGACTCAGCAGCAGTGCAACAGTTACTGTAAACTTTCGGATTCGTCCCGACCTGATTAACTCTTGTTTCTGCCTGTTTCATTTGTCACACACACAATCATCCCTTTTGCGCCACTAAAGAGAGCATCATTTCAATACTGTAATGAGTCGATGGCTGCCGGTTTGCCATTGAGAGCAAGATGAACAAATGAACGAGAGAGAGGTCTGGCCTGTCATTCGTGCTGTATCTGTATGCGATGCGATGCCATGCTATGTGATGCGGTGAGTGCGTGTAGGCGTGTGTGCATGCTTGCTTGCCTGCTGCAAATTACTGTATTGTTGAGCTGATGATACAGGAGGCACTGTTGGTTCGTAGCGACCAAATGCTCACTCTTTGCATACACGTCCCATAGGCAAAAACGGTACGGTGACAGCAGCTCAATCATCGTCATCAGCAGCAGCAGCAGCATCAACATCTGGGCGAACAACATTTTCATGTCCTTCGAAAGAACACACGGCACTGCACGAGTCTCAACAAATACCATGAAAAAGAAAAGCCAAAATACGCCACCCACAGGGAGAAAAAAAAAAAGGGAAAAAAAAATGAAATAAAAATAGGCTCTGGAGAGCGAGTCAGCTGGCGTCGGGAAACCAACGAAAAGAGGGTCGAGTCGATATATTGCCTCGAATCCTCTTCCCGTTCCCTGCATGCAGTTGTGGGAAATTCTGGCTTTTTCGCTTTCCCTAGCACCTCGCCTACCAGACAGCTTGAACACCACGCACACGCACGCACACACACACGAACACAGAAACAAACACAAGCACACACAGCACACATCAGACCACTTTCTGAAGATGGTTGCTCTCATTTCCTGCCTTGCTTCTTACTCAAACTCAACTTGAGTTTTGTGATTGTGTGCGCGCGCGTCGATGCTCTGCCCTGCGCTGCTCTGCCCGTCTGCTGCCATCTTCTAGACCCTTCCTCTAGACGCGAAGGTCGTGTAAAGTGCGGATCATCCGAATGAACCCTGCTTTCTCGCTTGTCCACGCAAAACATACACAATTCACTCGCCCTTACATCGTATGCCAGGCTAACGTCGAGCTGGACCTCGAAACATGTGATATTACCTTTCACTGAGTTCGGTTCGGAACATCCCGGACAGTGACCAAGAACCAGCTGCTAAAAGGTTTTTTCACGGAAACACCGACGTCGACAGGCTCTTCCTAGAGTGGAACGTTAACACAGCGAGATGAGAGACAGCGACACCGGACGAGAGGTCTCGCATGTTTCCTCCAATGCAAAGCAACTCTTGGAAACGGGGGATCTAGGCAACCACATCATCATTTCAATATGTCTCGGGTGTCAGCAGCAGGCTCAATTCCAAGCTCATGACGCCTTGAAGCTCAACGTTCTTAGTCGGAGAGAAAAAGAAGAACGGCAAGAAGAAAGAAAGAATCCTTCGAACGCCAAATGCATCTCAACCTTTTGGACTCTTCGCTGCAATAGGCATCCCACATACTGTGCAGTACTGTACAAGTAGAGTAGCAGCTCTGGTCGAGTTTCTGCTGGATCACAAGGTGGCTGACGACGGAAGAGCATCACCGAAGCACAGACGACTTCTCGTCTGCTCTCTCGCTTAGCACCAACCAACTGCGTCGACTGAGACATTTGACACTCTGTTGTTGCATGATTGCTTGCCTCTGTTTGCTGGCAATCCTCTTCCCCTTCTTTTTTTCCTTCGAGCCAGACAATGTTTGATCTCGGAAGAGCAACACATTCAGAGTGAAAAATTCGTGCAATTGGACCCTTGAACACACGGAGACCGTCAAGCCCGAACTTCACGCTGTCATTAATCAGGGAGAAGCGAATCGGTCGTTCAAATTCGGCTTTATCGAGCACCGACCATCTTTTGTTACCCCACACACATCAACGAACGTAAAAACAACGGCAACAGCAGCAACAACCACATGACTGCTGCCCTCCCCACCCCGCTCTTTTTCGGTGAGGAAGGTTGTCATCCTCTCCGCAATCTTTTCCCTCGAACTCTAGCTCCCTCTCCCTCTCTTTCCCCCTTCTGATCTTCATCTTTTGCCTTCATTATCATTGTCAACCTCGACTTCGATCCGACATTTCATCATCATCATCACCATCATCATCGGTTGAGCTAGCTTAGTTGCCAATCATCCATTGTCCTCCCTCTTATTAGCAGGATTGTCGAGGACCCCACACTTCTTGTCTTCCTTTGCAGCAGCAGGCGTTCCCTCGACATGATGTCATCCACCACAGCACTCTCTGCCGGTCGATTGCGGCTTGCACAGCAGCTTCGCATCTCTACACGCTCAAGCAGTCCTAGAGGCGCTGTCGTTCTTTCTCGCTCTTTCGCCTCCACCTCGCTCCTCCGCAAAGACGGAGACGAACCACAGGGCCATCTACCCGGTCACCCTTCTTCTGTCTTCCTAACATCTCTCAACGACAGCTTCTTCGACCGTGTCAAGCCGAAGACCCTTTCCGGCAATGCCAACGCTCAGGGCGGTATTCCCACCTATCGTCTCATGGATGGTGTTGGTCGTCTCTTGCCCGGTGTGACCGACGAAATGGTCAACATCACCGAAGCTGAAGCCGTCAAGATGTATCGCACCATGCTTCTCCTTCCCCAGATCGACGTCATTCTGTACAACGCCCAACGTCAAGGACGCATCTCGTTCATGATGACTTCGTATGGTGAAGAGGGTGCTGTCATTGGCAGTGCAGCCGGTTTGGCTCTGGAGGATGAAGTCTTCGCGCAGTACAGGGAATCAGGTGTCTTGCTGTGGAGGGATTTCTCGATCGATCATTTCATGTCGCAGGTATTTGGCGCCGAAGATGATCTGTGTGGAGGAAGGCAGATGCCGATTCATTTTGGCAGTACCAAGCATCATTTCCACACCATCAGTAGTCCGTTGGCGACGCAGATCCCACAGGCGGCAGGTGCAGGCTATGCATTGAAGAGGACGAAAGGAAGGGAAGGAAATGTAGTGATCTGCTACTTTGGTGAGGGAGCGGCGAGTGAAGGTGATTTCCACGCTGGTATGAACCTCGCTAGCACCACAAAGAGTCCTGTCATGTAAGTTGCTGCCCCTCACATACGACACTGACCATGATGCTGTCGTGATGCTGACGATTTTCTATCATTTGCTTTTACATTTGCGTTCCACAGCTTCTTTGTTAGAAACAATGGCTATGCGATCTCCACCCCTGCCTCGGAGCAATTCCGTGGAGATGGTATCGCCTCCCGTGGTCCAGGCTACGGTATGCTCACCATCCGAGTCGATGGAAATGACGCACTCGCTGTCCGCTCCGCCGTTCAGTCCGCCAAAGCTAAAGCCCTCTCCGAACAACGACCCGTTCTGATCGAAGCCATGACCTATCGCGTTGGTCACCACTCCACCTCAGACGACTCTTCAGCCTACCGTTCCAAGCAAGCCGTCGAAAGCTGGAAGCAGATGGACAACCCTTTGCATAGAATGCGTAACTTCTTGACCGATCGAGGATGGTGGAATGACAAGCTCGAGGAAGAGACCAAGGTGCAACATCGTAAGACGGTGATCGAGGCAATGGGAAGGGCTGAAAAGAAGAAGAGGCCGCAGTTGAGCAGTCTTTTCGAGGGTACTTATAGGGGTGAAATGCCGGGTAATTTGAAGGAACAGCGAGCGGAGTTGGCAGATCTGATTGAGAAGTATGGTGCGCTGCCAGGTTGGTCCAAGGAGTTGGCGAAACATGCCAATGCAGGAAAGGATATGGAGCAGTATAGAGGCAGCAAGGCTTGAGTTGCCGAGCTATGAGAGAGCGAGGGCAAGTAGACATCGCAGATTTTGGTGCAGTCGTGATTCAATGAACAATCCTCTGTCTTAGCACTCTCATTCGTTTGATCTCAACTGGTTTGAAGCGTAAAGTTGCGAGACAAGTTAGCTTGTGAGTGCGTGTATGGAAGTGTTGGTCTCGATCAAAAAGCAGTTGGACCCTTGAAACGTTTTCAGAAAGCGACGTGAATGAGAAGAGAAAAAAAAATTAGGCTTAAGAAAAGGTTTTCACGTTTAGCAACCCTGCTCAATCCAACACCATCATCATTACCACTGTCGCCATCTCTCTTTTCCCTCTTTGCTGGGCGTAAGCAAGACAATGTCCTACGTAGTACAAGCAAGTCTCTTCGCCGGTGGCCTCGTAGTGGGAGCCGGTACAGCTATTGCTCTCACCAACAATCGCCAACAACCTCCCATCCCTGCTACACCTTCAGATCAATCTTCACCCGGAAAACCAACGCTCACTCCCCCCTCTTCTCCCTCCAACCTCGCTGTTGTCGATTCTGGTTTTGCCACGACCTCCGATGCACTTGGACCGTCAGGCTATCCTGGTCCCGTCTCCGACTTTTTGCGTCACGTAGCCTATGTTTCTTCCTACGATCGTCGATTACGACATCCTTCATGGACGGCGGAACACCTAACCGCTGCTTCTCTTGCCCGTCCACCTGGCACTCCCAAGGGTGATCGAAGCAACTCGGTGTTCAAAGAGGATCCTCGTGTTCCGGAACTGTTCCGTGCGAAAATGGCAGACTACTTCCGTTCGGGGTACGATCGAGGACATATGGTTCCTGCTGCAGATGCCAAAGTTTCACAGTTGGCTATGGACGAAACTTTCTTCCTGACCAATATTGCGCCTCAAGTGGGTGTTGGAATGAACAGAGACTACTGGGCTCATACAGAGGATTTTGTACGAAGGTTGACCGGAAGATTTGCGGATCTGTACGTTTTCACCATCCCTCTGTACTTGCCGAGACAAGGTGTGGATGGGAAATACAGGGTTAGTTACGAGGTGATTGGAAACCCGCCGAATATCAGTGTTCCTACCCACTTTGCAAAGGTTATTCTAGGTATTGGTCAGGCACAGGATGGAAATGGAGCTCCAGGACCCAAAGTGGAGATGAAGGGTTTGAGTAAGGTGGGGTTGGGTAACAGTATGGTTTTGGGAGCTTTTGTGATGCCGAACAGTGTGATTCCTAATGAAGCACCACTGGAGAGCTTTGCAGTGCCAGTGGAGACAGTGGAGAGAGCGGCGGGTTTGACGCTCTTCCCAGAGGCGATCAAGACAAGTGCCAAGAAGCTTTGCGATACGGTTAAATGCAGCATCGTGGTGCGAGATTTCAGTGATAAGAGTAAGACTTTGACAGCTGCTAGGCCTCAAGCGTTGCCAGCTCCGGTTCCTAGGATGTAATTGTGGTTCCCACAATACCGTAACTTCAAAGCAGTCGACCTCTTGCACGTTTGATGCGAATGCTTGTGATGAGAACAACAAGGTTTGTGAACATGTCAATCAGAGAAAAGGTCGCGAGAAAAGGCGGTCGCGAAATCCAAGTTGCCGCTTTGACCACACTCTTCTTCTCGCGTTTGTGTCCACAACACCTTTCGTCCTTTCCTTCTTCGACCAAATACCACTACGACCCTACCCTTGCGACTTTTCCTTCCGACCACCAATCCCATCCCTACCTCGGCCGTCTTCCCTTCCAAAATGAGCATCTCAACTCTTGCCTCCTTAGGGATGGCAATAGGTGCTCCGCTAGTGTATGCAGATCAAGCTTACTCGATCTATCGCAAACAAGATGCTCGAGGATTCTCTCACGATGTCTGCGCTGTTCTGCTGATCGCCAATATCACTCGATGCTTCTTTTGGCTTGGCGAGCGATTCGAGTTTGCACTTCTGCTTCAATCTTTGCTGATGATAGCGGCGCAACTTGGTTTGTTGAATCTGTGCATTCGGTTTAAGCCGGTGGGGAGGTGGAGTAAGAGTATCAGCAGTGATGGAGCAAGGGTTGTATTCAATGCTGACGAGAACGAGGATGAGGGGAACGGTGGGAGAGGGAGAGGAGAGGAGGAGAGGGATTTGATGGATCTGAATACAGCGGCTGATCGGGAAGAGACGGAAGAGGAGGAGGAAGCGGGATATGCGGATAAGCAACCTCTGCTGGTCACTCTAGGTGCCATGTTCCGTGGCAACAACTCGTCATCTTACGGTCAAGTCTCTTCCACAGATCCACATTCATCCATACTACCTCAGCCCGCAACCACAACCACCAATTCTACCTCCTCGAACCAATCTCGTTTGCGCTCCATTCTCTCCGCTCTAATCCCCTCCAACGGACGACCTCTCAACTTCTGGCAATGGTCAGACTACAACTCCTATCTCGTCTTCCTCTTTCTCTTCATCCTCCTCCTTTCCCTTCTCTACATCATCTTTTCCTCCTCCACCACCTTCATCGCTCTTCTCGGCTACCTCGCTCTCGGTCTCGAATCAACCCTCCCCATCCCCCAACTCATTTCCAACTACCGACGCAAATCCCTTGCTGGTTTCCGAGCTTCGGTTCTGGTGGGTTGGTTGGGTGGAGATAGTTTCAAGTTGCTCTATTTCCTGTTCAAGGGTAGTCCAGCACAGTTCACCAGCTGTGCGATCTTTCAGCTGAGTATCGATTTGGCGATTTTGGCGCAGAGTAGGTTGTACAAGGAGAAGACGGAGAGAGAGGAAGAGGAGATGCGGAAGAAGGCGGAGGCGAAACAGCAGCAGAGGAGTGTGGGAGCGGCGGGGGAGATCGAGGAAGATGAGAGTGATGAGTTGCCTGCGCGTGGTGTTGAGAGAGGGAAGCAAAGCGGAGTGAAGGGGAAGGGGAAAGGGAAGGGAAGTAATAGTGGGGTGGCGAGAGAGGATGATGGGTTGTTGCAAGATCCGCATCATGTGATCAGTATCGAGGCGGATGAAGATGATGATGAAGGTGTAATTTCGAATAGTCGACGCAAGTAAAACTCCTTCTCACCTCACTAAGATGCAGAATAGACACTCTTTTGGTTCCAGCTCAGCAGGAAAGCAAATTGAAACCCTCTGTATTGATTCCATTAGAATGAGCATTGATTCTACCCTGTGACAAGTTTCTGTATCCAACTCTTTCCCTTTCCCTCCTCATCCTTTCTCTTCACCTCCATCGGTACAGGATTGCTATCAGTCTCCAAATCCAACACCTCCCTACTTTCCTCCCAACTGTCTTCATCCTTCACCCCAATCGCCTTCTCCACCCGTCTCAGCGCGAGTTTCAGCGTCTTAGGTTGAACACTAAACGTAAACCTAAACCAACCCTTCTTCTCCACATGATACTGTCCCCCCGGAGCAACGTACACCCCTGCATCCAAAAGCTTCTCCACCAATCCTTCTTCTCCCTTCCCACCTTCCTTTTCTTCAGAGATGAACTTGCTGAGGTCTACAAGCAGGAAGAATCCTGAACTGCTCGGATAGTACGGAATCTCATACCGCCTGAAAAACTCAACCGCATAATTATACGCCTTTGCCAACCTTCTTCTATTTTCCTTCAAATACCAAGCCAAGAACGATTCATCCCTTAACCAGGTCGACCAAAGTGAAGCGGCTGGACTTGCACTTTGACTCAACAGCCCTACGCTCGACATTGCTCTTTGCAACGCTGGGTTGTGTTGCGATACCATTACACCTAATCTGAATCCGTTGACGGCGAAATCCTTACTCGCGGAGGTTACAACATGGACGTACTTCGGATCTAAACCACATTCCTTCTGTGTATCGATCGACAGAATGCTGTGGAAAAGTTCGGGGGAGGGATGGTCGGGGGTGGAGAAGCAAGATCGAGCGTAGATTTCATCGGAGACGAAATGAAGTGAGTGTTTAGCAGCGAATTGAGCAAGGGCGATGATTGTGGAACGAGGGTAGATTGTTCCGGTGGGGTTATGCGGGTTGCAGATCAGAAGAGCTTTGATGGGTGTACCGGAGGAGGTGGCGCGGTCGAATGCGGATTGATAGGCTTCAACGGTTTGTGCTGCGAACATTGTATGTTCGAGTGAATGCCCAGGTTCGGGATAGGCAAGATCTACTTGAACGATTTTCGCTTTGACTCTGTTCGTAAGATCGTTGTCGAAAGCATTGTAGTAAGGAGCAGAAAGTAGGACACCGTCACCTTCATCGCAAAGATTCCAGAACAGTTCATCCAAGATCCCTGTTGCACCACTAGCGATCGCAATATGATCCGGTGTGACTTTCTTAAGCGGCAACGGGGATGCGTTTCCCTCGGGCCAATCCGGTGTGCGTTCATTGAAGAGAGAGGAGATAGACTCGAGTAGGCGAGTTGAAGAGGTGAAGCGATCGGCATACGTCAAGTCAGCTGGTGAAAGCTGTAAGCGATAATGGGAGAGGAAATAGTCGAGAAGCTCTTTTCGACATAGAGAGTTATCTGCAATGCCTGCATTGATTATTCCGTTGGGATTGGTGTCTGGGTCGTATTGATTGGCAAGCATTCGTTTGAGTCCTTCAGGAAGGTCGAAGGAGGATGCATTTGCTGCTCCGCGGMGGGAGAGGGTTGGAGTTGTATCCGGGGCGGAAGTGGAGGACGAGGAAGAGATTTGGGTGGAGGAAAGATTGGTGGAGAGGTTGGTGAGGTCGGTTGCTGCTGCCGCAGCGGCGGTGGGTGCTGCAGTAGAGTCCGACATGACAACCCTTGAGCCTTGTCTATGGTGGTGGTGGTGATGGAGAAGGAAACTGTAGAATTCTGCCATTGGGGGGTATGCAACAAAGAAGGAGAGTCACTCACTCATGTTTTCTTGTATCTTTTGACTGCGAGAAAGAGTTTAAGGGCTCGTGCGCCTCAATATTTGCTGTTGGGCGATGTCGGCCGTGTACAACGACGAGAAGGCGTATTTACCGCTGTATTCCCGCAGAAACAGTCATCTCGAAGAGAGAAGCTGTGGAGGTGTCTCTCTCAAGAGATGCTAAATTCAGCATATCGCAACCTTGAACCCATTCTCTCACCCATCTCCCTCATCGTGCCCAACCCTTCACCTTTCCACCATCAACGCTTCCATCCTTCGAAGGTATCAGTGCACCAGAAAATGACGGTCAAACGGATCTATCGTCGCTCGCTATCAACGCTACCCAAGCGACCCTCCTCCACTACCCTCCCATCTCGCTTGCTATCCGCTTCCATCGCTTCCCCACTATCAACCCGTTCTCTCACCACAACCCATCTCCTCAGGCAGAACGCACAACATGTCGAACCAGTGCCTTCATCTCGAACCGTCCCTCCATTCAAATCTTCACCTTCCAAACCCTCAGCTCCATCCACAAACGAACTTCGCAACGAACTTCTCTCTCGTCCACGCCGATCGATGCTTTACGTCCCCGGATCTTCTGAAAAAATGATCAAAAAATCCCAATCCTCCTCCGCCGACACCATCATTTTCGACCTCGAAGATTCCGTCGCCTCTCACAAGAAAGGCTCTGCACGTGAAACCGTGTTTCTCGCACTCGAAGCAGCTGCACGTCCTGGACCTGAGCTTGCGGTACGAATCAATCCTCCCTCCGCCAACCTCGGTTTGGCCGAGGATGATTTGGATATGATCCTGCCTAGTTCGCAGTTGCAGACTATCGTAGTGCCCAAGGTGGAAAGTGAAGATGATATTCAGCTGATAATTGAAAAAGCAAAAGCATTGAGAGGAGAAGACAAGGGGCCGTTGGGACTGGTACTTAGTGTTGAATCTGCAGGGAGCTTGTTACGAA
Organism: Ustilago shanxiensis; assembly: GCA_019972555.1. NCBI lineage: Eukaryota > Fungi > Basidiomycota > Ustilaginomycetes > Ustilaginales > Ustilaginaceae > Ustilago > Ustilago shanxiensis. The sequence continues at coordinate 249,435 of BPMX01000019.1, read as the reverse complement.
TGTCCAAGATCATCGAGACCATCAGGGGCCAACTCGGTCAAGATCTCTATTCTGGCGAGTTAGCTTCAGGGGCAAAAACACCAGTGGTGGAAATAGTAGCATTGTTATTTGCATCTGAAGACTATTGTGCGAGTACGGGGATTTTGCGTACACGCGATCGAAAATCGTTGTTGTTTCCGAGAGCTCATATGGCGACGATTGCGAAGGCGTATGGTTTGGCAGCGATAGATATGGTTTGTATCGACTACAAAGATCAAGCCTATCTGATGGAGGAAGCGGAAGAAGCGAAAGTGTTGGGATACGATGGAAAACAGGCGATTCATCCAGTACAGGTCGATCCTATTCAACACACTTTCAACCCAAAGCAAGAGGCGGTGGAGAGAGCAGCTAGGATTTTACATCTATATGAAAAAGCAGAGAAGGGTGATAGAGGTGCGTATGGATTGGAGGAGAAGGGAGGAGGAATGACTATGATCGATAGACCTATGTTGTTGCAAGCGAATGCTGTTGTGGGGTTGGCGAAGAGAGCAGGGATGAGAATACCTAGTGGAGAAGAACTCGAGAAGAAGGATTGATTTGTACACATATGGCAGATTGGCAGAAGGCAATTTTCACCTCTTATCATTCCGGAACAGTGATTGTGGTGTGCTGTTGAGTAGCAATAAGATCCTATGAACTGAATACGGCGCGGCTTTGGGATTGCTGAACCGTGCATGAAAGATGGAAAAATCCGGCATCCACACAGAAGCCGAAGCCCGGACGCCGAATCCATCTTTGCGGGGTAAATCACTCAAAATCAGTCTCTCTGCCATTTTCGTGCCACCTCTGACTTTGTACTCCCACCATCACGACCACCTCACCCTTCGATCACATCAACGCTATCCCAGCAGGGTGAAGAGACAAAATGTCGGGTGTTAACAAAGTTTGGTTTTACTTTGATGTAGTTTCTCCTTGGTCCTACGTTGGATTTCAAGTTCTGAGACGTTATCAGAAGTTATGGAATCTTGATATTGTATGTTCCCCAGATGCCTCCTGTTCTTGTTGCTATGATCACTAACATCTATCGCATACCTGCTCTCGTGTGCTGCAGACATATAAACCCGTCAATCTGGGCTACATTATGAAGGTAAGCGAACTCTTCCGACTCCACCCTTCGGACCAGGTTATGTTTTTTGCTGACGCTTCTATGCTTTGTAGTTTTCGGGCAACAAACCACCGATCACAGTGGCGAACAAAGGTATCTGGATGTGGGGTGAACGTGATCGAGCCCGTAAATTCTTCGGCGTCACCCTAAATCCCACCAAAGAATTCCCTATCAACACCATGCACCTTCAAACTTTCCTCTCCTCCCTCTCCACCCATCCTTCCTCCACCCCCTCCATCTTCGAATCAGCCATTGAAACGTGTTTTGCAGCCATCTGGCACCACGACTACCCCTGTGCTACTCGGGAAGATCTCGAATCGATCTTTTCCAAAGCTGACTGGTTCGGTTTGGGCAAGGAAAAGATTGGAGAGGTGTTGGATAAAAGTATGTCGAAAGAAGCAAGAACCAAACTGCAGGAGGAAGCCAAAGTGTTGGTGGAGGAGAAACAGCTGTTCGGAATGCCAAGTATGGAGATGGAAAGAGGCAAGGATGGAGAGAAGGTGACTTGGTTCGGTAGTGATAGGTTTGAACAGATCGCTGCTTGGTTAGATGTACCTTATAAGGGTCCTTTTGCCGATGGAACTGTGGCTAAACTCTAATTCACGCACAACATGTGTATAATGCAGTTCCGTTTGGTATGATGATATAAAATACAGCTACTTGGTTTCTTCCACCAATCCCGCTTCGACCGCAAGATGAGCAACGATCTCATAAATCGCTTCGAACTGTTCTATCGTCTGTACCATTCTTGCTCTATACCTTCGCAAATGCTCTACTATTCTGACGGGCAGATCGAACAGTTCAGCTTGTACATTTCTCCCATGCACTGTCTTGCTCGCTTCTCCATCCAATCCTCCCTCACCAGCCGAATGCTTTGCCACTCCTATTGCTGCTTGAGCGATGTACGCTGCAGCTAGCGTGCCTGATCTTCCCACACCAGCCGAACAGTGAAGCCACGTCGGAGGAGGTGGATAGATCTTTGGCATGGGCACTTGTTGTGTTTCCCTCATGAGCTCAAGCAAGGTTGTTGTGGGAAAAACACCATGATCCGGCCATGAAGTAAGATGGAATTGCGTAACACCCCAGCTAGTACCGCCGTGGAAGTTGGAAGGGGGAGAAGAGGAGAAGTCGATATTGATTAGACGTCGGATTAGGGTGGATTGTCCACTTTCCAGTTCAATCTTTCGTTCTTCACCTGTGGTGATCTTCCATCCGTTCTCCAATTCGATCTCTGAGGAGGGGTCAGGCCAGTATTGATGTGCTTTCAGTCTACCCTTTTCGACGAGCGGAGTCAGGTTGACCAAGACTCTTACTCTTTGTTGTACGAGATGTGTGTAGAATGCTGTGTAGGTTTCTGGGAGTGGTGCTTGAGATGCGATGAAGCTCAGACTTGTCGGATGGAACGGGGGAATGTAAGAAGCGTTGAGATAGGGTCCATCTCCGGGAAGTAAGGAGTGGTCGTAGGCTAGGATATCTCGGTAACGATTGGCGTCGGGATTGGAGGTGGAGAAGGTGGTGGTGTAGCCAAGTTCGGGATGGGTGAGACGGAGGTGATCGGTGTAGTCGAGAGCGTTGTAGAGTGAAGAGAGGGCTTTTCGACTTGGTCGAATGCCGAGTGACATGACTGCTACCGATGGGGGAGGAGATGGTAGTGGTGTATGCGACGATACAAGTTGGTCAAGACACTGTGATGAGGAGGAGGATAAGAAAAGTCAAAGATGTGGAGGAAATTCTCAGGCACAACGCACAAGGTGTTCGAAGAGAGAGAGAGGTGCAACGTCGATCTGCCGCGTTTATTTTCGGCATGGAAGAGAAGGACAGAATTGAATTGCAGCTATACAGTATAGATCAATGTGCACTGTCCTCTTCTTGTCACCATCACCTGCTCTGCATTTCTACACACGACGTTTGCTTTGCTTGGAGTCAAATCTATCACAGATGCACGCACCTTAGTCTCGCAATCACCACCACAACACACGCCGCCGCCATGTTGAAGCGCGCATCCTTCCTCTTACTACCACTGCTAGTGCAAGCATCGCTATGTCTTGCAGGTACAAATCGAGGTCATCGCCAAATCCCATTCTCTTTCCCACCTTCTCATCCTTCATCTCCGCCAACAACAACGCCGACAGCACCATACCAAGATGAAGTATACGAATCAAGAATAGATGCCAGACTCGTCGAGGATGATGACCCTACCCCTGTTGCTTCCCTACGCCTTTCCCATGCTGGGCTCTACATCAACCAGGCCCACCAACCGTCCTTGATCCATCGTCCGGATCATAACAACGACACAGATCCTTTTCAACCACAGCCACTCGTCGTACATTTCGATCCAACACTGTATAGTGCAGCTACCGCTAAAGCCTCATTGGGACCCGTAAGGTTGAGGACTAGAGATCAGGTAATGCTGCATTGTGGCGAGGATGTCGGTGGTATTGAAGCCTGCGAACAGGACGACCTCGAACTCACTTCTCCAAATAATGGTGCTGATAAGAAAAAGTCCAAGACAAGTGTCAAATGGATTCACGAAGCAACCGGATCACTCGATTGCGAAGCAACCCCAACCTCTGTCACTCCTGATGGTCGATTCTACCTCGACGAGCGTACCTGTCCAGGCTGGTCCAAATACTGGTCATCCATCGAAACCGCTCGTAAAGACTCATCCAAGGAAGTTCTGCAAAGCTTTACCATCACAGTCCACCTTTCTTCGGTTGAAGGAAAGAAGGAAGAGAAGCAGTTTTGGATCGGACACTTGCATCTTGATCAGTCGCGTGCTTCTTGGCCACTTGCTGGAAATGCTAGAGACCGTAGACCGGGACAGGAAGATCGTACTTGGCATCCACAGGATGTGAATCGGATTGCAGGGTTGATGGAAAACCCGCTGATTCCTAAATCTTCCCGTTTTGTCAACGATAGGAACTTTGGCGTGTTTGTGGATCAGTCAGCTTGGACTTTGGGAGTACAGATCAAGGTTCCTCAATCCATCACTAATCCTCGTGACGACGATGATGATGATGATGAGGTGGAAGATGTGGATGGGGAAGTGGGGACGAAGATGATGTTGCCACCTGAGGAGGTTTTTGCGCCGGTAAGTGGACAGGTTGTTTGGGCGAGAGAGTACAAGTTCCGTCGACCACCGCTATATGGGCCTGCAGCGGGGGAGAATGATGAGGACAACTTTTGCGTTATGATTCGAGATGAATGGTCAATCGTGTACCAGATCTTTGGAATCGATGCTGCGACCGTTGGACTCAAGGAAGGAGATACTGTGCTGAGGGGTGATGTTTTAGGCCATGCATTAAGGGAAGGACTATCGGTGGAACCACCGAGTACAGAACCTCCTGCCGATCATCCTGCTTCTAAACCTGATCATGGCGTCTCGTACTACCCACATCGATATCGGAATCTTCAAGTGCGAGTTTCTAGACCGGATCCAACCTGGACGGAATGGAAACATCCAGATTCCCCCGGTTGGCAATACTTCCATCCCTTACATGTCTTTACGGAGGGGAATAAGGGGTATAGATCGAGTATACCTCCTTATGGATCTCCCACTGTGGTTTACTTTGCAAAACCTTCCACAGATCCTCTCAACACTCCACCGAATGCCTACGCAACCAGTAATGACTTCTGGACTCCTACGCTGCAAGGACCAACTGAGATTATTGTAGGGTTTGAATACTTCCAACAAACACCGGGAGATCCAGCTGATGGAATGGAAAACCTTGCCATCTACGCGCTCGATATTGCGTTCAAGAAAAAAGTTGCGGGGCAAAGAGAACCGGTTAGAGGTATGGATTGCGATTTGGGCGGAGAAACCGATCCGAGTGGAATAGGTGCAGAGAGTGATAGGTATTGGAGGAATGTTTTTGAACATTCGAAGCTTCCGAATAATTGGTCCGGCTCTTGTTCCTCGAGTGGGGATGGAGAGGTAGGAGGGTATGGATGGAGGAGTAAGTTGTTTGCGCATTACATGGCTGCTTTTTCACATGGACGATTTTTCCCAGAAAAGATCACAAGTCAGTTCGATGAAAAGGAAAAAAGACTCTTTTACTCTGCAACAAGGACAACAAGAGGTGAACCCAAGGTTGGAGGTGCGTTCAACGTGCAAGCGATTATAGATCAAGGGGAGGAGGAGGGTGGAAGAGGTAAGTATAGGTTGGTGGTTAGGGCGAGAGATTATTGGGGTAATGTTGGATGTATAGCTTCGGATGTTTGGCTTGCTTGAACGAAAATTTGCTTATTGGATTTAGAATGCATGTTTCAATCTCACGATGAACTCCGAAGTGAACTGTGTGATGGAGGTTGGATCAAGATGGCGTGCACAAAAAGATAGAAGTGTTACGCCGCAGGAAGTTTGTGCTTTTCTTTTTTGGATTGGGAGGAAGGGCGCAGAGCGGGGGAGAGTCTCGCTTAAAAAACTCGAGCGTTCGGTTGGACAAAGTGTGTGTCGGTGATGCTATTTTGAATGTGAGAACACAGTTGGTGGTGGTAGTGGCGGCGGCGGGGGAGAAACGGCGGGATTTAGTCCTTGTTCCAACGCCCATCTTTGCTGTTTTGCTCTAGACCCTCTTGCTTCCTGCTGTTTGAGAAGAACCCTCTTTGTGTTTTGACTTTCCGCTTTGGATCGTTCGAGACTCTGTTGAGTTCGCGCTGATGCGGCGGTGCAATTGAGGTGCGTGTTTCCATGCACAGAGTGTAAATGCTGCTGATCAAGGGATTTATTTGTTGCCAAGCGATTGTACGACCCTTTCTCCTTACATTTTTATCCAACGCCCATCTAAAACATCAGCCCCTCTCTCTCTCTCTCCCCTTGCTTGCTCCCTCCCTACCTCGTGGATCAGCCTGATGGTATTGCCATGTGTGTGTGCAGTATGTTTGTTGCTGAGTGTGTGTGTGGGGGTGGTTGTCTGTGCGCTTTACTTTGCGGAGTGTGAAAATGGAAACAAAGTCGGCTTCTCGCCACAGAAGTCTCAATTTCAGTTGAACAGCGCACAGAACATCAACGATCCCTGAACGAGATACACCTCTCCAATGCATTCAACATCATCATCCTTCTTCCTTCATATCTTCCCCCTTTCCAACATCTGCGACATTCTGTGACACTCGTTACACACGTATCACCCCTTCTGGAGTCATCGAAATTGCAAGTCACACTCTTTCTTGCCACTTGCCATTGTACAATAGCTCAATCTACGTGGCTCACCTACAAGCCATTGAATGCAACTCGAGCCGCGCACATCCTTCCAGGTATTGCGATAGTAGCGCATCGAACAACTGTAGATCCTCACCGCGCCGGGACCCCACGCTTGGACCTGGAACTTAGGTCTCCTCGCTTCCACGCACCCTTTTCTTCGATTATATTGCTATTGTCTCCTTTCTTTCTGGCACCCACCGACGCGATTCCGACTTCATACAGCAATCATACGCCAAATCTCAGGAGTTCCATCGGATCCCCCCACTCGGCAGCATCAGCATTCAACTCTCATGCCAGTCTCGTCTCTCTCCCCTTTTCAATTCAGCTCATAGCGCTTTCGCCTCCTTCACTCGCGAGTCTCGCCATTGACTGGCTGACACGTTTTCGACGCTAGGATCTCTTTCTCTTTTCACGGCTCTCAACTTTCCTCGAAGCTCATCATGCCATTCACTCACTCCTATTCTACATCCAGCATCTCTGCTTCGGCCGCGGCTGCGATTGCCGCCTCCAACAATCATCCACGACACGGCACTTCCATTCCCCACAGCAACAGCAGCGCTAGCATCGGCAGCAGTAGCGCAACACATAGCGTCGATACTTTTCACTACCGTCATCCGCAATCTTCCTCCCGCTCTGCCATCACCACAGCTACAGACTCACCCTCCCCATCCGAACGTGAGCGTCAAGACTCATCCCCGTCGTCAAGTCGTTCACGCATCTTCTCTTCCGGTCGAAAATCACCCGACCCTTTCCGTCGGTTTCGTCGTCTCTCTTCTTCTAATTCGCTCAATCTTGCTTCGGCTCCAGCCAATCCTGATGCTGGGCAATCCTTCGACTCACAGCAACAACAACAACGTAGTGGCGATTCATCCATCCCTGCTTACCCACGTGCAGCTTCCCCGGCGTTAGATACACCGAAATCAGCTCCACCACCCTTGCCGAGTCAGAGTTCAAAGCCAGTGTTTCAGAGACCCAAACGGACAAAGTCTTCCAGTATCTCGATTCTGGGGCTAAGGTCGGGTAGTGCGGGAGATAGTAGACGAAGGCATAGGAAGAGTGCGTCGTTGTCGGGGTCGGATGTGGACTTTTCGAGTTCGACGATTGATTCGACTCGTGCTGCTACACCGCAACCTTGTTTGAGGTCGTCTTCTCCTTCGCCCTCGTTGACGGAAAGTGTGTATTCGCACAATATACGGTCTCCACCAGCATCGTCGGCGTTGAAGTCTAGGCAGCATAAACAGGCGTGGTATCAGGCTCAGCAAAAAACGATCGAGTTGGAAAATCCACACAACAGGGGTACAAAACATTCAGACGCAAAGTTGTTCCCACTCAACGTCACTACCGAAGTTACCAGTGAGAAGGGAAGAAGCTCGCCCGCGGATGCAAGGCCGGTGGTAGAGACGTTTTTGAGCGAGGAAGAAATGCTAGCTGCTGGTATACATGTCATTCGGCGTCGCGACGATACGACTGTCACTAGTGTTGAAGGATTGAAAGGCGAGGTTACGCCGAGAATCAAGCAGTCGGAAAGCACACCGACGATGCCAGCACGATTGTATGGTGCAGATCATCCTGATTTCTTAGAGTTCATCGACTCTCCGATTGACAGCAAACAAGCTAGTCCTTTGTTGGAACAGCTTACGGGCACTCAGGCCACGGCGGGGTCGTTTGCTGGTTCACATGCTAAATCAAGCAGTGGTAGTGTCTCTTCTTCAGGTTCCACCGATTATCTCCCCACCTCGGTTCAGATGCACGACGACACTTCTTCGCTCAGTAGTGGTAGCAAACACAGTTTCTCGTTTGCAAAGCTCAGACGTAATGGAGTAAAGCAGCAGAACAGCATGGGGATGGGGATGGGGGGCGAGAGCAGACCGTCAACGGCGAATTCGAGTAATGAGGATGTTTCAAGGACGTTTGCGTTTCCCAGGACCACACAGCAGCAGCAGAACAGTGGGGGATCGAATGGTGCTATTCCGGGATATCTTACTCCGAGACCGGGGTCTTCAGCTTCACCGTTTTTGAACAAGCATTCAGCGACGGTGGGTAAGGCGGCAGGTACTTCGGGTGCAGCTAAGAATGGACTTGCTCAGGTTTACACTGGTGGCAGCTCGACTGTCGGGCCAGCTTCTTCTGCAGCATTACAAGGTGCGGGTGGACCGCCGCCGAAACCTGCCAAGCCGAAACCGAGTGTGTTGGCTGCTTTCCCGCGTAGTGGGCCGAGTGAGCCTAACACGGCTCCTCTCGATCGCGAGTGGAGTAGAGATGGACGCGGGTTTCTCAGCCCTCCTGGGAATGGGGTGTATGCGGATAATTTGCATTCTCGCTCGCACGAGGCGGTGGCGGAATCGAGATTGGATGCGGAGGTGTTGAGAGCAAGTGCTGGAACGCCGATGCCACCACCGAGGAGGTTGAATGTTTCGGTTCAGGGATATGGTGGGAGGGGGTATGGTTCGACTGGGATGGGAAGGACTACTTCTGGCTCTGGCGGTGGTGGTGGTGGTGTGGTGGGTGCCTTGGGTCATGTGGGGCAGATAGGTGCAGCAATGGGAAGAAAGGGATGGGATTTCATGAAAACTCTACAATCCACCACTGCCACCAATAGTGCTACTCCTGGTAGTACACCCATCTCTAGAACAGCAGGGATTGTTGCGGAGAACGAACCAACACGTCAATGGTTACTCCTCCTGGAGTCTCCCGAACCGCCGCGAGGTGGAGGTGGTGGAGTGTTTGGTGTGACTCTTCAAGATGCAGTTCTGCGATCTAGACTCTCCACCACCCATTCGAACAGTGAGGATGAAGACCATCTCAGCGTCCCGGATTTAGGCAAGAATTTTAGCGCTCTGTTTGACTCTCCTCGGGCTTCCGTCTCCGAAGCAGCAATGAGTAGAGTAGAAGCTAGACAACTTTATCTTCCAAGGGTGGTGGTACGATGTATCGAATCGTTGGAGAGGTGGGGTCCGAGTGAAGAAGGGATTTATAGGATTAGTGGGAGGAGTAGTCATACGGCCAAGTTGAGACAGGTTTTTGCGCAGCCGAATAACGATCTGAGGCTTGATCAGATTAGTCCTGCCGACCTGGATATCAACTCGGTTTGTAGTTTGTTAAAGAGTTATTTGAGGGAGTTGCCGGAGACGTTGATTCCGGTCGAGGTTGGTGCGGAACTTGATAAGGTGGTTGGAGGGATGCTAGCGAGGAAGGGGGAGAAGAATGTAGAGTTGCTTGCGGAGGGGGAGGTTGGGGAGGTGGTGGGGGGGTTGGTGAGGAGGTTGGGGGTGTATAATTGGTATTTGCTGAGAGAGTTGGCGTTTCATTTGGGTTTTTTGGCGGAGGAGGAGGTGGTGAGCAGGACCAAAATGCCAATTTCGAATTTGACATTGGTACTTGCTCCGACGGTGAGTATCAGTTTACCTGTGCTGCAGGTGCTGGTTAGATTTAGAGAGACAGTGTTTGGCGTGGCGCCGGGGGAAGATGCTGTTGCGGCTCAAAAGATGGATGGAGGAAGGAGGGAGGCTCCACCCAAACCGGTTAAGCCGGCAAATCTTGCTTCTCCGTCCAAACTTCCAGTAATGGTCAGGAAGAGAGCTAGTTCAATGGGTTTAGCTGCGCTTTTATCCCCCACTAAAACCACCCCGCTTAGGAAGGAGGTAGAGGAGGGAAAGGGAAGAATGGGTTCGGGAACGCCTAAGGTTGATCTTCCAAAAGATTTCTCTTCTCCCCCCCTCTCACCTGAAGTCAAAAAGGTGGTGGAGTTTGAACGTCCTTCGACTTCACTTGGACATTTTGAACGTCCTTCGACTTCACTTGGACATTTCCCCTCCAGTAGATCGGATCGTCTGGATGTATTAGACGCTAAACCTGGTGAAACACCTATCGCGAGATACTATGCTAGGATTCGGGAGGATATTCCAGCGGCTAGTAGGGGAGAGTTGCACAGGTTTTGGGAGGAGAAATCCGAGTATAGGAGTGGTAGAACTTCAGCTCTGGATAGACCTAGACCTCCAACTAGTGGTTCAGCGAGTTTCTTTGCTGGCAGGAGTAGGAGGAGTGATAGTGTCACCTCCAGTAGTATTCCAACCTTGATTCGACAGGAGGGGGGAGAGGGGGGGACGAAACCGTTAAACATCGTAAAACGGTCGAATCGGGAGGCGGAGGAGGGGGATGTTAGAAGTCAGATCCAGAGGTATTTACAAGACGGTCCTGTTTCTCGCCGTTAAAGCCTATGCTTTAATATGACGAGCTTCAGTGTGAAGAAGGAGCACATGGCACAAGACTAGTGTACCACTTTGTACAGAGGAAAATATTTTGCGATCACTAATGGCGACGACAAGCATTGCTGCAGATCCTGTAGGTCCGGACATTCTTATTTCAGCAACATTGCAAAATTGCCTAAAAGCATGAAATTTTCTCATGCCATCAGATGTCCTTGGATGTTGAGACATGAACCCCACATGAGAGCTCACAAGCGCCGTTTTTTTTTATCAAGACTGCACCGGAGAATGCTGTTGCCATTTTTGACAAGCTCTGAATCACATATGATTGAAAAGTGTGGGATGGGGGGTTAGAACTTTCGTACAATCGGAGCGATGATTTTTCCTGGTTTCTTCATGACCCTTGGCATGTTTAGCCTTTGAGTTTCAATCCTAGTATTCCATTCCTTACCCAACGACTGACCCATAGCCGCCTTATACTGAGCTATACTCGTATAGGGATACGGCAAATCCTTCACCCTGAACTTATCCTGTTTCTTATCTCTTCTTTCGCTGATGATCACTCGGTCCATACCAGCATCTTTTCTATCCCCCGCTTCGACTCCCTGAATCTTCTTCATATACTTAGAGTTGGGTTTTGGGTTGTGTCGAATGCCTTTTCCAGTCCAACTTCCCCACCCAGGCAACCTAGTATCAACAACTTTACTTTCGTCTGCTTCAACAACGGCTGCTTTTTCAGCAACAAACTCCGACACTACATCATCACCTGCAAAAGCGGTCGAGATCAAATCACGTTGCTGAATAGGTGTCATAGCTCCCTTCACCCCCTGCTTCTTCTGTTTTTTAGTTAGAGAGGGGACGACGGAGGAAGGCTGAGCGTCCGAATCATCTTCAGAATCAAGGTTGGGGTTGGAAGCGAGATTGGTGGAAAGATTGATATCGATCGCATCATCAGCCCTACGTTGAGCGAGGGAGGAGGAAGATTTGGAGGCTGCTTTTGCTGCGCGGAGGGCAGATTTGGCAGCAGAATTGGAGGAGGAATTGGGGTTGGTGGAGAGGGTGGAGTCGTTTTTCTTGCGAGAGAGTTTGGTGGATTGACCGGTAGAGTCGATGAGCAGCCAGGGGTTGGAGTCTTCTTCATCGTCGAAGGCGGTGATGGGGGGGTTGGAAGAGAGAGTGGGTTTGGATTTGGGCTTGGAGACGGTTGCTTCTCCACCGATCTCGACGGATGTCGATGGCTTAACGGGGGACTGTTTCTTGCTGACAGCCGAACCGCCAGCAGCAGCAGTGGGAGTAGCAGCAGCAGCGGTGGAGGAGGAAGGTGTACCACCATACAGAGCACGACCTTTGTTTCCCTTTACATAAGTCGAACTACCTCCTTCTGTATCCTTCCTCGGAATAACAGTTTCACCCTGATCCTCGCCATCACTTCCACTTCCACTTGCATCCTCAGCTTGTTGCTGAAGCTGTTGCATTTCCGTAACGAAATCATCAACCTCCCCGCGGACCGCAGCATATTGCCTTTCTCTAGCATCTTTCATAAACTTCATGTTGTACACTCCTTTCTTTCCTCCTACTTTTTCAAATTCTTCCTCATCCTTCCTTCTCTTCGCTTCTTCCTTCGCTTCCAATGCAGCGAGTTCGTCAAATGCATCACCGACCACACCATCTTCCTCATGCTCGCCAGCTTCACCTTCCGAATAATCCTCCTCCGAAAAGTCATCTGAATCCTCGCCAATTTCACGACCTTGAATCTTGCTCCTCAACTCGGCACCACGTCGAAGTTGGGCATCAATCTCGTTCCTCGCTTCCTGGTTATGCTCTCCGTGACGAGCGGAGAGGATGTTCTTGGCCCATTTGCTGGTGTTTTTGTGCTTGAGCGTAGCTCGTTCTCTAGCCCTATCACGTTCAGCTTTGATCCTCTCGTTCATCTCTTCCTCTTCGTCGATGTCTCCAATTCCAGCTTCATCATCAGATCCACCGCCAAGTTCCTTCATCTGAGCTTTGAGTCTCTCCTTTTCCTTACGATGAATCTTCCTGTATGCTTTGGACTTGATCTTGCTAACACGTTTCGCTTTCTGCTCTGCACGGAACATCAACATTCGCATACGTCTCAATTCGTCCCTACGAGCCCTAGCTTCTTCGGGATCGAGTTTGTTCATGGCCAGATCTTCTTGTTGAGCAAGCTGCTTTTCTGTCAAACCACCTTCGGTGAGCATAGCAGCAATAGATGACTCCATGTCTCCATCGGGGTTGAAAGTAGCTACCAAGCCAGAAGTGGACTGTTTGGTGACAGCAGGCTTCTGTAGTGGAAAAGATAGATGTTCGGCATCACGAAGACGATTGATGGTGGGCTGCCAGCCTTGAACCTCATCACGAGTGATAGAATAGGCTCCGGAACGGTCAAGACGATCTTGCACGACGGAAGGGAGGGGAGCGGAAAGTGCACCTCCGCCCTTTTTGGATGCAGCGGGAGCAGAGGTGGAAGCGGAGGTGGAGGAKGAGGATTTGAGGTTGGAGAGAAGCTTTGTGTTTTTTCGCACATCAGCGAATTCGACGTTGGAGGAAAGAGGTGACATGAAATCTTCGAGACGCAAGGTGGAACCGGATTGGGCGGCTGCAAATTCGGTTTCGGGGATGGCTTCTGTGCGTTCAGAGAGGACATGACGACGGGAACGTTTGGTAGATGGTTCGCCGTCAGAATTGTGTTCATCGTCGGATGTGGTGGTATGGGTGGGACGTTTGGAGCCAGCGGCATAGGACTGGATGTGCTGAGCAAGTTTGGAGCTGCTTTGATCATTTTCGTCGTCCGATGCTTCGGCAGAGGAGGCGTCATCATCAGAGTCGTCAGAGTCGTCGTCCGAGCCGGAAGGAGCATCAAGCATGCGAGAGAGGTCTATCATTCCTCCATCTTCGCCGTCATCATCTTCGTCCTCTTGGTCTTCATCATCCGAGTCGGCACGCTTGCTGCGCTTGGTATTGCTCTTGTTGCCACGCCCAAAAGTCCAGCCATCAAACTTCTCCTCATCACTCTCTCCAAATGCCTCGTCCGAATCGAGCTCTTCATCACTACCCTCGATACCAGCATTCAGCTCGTCGTCCGAGTCGAACACCTTGGGTCCAATGGGTCCGGCATCGCTGTCGCCGTCGCTCTCATCCTCGTCGTCGTCATCATCATCATCATCATCGCCACGACGACGCTTAGGCTGCTTGGCTTTCGCTTTTGAGGGAAGGTCGGAATAGTCATCTCCGTTCATGCCTGCAAGTGCACGACGAACACCTCGACCTTGCTTGGAAGAAGCTGAGGTGGATGCCTGAGCATAATCGTAGACGTCATGGAGACCACGTGGGCCATCATTGCTAGGACGAGGTCGGCGAGGAGCAGATTTGGCGCCATTATTAGAATAGGATGAGGAGGAGAAGGGGGTTTGGAAGTCGTTGCTGCGTCCTCTACGACCACCAGCACCGGAAGATGATGCTCCGCCACCACCGTTGTTATTCCGAGAGCCACGAGCCATGTTGGGAGGTACCGGTGCTTCGCCTGTTGCTGCTTCGAATCTGGGCTTTAAACAGGTAAGCAGCTGTGATGTGAGGTGGGTGATGATTTGGATGCCAGATCGTGAGCTCAACAATGGTTTGGTAGAGAAGGATGAAAGAGTGAAAGAATGGGAGGGAGGAGAAGGAGAAAGTGAGCTGAGCAGAGTTGAAACCAAAAATTGTGTGTGGCTCAGAACAGACAGAAATTTTGTGAGTATTTCAAGCAGCGAGAGATTGTATTCATACACGCAAAAGTGTGACTACAACGTTGTAATGTCAGGGTCTTGCAGAACAGACAATTTGTATTGAATTTTTTTGGCTGTTGTGGAGTGCAAAATGCTTAACTTTTTTCTTTCGTTTCTTCTAAAGTTTCAACTTTTTCCAACACTTGACAGCGCACTCTCCTCCTCCTCCTCCTCCTCCTCCTCCTCCTCCTCCTCATCATCATCATCATTCGACATCCTCACCATTCACTTCACCCTGCTCGAGACATACAGGGCTACTATTCGCACTTCGCACAACCGAGCTTTCTTTGTCGTACCAGGCTCAGTCGCCGCTGAACCACTCTGATCAAACTCAACCACAGGCATCACTGGTAATCACCTCCACGCTCTTTCTACCACCTAAAACTCTATCGCATCATGCGTCCTCTGACAGAAGAAGAAACGAAAACGCTCTTCGAAAAGCTTGCCAACTATATCGGCAAAAACCTAGTCAACCTTATCGACCGTCCCGATGATCCGCATGTCTTCCGTCTTCATCGCGATCGAGTTTACTACGTCTCTGAATCCTCGATGCGTCTTGCCATCTCGATTGCACGACCCAACTTGATGTCGTTAGGAACGTGTTTTGGCAAGTACAGTAAGACTGGCAAGTTCCGTCTTCATATCACTGCGTTGGATTACTTAGCGCAATATGCAAAGTACAAGGTTTGGATTAAGCCTAATGGTGAATTGCCGTTTTTGTATGGCAATCATGTGGTCAAGGCTCATTTGGGTAGGATTACGGACGATACGCCGGAACATGCAGGCGTGGTAGTGCTGAGTATGAGTAATACTCCATTGGGATTCGGTGTAACGGCGAGGAGTACAGTGGACACGAGGAAACAAGATCCGACCAGCATTATCGTTTTCCATCAGGCAGATGTTGGAGAGTATTTGAGGGATGAGGATACGCTGTTCTAAGGCAGAGAGGATTGCTGAGAGTGTTAGCTATCACTCTCAACCTGACCCTCAGCATCGACCGTCAATTTGTTCATATTGTACTTTTAGCCCAGATTTCACTTTCGCGACATATTCAATCGACATAGCATTCTTTCTCAAGCTCTTCTTTCGCCCCTTCTCTGCTTGTCCGCTGTCGTGTTCTGCCGCAGCTTCTCCCATGACAGCCAGGCATAAAGCGTGACCCAGAGATCATCATTGAAGCAAAGAACGGCTCAGTAAGGAAGCGTTGAAGGTCGTTCCAATTTCACATACTACTTTCCAAGGGTCTGGAAGAAGAACCCGCTAACCACAAAGCAAAGTAAAGAGCAGCATTCGACTTGTGTGCTGAGGAAGCTTTGAAATTCCTCTCCTCGCTTGCGAACAAGAGCACGTTAACACTTACCAACGTCATCCCAAATTTCGCCGCCAATTGCCCGCGCGCTTACTACTCCACACTTCCCTCCCTCCCCTCTTACCTTTCTCTCCACCATCGACTTCATCATGGGTGTAATCACCCGTTCCGCCTCCTCGCCGGATCAAACGTCTCTGTTTCTTACTTCACTTTCACGATTTCTAGGATGGGTATATACGCTATCCTGGTCACTATCATTCTACCCTCAAGTGATACATAACTACAATCATTCTTCCACCGTTGGGTTATCTACGGATTATGTTCTTCTCAACGCCGTAGGACATACTTCTTACCTCCTCTATAACTCGTTGTTGTTCTTCTATGAGCCTGTTAGACGGGCTTATAGAAAACAACACGGAGGACGGGATAATGTAGTTCAACTCAACGATTGGATCTTTTCACTCCACGCAACCCTCCTAGCTCTCATTACTCTATTCCAATACTACCGGTACAAAAAACCAAATCAGGAAGTTTCAAGAACCATCCAACTCTCACTCGCTTTCGCGCTAACCATCGCTGTCTTCTTAGCCGGTGCTAAACGTCTCAAACTCGTCGGTTGGCTAGATATCGTAGCCGCAGCTTCAACGTTAAAACTCGCAATAACTCTCACAAAATACCTTCCTCAGCTGAAACTAAACAGAGATAGAAGGTCAACAAAAGGTTTTAGCATCGAAAACATCATTCTGGACCTAACAGGAGGTGTGTTAAGCCTGCTACAGTTGGTTGTGGATGCGGTATGGATTCAGGGAAGTTGGAGCGGCGTGGGAGGTGATTGGGGAAAGTTAGGTTTAGGTGGATTAAGTGTGGCATTCGATGTGGCGCTGATTTGGCAACATTATGTTCTGTACGGTCCAGTAGACGTAGCGGATGAAGAAGAGGAAGAGGAGAGAGAGGAAAGAAGTGGATATGGAAGCACAAGATCAAGCCGAGCTTTTGCCTCAGGATCAACAAGATCGCACAGAACGACACACGGAGGAGAAGATGAATCTTCGGCTTTGCTCGGATAAACACTATCGATAGATGTGGCAAGAGATACTGTATCATATATGCTCTTTGATACTACGACCCCAGCATTGCAGCTGAACAAGATGAAAGTGGGTCTGATCGTGATGCAACATATCCGTGCTTGTAAGGAGATCTTAGAGAGCTGGAACATAATCATTGTCCATCAGCCTTACGTTTGAGACCAGAGTTGAAAGCAAGACGGAAAGGTCCACCTGTAGCGGCAGCACCACCTTCCTGTGATGGAGCGGGTGAAGCAGAAGCCGAAACCGTTGCACTAGTTGCACCACTCCCAACCGGTCTAAATCCAGCACTTGCATTCGTCGTCGCACCTGCAGCATTCGTCCCATGAGCAGGTGTAGCACTTCCAATCCTAGCCCAACCACCTCCAGCCTTTGTTGTTGTTGTAGTCGCAGTGCCACTTGCCTCTGCATCTCCATTTACCGTGGTGGAAGTAGTTCCACCAGTGGGCAAAGGTGATAGCATCTCATCATTTGCCTTCTTGCCCTTTGTCCCAGCAGACACGGATTTAGCAGGCTTCTTGAGTTCAATTCCATCCTTATTCTTCTTGCCATCCAACAAATCATTCTCCTGTGGCGCGCTTCCCTTACTACCCACACTCAAAACCATATGTGCCTTACCCGTTCGCTCACTCCTACTCATAAATGCACCCATCATACCCGTCGGCGTATCACCCGCAGCCATCCTCTCCCTCTTCTTCTCATCCTCAATCTTCTTGAGCCTCTTCTCCATCTTCTTCGTTCCCGGTTTTTTGCCGTGGAACACGTGCGATAGATGTTTCCAAGCCTCCTTCTGATCCAGATCGCGCCCGAACTCATCGTGATACTTGATCTCGACATCAGGCTTGTAATCCCGGAACCGGTCTTGGGCAAGACGGGCTTCTTCCAACTCGCGATTGCGGTTGGCAGCTTCGCGCGCAGATTGGTCGATCGAGGAGCCGGAAGCTTTGGATGCTGCTCGGGCTTGTTCTCGAGTTTGTTCTTCGAGACGACGCGCGGCAAGCCAGGCATCGTATTTTCGTTGTTGTTCCTCGCGGGATTTGAGTTCAGGATCGGATTGGGGCAGCATGCCTTGTTGACGGAGGAAGGAGAGCGCAGAGGCCATGCCGCGACCGATGACTGGTTCAGCTTCATCGGGCACGGGAAGTTCATCCTTACTTTCAGCCTTGATGGTGTCAAGTGTTTCGCCTTCTTCTGGTGTCTCTTCTTTGACTGCACCACCAGTCGTCGACGTGAGAGCTGCGTGGACGTCGTCACCGGCCTCCATCTTAACCTGAGGCGTATCCAACTCTCGCATAGGCACATCAGCGGCATCTATGGAGTTTTCTCTTTTGACTGTAGGCTCGTTGCCGAGCGAGGAGGACGGAGACTCGCGTTTGATGGAACGAGCTCTTGTTCGTGTCTCAGTCTCCAAGGGACGCTCTCGAATGGCACGAACGAACTCGCTCGTTTCATCGAATGTCAAGCCTCCCTCCGCACTCTGTCCACCCTCATGGACACCATTCGCTGTTCCACTTCCATTTGGAGCGAATGGCGTTGCCGTCCCGCTTGCCACATCAGCAGCAGATCGTTCTGCCTCTTCCGCCGCACGCTGTGCCGCCATGTTCTTGGCGATCATCTCTGGTGTCATCTTGTTGAACGTCTTTTTCGCCTTCAACCGTCTCGACTTGGCCAGCGAAGCTTGCAGTTCGTCATCGTCGACAAAATTGTCGGACTGCTGTCGTCGAGCTGGCTTGGTGGTGATCTTGGTATCCTCCATCTCGACGTCGGCAACATCATTCGTACCGGAGGTGCTAGCTTGTGGTTGCGCATCGTCTTCGTCGTCAAAGCTAATCTTGACTTTTGCAGCCTTCTTGCGCTTTTTAGCCTTGGGTTTCTTGAAACCAACATCTCCTTCCTGAAGGTAATCTGAGACTGCTTGATTCTTGGCATAATCAAGAGATAGGAGCTGCTTGTTGGCACGTCGAGCTTCTTCCTCTGCTTCCTGGCGAAGCTTGGCTTGTCGGTCGGCAGCAGAGACATTGGCACCCAGGCGGAAGCCGGACTCCTCTGTGGAAGCAAGATCGCCTTCAGGCAAATCGGCATCGTATTTTGCCAGCACGCCGCGTTTGCGTCCGGTGACTGCTTCTTCATCGTCCAGTCCAGTATACTCCTTTGCACCCTTTTTACGCTCGAGATTCCTCGCATCGCGTTGCGCTTGGTCTAAAGCTGCATCCATGAGTTCGTCATCAGCATCGTCAAGAACACCTGCATCTCTGAGAGTGAGGATACGCTCTTCGCCCTCGCCAAACTCGTCGGCATCATGACCGACACGGAGACCGGCAAGGTCAGACTCGCGATACTGTGCTTGTTCGCGGGCTTCTTGTTCTTCGAGCTCCTGTGCTCTGCGAGCGGCGTGTTCCTTTGCGCGCTTTTTTGACTCTTTGATCCACTGAAGCGTGTCCTTCGGGGAAGAGCCAGAGGTTGAAGCTTGAGTGCTGGCATCGGCTTCACCAAGAGTTGGACCTTTGAGCCGTCTAGCAGCATCGCGTTTCGCTTGTGCTTTGGCTAGGCGCTCCTTGAGCTCTGCATCTTGGCGTTCTCTGCGTTCGCGATCCTGCTTATCCTGAAAGTTCTTTGCTGCAAGAGCATCGCCCTCTAGCTTGGGTGCAGCAGCGGCAGCGTCGGAAGACTTGGAAGAGGGGGCAGGTGCATCATCGGCAATAAGAGGCTTGAGACCTAAGGAGATACGAAGCTTGTTGGTCTCTTCGAGCGAGAGCTCTTCCTTCTGAAACTCGGACATTGTTGAAGTGTTGTGAGCTCGAGACTGGAACTTTGAAGACTATAGATGGTTCGACCAAAAAAGAAGCCAGAAAGATCTGTGCTCACCCTTTAATACTGTATCCGGCAGTGTCGTTGCAGTGTCGTTCGAGAGTTAGAGAAAGGCACCTTGAAGCCTTCGTCGTGAATACCTCAGAGCGGTTCCGTTCTTTCGGATATCCCCTCGTCTTTTGAATGCTGCGAGACCAGCAAGAGAGCCTGCCTCTGTCAGTTTGCCTTGCTTTTAGTTGAATCCGAGTCTTCACTAGCAGATGTGCTGCCTAAGGGGATGGTTGCTGGAGGTGAAGCTGGAGACAAAGTAGCGATTGGATGAACTGAGCCTTCCAGATTCGAGGCGAAATCTCATCAATCAGGGTCCAATCTATCCGATGTCGAAAGTTTTGTTTTTGCAAGCCCGATCGATTTCAACGCAAGTGCCAAAATAGGCTGTGTTCTGAAGAAGTCTAAAAACGGAAAATGGTCCAAAAATGCTCCCTTTTTCTTTTCGATTTTGGCACTTTCTTGGCTGAGCAAGGTCTGCATTCCGTTGCACAGGCGCCAAATGACGCACTTGTGCTTTTTTTTTCCTTGGCTTCAATTTGTACTGTTCTGTAGTCACCTCGCCGCTGCTGCTGTTCATTTTGTGCGGTTGGTTCGTGCTCTCCTTGCTCGTTGTGTGTGGAGGCTTGCGCTTCACTGAGCTTCTGCTTCCGATGCTATTTCTGCCGTGTTCGAGGGACTCTCGCTTCCTGTGCAACCCGACCCTTGCGCAGTCAGTCTCCTCTGTGTGTGTGTCTGTCTCTGAGATCATCGCAAAAGAGTCCCTTTTGTAGAGTGTAAAGCCCTTCCTTCTTCGTCGCTTATCTCGACTTGCCTCACCCTCTTCTTGACTTCATACTTGATTTCATTTCACGCCTTGGATATCATCCATCATCAAGTATAGCCCTTTTCCCATCCCTCTTTTCTCGACTATCACCTACAACTCGTCCTATCTACCTCAATTGATATCAAACAAAAATGTCGTCCTACGCCGATATCGCAGCAGAAAACGCTCCTCCCGAGTCGCAACAGCCCCAGCCAGACCAGGGCTACCTTGAAGGTCACAACGGCTCCGACGATGTCAACCATGCCGCTCTCGATGTCAACTCGGGTAAAGTCAACGTTGTCCCCTCCGACTCTGACCTGGAACATCTCAAGACTCAATCTCAAGAGGCTTACGACGAAGCCGTCTCCAAAGCTCGTGCTCAACGCAGCCAGCTCGAATCTGATGCTAAGAAGGCTGGTGACTCTGCCAAGAAGACTGCCAACGATGCAGCTCAATCTGGAAAGGATGCTGCCAATGATGCTGCCAAGGCTGGTCAGGATCTAGCCGATGATGCAAAGAAGGCTGGCAAGGATGCTGCCAACGATGCCAAGAAGGCAGGACAGGACTTTGCCAACGAGGCTGGAAAGAAGGGTCAACAGGTTGCTGATGAAGCCGAGAAGAAGGGCAAGCAGTTTGCCGATGAGGCCGAGAAGTTTGGTAAGGATGCAAAGGCTGAAGCTGAGAAGTTTGGCAAGAACGCGCGTGCTGAGGCTGAAAAGGCTAGTCAAAAGGCAGGCGAGTACTTGGAAAAGGGCAAGAAGGAGCTCTCCAAGGATGCAGAGGTTTTGAGGAAGAAGGGTGAAGAAGGTGCTAAGAAGTTGCGCAAGAAGGCAGGTGAGGCCGAGAAGGAACTCGAGAGTTTCTGGAACTCTTTCTCGCGCGATCCTAAGCAGTGGGGTCCTGCACTCGCCGCTGTCAACGTCGCACTGCTCGGCGGTTTGGGTATCTACGCCTACACTCACAAGGAAGAGGTTCGTCGCACCGACCGTCGCTCCATCAGCGCTATCACCGTCGGTGTGTTGAGCTTGCTCGGTGTTCAGGGCTACTTTGCTAACGAGACCGCCAAGAAGCAGAACAGCAGCTTCTTCTAACCTTCTCCCGCTCTAGTCTCGGATGATTATGCTTTTCTCTTTCGATTCCTGTAAAAGTACATTTATTTGTTACTATGCCGTTGTAACCCTCTTCGAGTAATCAGCTCGTTCTGGTTGAATACATACCTATCACCACTCGCTCTGATGCTGTGCACTCTTACCGTGTTGTTTGATACTCAGGCGTCAGAAGGAATACTGGCTGAGTCGTACTTCGTACTTATGGCACGATTTGGAACGGGGGGAATGTTTAAACAGTCTCTCTGTCCCGAACTGTGCAGTGTTGTTCAGAAGAGCTGCCTTCTTATTCAAATGGCCGCAGACCAGTCGTTAAATCAACCACGCACGATCGCAGGTGCATGTCTGTATCACTATATGAATTGGCTTAAGAGGTAAAATGTGAAGGGAATACAAGATGGACCTTCTTGAAGGCAAGCCATCATCCTCATCCGAATCCTCTTCTTCTGGATCAGTCTTCCATAGGTGCCTCTCCGCCGGTGGCTGGTGCTGCATCCTCCCCACCTTCTGTCTCTGTGCTAGCTGCTGTCGCCCTTGCACCGGGCAAGCTCCTTGGCTCCAACTTGTCCATATACGGTCTCAACTCGTCCCCTTCCACGACTCTAAATTTCTCACCCCTCCTTGCCTCTGGCGAGTTGACATCCGCATCCGCACCTGGGCCGACCACGGCAACACTGACCTGGTCTAACTCCAGATCCTTACTCTGCGGCAATGTATCCCTCAACGCATACAAACCATGCAATACCAACTCCTCCAAACTTGCATTGCTGAACTCTTCGAATTTCCTCTCCAAGTAAGTCTTTGCACTCTGCGATCGAGCGCCGATACTCATAGCATAGTACTCGAAGCAGTTTGCTGTGGGGGTGAACTCGTAAAGATGAGGACCGGTGTCGTCTACACCGATGATGAGGAATCCGACACCGTAGGGACGTTTGCCGTAGTCCATGGTGTTGTGCTGTGCTCTGTCTGCGAGCGAGTCTACGACACGGGAGATGGGAAGAGGGCGCGAGTAGACCAAACGGGAAGAGAGAGCGAGTTGGCGCATGTAGGTGGAAAGAACACGGGCGTCGGAAGTGAGACCAGCAAAGCCGATACCGAGGTGGTTGTCGATACGAAGCATTTTCTTTTGGTAAGAGGCTAGTTCGGAAGGAGCTCGTTTAAGAGCGACAAGGATGGCGTGCGTAGAGGAACGAAGTCCGACGACGGCAGAACCCTGCTTTACGGCTTCCAAGGCATATTCGACTTGGTGAAGACGGCCTTGGGGAGAGAAGACGGTGTTGTCGCTATCGTAGGTGTTGCGAAACATGATGGGCGAGTTCCTTACACAGGCTCAGGGAGAAGGCTAAGATTGAGTTGTGGAGGAGGAGGAGGAGCACTGAGGCTAAAGCTGTCTGGTTGAAGACGAGCGGGTGTTGAGCTGCCAAAGCGTTGATATAGCGCTGTTCAAATACCCCGATATGGCTCTGAGGGATGGGAAAGTGGAATCAGCCTCTCTGAAGTCGAATCGAGGATGGAGGGTGAGGATGGTGAGAAGATGTGAATCAAGAATGATGACGATGCGTCCTCGACAAGGCAAAAGGTGGAGCGAGCAATTGACAGTCCGTGCTCTACAATAAACTAACACACACACACACAGCTCAGAAACGCGTCCCACTTGGCCAATTCGCATTCGCAAGCCCAATTCACTTGCTCTGTCTGCGCAGAATGGTGATCGATTCTGTTCCAATTTCCTCACTCATTTCCTAACACTCCTCCATTTTGCTTTCCTTTGCCATTGACTGATGCTGACCAATCAAGACGAAGCCGATTTCCGGACTCTCACTTTGTCGTGTTGGACTCAGACCAACTCACGTTTGTTGTATACCCTTCTTCTCACACCATCTTCTCACCTGGACTCCAATCCTCAACTTTGCCGTCTTCATCGGTGGGTCCCAACGGATCATCGGATTCGTATCAGGATGGCTTTTGTCGCTCCAGCAGTTCGCTGGCCCGATGCTGTAGCCTCCCACCTCCCTCAACCACTCAAAGATTCTGGCATTCCACCGCAGTACTTTGTCATTGTACCCGCAACTTTTCTCGCCGTACTACTCACCTATACTCTCACCAAATCTTCTTCCGCCGTCAAAAATGTTCCGCTGCTCGCCTCTTCGTCCGATGCAGAGTATACGACGAAACGATCGCAAGGCCGACCATCGACAGTCGTGTTGGTGGGGTTAAGCGATACCGGAAAGACCGCTTTGTTCTCTTCCCTCGTTTATCAAACTACTCCAGCAACTTTGCCTTCTCAGAAGCCATCGCAAGGGTTGATCGAGCCTGCAGGATTGGCAGCGGGAGAAGGGGAGAAGCTTAAACCAGTTACGCTCGTCGATCTTCCAGGACACCCTCGTTTGCGACCACTGGTGGAGGAACATCTGCATCAAGCTGATGGACTCGTCATCTGCATCGATGCAGTGATGGCTTCCAAAGCTTCTGCTTCCTCAACATCTCGACCTGGCGATGGAGACAGTATCACAGACGTAGCCGATCTCGTACATTCCACTCTCACCTCGCTTGCCAAACAATGCGCCCGTAGCTCCTCTTCTCTCGCACCACCCTCCGTCCTTGTCCTGTTCACCCGAGCAGATCTCTCACCTCTCCTCGGCGGCTCAGCTGCAGGTACTGACGCTACAAAGGACGAAAAGCGTCGCGCTCAACTCTTGTCCCGTTGCAAAACCACCCTCGAATCTGAACTCGGCCAACGTCGTGCAAATATGGGATTGAACAGACGTCGTACAGGCAACGTCAAGATCGCAGGTTTGGGCAAGGTTGCGGATGCTGATCCAGGCAGTTCTGCTGCAAGTGCTGGTGGAGTGTTTGGCTGGATCAAGCGTGCATTGGGTTTGCAGAGTTCGGGAGGCAATGTTTCGGCGGAGACTGGGGATGGGGAGGAGGAAGAGGAGGAAGATGAAGTAGTGGATTACATCGATTGGGCTGCTTCACAACGGGCATTGGAGGGAGATGCGGGTGCTGCAGGAGGTGCTGGTGCGAGTTTCAGTTTGGAAAAGTTGGATGATCAGGTTGTTTGGGGTGGCAAGGTTGAGTTTGCGTTAGCGAGTGTGGGGAAGACGAGGGGTTGGGATGGGAGCAATGGGGAAAAAGAGGGAGAAAAGGTGGATCCAAGTGGCGAACTCAATGCTTTCAAGGATTGGATTGTTGATCTTCAAAGTTAATCACAGGCAATGCAAAAATCATACGTGAGCCAAAATTCTTTCACGAACAACGAATCGTGTTTGTATGTCGTACATTGAGTATATGAGAAAGAGCAACGGAAAATCATAGAGAGAAAGAGACCTAAAGATGCCAAGGAGTACCCTCAGGAACACCCCACTTCCTCCAAGTTCCCTCAATTCCCATATCCAACTTCAAATCCCTCTCTATACCTTTACACCATGGTTCACCACCTTCCTCCGCCGGATTACCGAACTTGACGCTCTCGTACAAACCCAAACTCAGATGAATACCCGAAGGTCCTGGCGTGAACTTTTCCAACTCAACCTGTCCACTTCCACCTTTTTGTTCGGCTGCGATTAAGGTGAGGATGTTACTCTTGATGATGTCGATTTGACCTGCTGCAGCACGGACGGTTTTTGCTGCTCCAGAATTGGCGATATCGCCGAGAGCAAAGATTCTCTCGCCGAGTCCCCCGGTGGGGGTAGCTTTGACTTGAAGGGTGGGGAGAACGTCGATGAAACCATCGCTTGTGATTGATTCGGGAGCAAAGGCGGATAGGAGGGAAGAATTGGGTGTTTGACCGGTACACATGAGGACGAGGTCTGCTTTTATTTTTTGACCGTTTTGAAGCTCGACGTCGAAAGTTTGACCCTCTTTGAATGCAGGGAAGCCACCAGGTGGGACAATTACACGACTGCCAAGATGGGTGTTGATGTTGTGGGAAGCGAACCGCTCAGCAACAAGAGCATGTAGGTTCGGATGGAACTTGTTCATCACTCGATCTCGAGAGTGTAGCACTGTAACGGACTTGTTGGGACCAAGAGGGTAGAGCTCGGAGATATCACAGGCAACTTGTACTCCCACTGCTCCACCACCGATAACAACAATGTGCTTGGCTTGTTTGACGGCATCCTGGTACGTTTGCAGAGTAGCAACAGCCTGCTTTTTCGCAGTAGCCCCATCGTTCGATGTAGGAGGTAAAGACCATGGCTCCCTGAGTTGAGTTCCAGTTGCGATGGCTAGATAGTCAAATTCGAGAGTGTCAGAACCCTCGTTTGCTGCTCGGTCGAGTTTCAAGTATCCTCTTGAAACGTTTTCGGCAGAGGGATGGATGGAAAGCGCTTTTGCGTGAATGATTGCGTTTCCATTTGCACCTGCTTCCAAAGCATGGGAATATGGAATGAAGGCTTTCTCCTCACCCCCGCGATGGAGAACGGAAAAGCGTGGCAAAGTGAAGAGATGGTGGAAATGCGAGTTTGCTTCCACCACCACAACGCGATGGGTGGATGGAAGCACGGGGACGAGGGCTTGAGCGAGACGCATGCCCACGTAAGAGCCGCCGACGATGGCAATGGTTGGAGGCGTAGTTGCTGCGAGACTTCCCATTCTGACTTGCTTGAAAATGTGGCCGAGAAGGATGAGAGTTGGAGGAAGAAGAAGAGATATGGCGAAGAAAAAGGTGCGGGTTATATACATTGACCTCTTGGTGGTATAGGGTTGTCCGAACCGAGCTTTCTCGTGAAGAAGGAGCGGAAGTCTGCGCAACGCTGTAAGAGGAGAGAATAGGCGGTATTTAGGGCTCACAACAAGTGCGCAGAACAGAGTGTCCGCGGAGACCTTAGAGAAAGAGAGTGGAAGAATGATTGGAGAGTGCTGCCGAAAGCCCTTTTTCATGGCCGGCTCAAGTGGGGTTAAGGGTTCAAAACAGCCAATCACCAACACACAACAGACGCTGGAGAATCGAGTTGCCGTGGAAAATCCGGTTGCTCTTTTATCAGATAAAACTAAAATTGCCAATTCGCTTCGGCAAATCACGACCGCATGGTTTTTCGCATGCAAACCAACGGCAAAGCGCTTGCAACGACTATATGCCGCATCGTCAGAACGCACTCCAATCCTTTAGCGGGCAGAGCGTAAGACAGAGCACGAGGTCGAGTCACGAGGGCTTGTGTTCGAAGCCTTGCTTGAGTGCTCGGTTTTCTAGCTGGGTGAAGCAAGGCGTTTGCTGGGATGCCGAAGATGCCCCTCTTCGGTGGGCATAACGCATCAAGTTCGACACTCGGTAAGGGTGACGAATGCAACTGAGCCCAGCTGCCTTACTGATAGCGAGAAAGATTGTGTGCCTCCGCGGATCTGATAAGGCAAACATCAGCTCATCGCCTGACAGAGCCAGGTATCTGACAGAGAGGCAAAAGATACAAGAGAGCGGAAGTTCATTCATCCGCGTTTTCTGACACGTCGCGTTGTGCTTCAGATCAGCACTGTTCCGCCGGAGTCTTTACCCGGTGCCTTCCATTCCAATAGACACACTCAACATGCAGCTACTATACAGATCAACATCAGGCGCAAAGATGATAGGGAAACCAATGAATGTGATGATGCATTGCAGGAAAAAAAAGAATGGGTAACAGATAGTTGCTAGAAGCTATGTGTGGTATATGTGTGAAATCAGATCAGACCCTCGCATCAGGGCTGATGGCTCCTCCGCCATCGTGCCTGTGCGGCTCGGCGTCCCTCAGTAGACGTCTCAAATCGCGTGTAGGTCGAGGTGGTGACGAAGGAGGTGAAGCAGGAGGTGAACCTGCCAAGTCGCTAATCCAAGGCCCCTCAACCTCGTCATCTTGCGCAGCAGCCGCAGTGGGAGTCTCTGGCAGTGGCGCTGCGAGGTATTGCGACTGAGCCCACTCTCTAGCGATCCTAGAGGCAGGCGTCTCGCTACCGACGCTGTCGCTCAGTCTCGATTGACGCTTGAGTACCGGCGAGGAAGGTGATGCCTCGGCTCGCGAGAGCTTCGTATCTCGTGAGCGTACAGCCGCCGTGTCTTGCGAGACAGATGCTTCCTTTGCACCGTTAAGCAGGCGTGGATCGAAAGACGGGTATTCTGCCAAAGTCGTGTCGTTCGTCTTCAAGTGTCCAGCGGGGTCCTCGATGGCTTCTCGCTCCACCGAGCCCTGGTTAGAGCGTCCAACCATCATCGGCACCGAAGCGAGTCCAAATGACTCCGTCACGTCCTGTGGGATCGACATCGTCGCTTCCCTCTCTCGACTAAGCCAAGCTCTTGCTTTGGGTGGAGGTCGCAGCACTGACCCTTTTGTGGACTTGCCACCGACAAGTGGCCCCTCTTCTGCCTCAGGTGTGTTTCCAGCAGTGGACAGCATCGATGTCAGATGACCGTCCGGACGGATAACAAACCCTCCACCTGGAAGAGACTGTTCTGCCATGTCGAACTTCATCGCAGTGTTCATCGCGATGTGCGGCCGGGACTGAGTCATTGACATCATGCTTGCTTCGAGGTCAACGCTTTCGGGAACAGCTGGCAGCGTGCGGGTCTTTTCATGCATGACAACGTGTCGAGCTCCTGCATTTTGCTCAACACCTCCGGCTGAGCCGGAATCCATAGTGCGAGAAGCATTCCGGTGGAAGCGACGTCGAAGACCTCCTCCGCCTCCGCCTCCTGCCTCGCCACCACTGGTCTGACTCGACTCCGGCTGCGGGTTGTCGAAGTTGCGGAAGACGATAGAGCCGATGGTGAGGGCTCCGAAGACGGCAGAAGCGTAGGCTGCCGTAGAGCCGGCTACTGCGATCGAGTATGCAACTGTGTCGGGACCTTGCAGAGCGTGCTCGTACTCGACGGCAGCAAGGTAGATGGTGATGGCACCAAAGCAAGTGGCTGCAGAGATGATTCCGACGTAGAGGATGAGGAGGTTGACCAAGCAACGACGCAGGTACTTGTATCGCGACATGGGGCCACCCGTTATAGAGATACGCTTTCGCTTCGCGGTTCTGTTTGAGAGCAGGCCTCCGCGATGGCTGCTCGACCCTGTCTCCATACGCATAAGCTTTTTGAAGGCCGAAGGTGGTCGAGGCGTGTTAGGGGTAGTTGGTGTCAGAGGTGTTGAGCCGGTCCCAGGACCATCGCTAGAGCCTGAGTTCTCAGCTTCTTCGGCGAGACTCGCTACTTGACCCATGCGTGAGGTGAGTCCCGGCGTCTGAGCTCCATGCACCTGGTGAGAAGCCGTAGGCTCGTGCCGTAACGCTGACTCGAGCCCGACAAGCTCTTGACTGCCTTTGAAAGAGGCGGTTGCGCCGCTGTGACCAGTCCCATCACTTCCATCAGATGCGCCGCGATCCTCATAGATGTCCTCGAGAGGTGCGCCAAGACGAGACGTGGCATTCGTGGCAGACCAGCCTCCTCGCGAGTCGTTTGCAGGTGCCAATCGACCAGCTGCATGACCGACCGGCTGATCACCTTTCTCAGCGGTCAAGACGCTGACCTGAGTGTCCCTTTGCTCCTGTGCAAGCTGAACCTCGAGCTTGCGCTGATAGCTGAGCAAGATCATCTTCTGCTTGCGCACTTGACGGTAGAGCAGGTAGACGAGCACACCTCCAGCGGGGACGTAGAAAAAGAGGAAAAGCAGCGCCCAGAAACCCCAAAGAACGTAGCCAATGTCGATATAGTAGTAAGACAGGGTCCAATTCTTGAAGATGGTGTAGGCGTGGGTACGGAAGTTGTCGACGGCAGTTTGATTGACGAGACTACCAGCTGCAGTTGCATCGAGTAGCCTTTGGAAGCTGCGATCCCATTCCTTGTAGTCGTTGTAGGTGTTTGTCATCTTGATAGATGATAAAATGACAGGTGGCAGGAGCGAGACGATAAGTAGGATGGGCGTTCCCAGGCAGCTGAAGTTGACAATCAGCGGCCACGGCAGATGCCCCTTTGCGCTGGTCTTGTATCTGGAAGCAGTCGGCTTGTCAAGAGCACCTGGAGCCGTGTAGAAACTTCCCCATCCAGTCAAGAATGCTCCAATGTAGAGCGGAATCCAGATGAGCGATCGAAACGGCTGAAAGAGGCTCATCCAGCTTTCCTTTTCATTGTGGAAGAGCTCCCACACGCAAAAGTTGAAGGCGACGGTTAAGATGCCATAGAGACCTTCAAGGAGAAGGAAGCAGTTGATGGCATTGGGGATGACGTACGAGCCCTGCATGCGTCTTTCGAGACGGAAGATGTCGAGTCGTTTGTGATAGAGGCGGTGGAGCACAACGGGGATACCGATGACGATGAGCAGCAAGATGATACCAGCTGTGACTAGGACAGTGACAATGAAGTAAGGTTGAAAATCAAGAAAGAAGAGACGTCGAACGTATCCACGCAGCTCAGCGATGGCTGCTTGCTGGGTGCTGACATTGGTTGAAGAGAGGCCCGAGACGATCGAGGCGGGGAAACCGACAGGATTTGAAGGGCCCTTGATAAGTGTATAGATACTCTCTGCAATCCTTGAAGCCTGTCCAGGCGCCGCGGCCACGGCCGAGGAGGCTGGAACGCCCGGCATCGCGTAGATGAGATCGCTGAGATCAAGTCGATGCAGTGGTGCGGGGAGGTGAGCGCGAAGCGTTGCCTCTAAGCTGGATTACGCGGACATAGCCTGCTGCGGTGAGTATGTCTAGCTGGCTATATGAGGCGGGGAAGGAGGTTGCTGTCGTGTCCTCTTTAGATCTACTCTGAGGGTTTGATGACAGTTGGTAACGCAAAGGGTGTTCCGGAGTCGAGTGGCAGCGGGTATATGAGAAGCTATAGAGACGACGTGGGCGGGAAGCTGATCTATGCAGTGAAACGATGCCTGAGTGCGAAGGTGGTCGTCAACCGTGTAGTGGCTCGCTTGGTAGGCCAAGAGCGCTCAAAGCTGTGCGAAGGCAAGACGTAGGAGAGAGCCTACCAGCGGCGCGCTGTTCAACGCCTGCGTAAAGTCGAAGGTCGACTTGTAGAAGAGGTCAAGGAAGACAGAGGGAGCGATCAAGAGAGGTACCGCAAGAACGTGATATTGATGCCGCAGGCTATGCAAGGATGGCTAATGCGTCGAAAGTCATGCAGTTGATTGAGACAGGTTGGTGAGCGGGGCGCAGAAGCTGAAGTAAAGGTTGAGGCGGAGATGAATGAAAGTAGGTTGGTTGATGAAAGAGCTGTGTCGAACTTTACGAGGAGTTCGGGATTGTCGAAGATGGCTGCAAAAACGTACCAAAGCCGCAAGTTGCCCGGCGAGATTGAGATAGGAAAGGAGAGATCAAGGTTGGAGTTCGGCTTGCTCGCTCGAGACGGGTTCAGGCACAGAGCTTAGACAAGGCAAGACAGAGTATTGCCAAGGAAGCGTGGCGCAACGTCTAGAACTGTGGCGAAGAGAGACGAAGGCAGCCCAAGTTGAGGATGAAAGGTGGCGGAGAGGATGGAAGGTGGTGAAAAGAATGCGGGACGGGAGGGGTGGACGCGGGCGGTGCTGAGGATCCGGAGTTTGCTGGATGCGGAAAGCGAGCTTGACCTGTGGATAGGATGGCTCAGCAAAGGAAGGTGTTTGAGCGACCGAACGGAAGGATCGCGAGGGAATCAGGCTGATTGTGTGTAATGGAAGGTGAGGAGCGGAATTGTTCTGAGACATGGAGTGCCAGACAAGGGTGCAATCCTTTGTGTGCATGCATACGAAAGCAGAGAATGCTATTGGAGAGTGCGAAACCTGTACGAGAGCTTGGGTCGCTAAGGGTCAAAGCTGTGCACATTCACGATTCGCAATCGGCTGCCAAAGAGAGGAGGTCCAAGTTGTTGAGCCAAGAAATACGGGGCGGAGCACAAGGACAGTAACTGTACAGTAGTAAGAGAGCCGTCGAACAAAGCTCTGCAGATCAACAGAGAAAGAGATCAGCTGGGGCACTTGACTGGAGACGGCGGCAAAGCGGATTCAAGAACGGATAGAAGAACAATAGGCAGCTGTCGCTGAAATGAAACGAGCGGAGTTGAGCGAAAGAGTATGATTAAGGCAAACAAAGCAAGTCGGAAGACCAAAACCGAATGAAATGGAGATCCCAACGTCAATTCTTTCATCTGCTCACTTGCCTCTACGACAACACAAGTTTCTGATCAGTAGTGCGTGTATTACTGCTGATGCTGCTGCTCAACTCCAATTTGACAGTTCGAAGACAGAAGGAGAGCGATGATCCTATCATAGCAGTCACAACGGATTGCGGTGACGGCGAGTCAAAAAAAATACGGTATGAATTCCCATCTCAGAGCCGCTTCCAAACATCACACAACACAGAGAGTGAGAGCTGCAGTATTTTTTTGACAGGGCATCAGCGTTAGAGCGCTGGAGCGTGGGAGAAGGTGGAGAATTTTGGCAATCGGAGAATGAACCTGTCGCATTGAGCGGGACACATCAAAAGGACGAGCATCAGCTCAGTCTCCATGCTTCCTTCTCTCTCTGCCTTCCTGTCTCTAGGCATATTCGCGCTTTGCCGCTCGCGATTTGGCGTTTGTCGTCGCTTCCCGATCCTCGTGTGCAATTCTGCCGTGTTGCACTCCAAGGTCTGGAACGCGCGGTCCAGGAACCATCATCGGCGAACAGTGCTCTTCCCTTCGATTCAATAGAACGAAGAGACAGAGAAAGAGATAGAGCAGCATGTTTTTCTGACAGCTTGAGACCCTTTCAAAGCCTTCCGCTGGTTCCATCAACCCATCTGCGAAGAGCCTTTCCACAGGTATCTGCGCAACGGCGATTGGCGGGACCAACAATGCAATCAACGCAAGTCATAACTCTACACTGCGCATCTGTAAATCAAAACGAAATTGGTAAGTCTATTCGGCAGCGATGCTTTGTTCGCTTCTGAAAACCTGCAATCAAAAAAAGAGCTCAAGATCAGAAGAGTTGTATGCGAAGATGTACATTGATGATGTGTAAACCGCTGTGGCTTGGGACCGCCTTGTGCAAAATGCCTGGACCCGCCTCTAATGCGCATCTGAGACAGCTGCCTTTTCGCAGTGGAAATCCAAGGAAATTTTTAACGGTGGCATGAATGGTGGATAGTCATTCGCTATGCCGGAAGCGTTAAGCGAGCCTGCAATTATGACAGCTTCAAGACGCTCGAACACAGACAGCCAAGCGTCAAGATACGGTGTACCTTTGCAACATACAATACTGGACCGTTGCACAAGTACAAGACTTGACGGAGCTGTTCTCTATGATGATGACCTTCTTCAATGATCATGATTGCTTCAACTGGCCGTGTCATGATCGATTTGCTAGCTTCAATGTAGTGGGAAATGCGGGGAAAGCGAGCAAAACAGCAGCACGATCTCAGTCCCAGACCGTGGGAAAGCGAGCTGCAACCTTAACTCGTCACAACGATTTTCGGGGCTCACGACTTGTCAAATGGTGGCCGGCGCACCCGATATTTTACATCAAGTGCCATGTCTCAGATGTTCATCTCGAGTCAAAAGAAATCCCGTCAACTGGTACGCAGCCTGCAGTCAGGTCAACTCGTTGCCATTCCGAGGCTACAGAACCATGCTCGCTTGCTCTTGAACTAAAGCAATGGACCCAATACACAGCCTGTAGCCGCGCGCTCAAGATGCTGTAAAGGATGACAAAAAAAATTACCTCTTCCGGACATGGCTACTCTTTTCTACAGTATAACCTAGTTCGAACCTCGTCCTTAGCGAGGCACGTACAGCGAATACCGGTGACGATTCCCGATTTCAAATCATTATCTCGATTCGCGCTAACCAACTGACTGACACTTTCCGGACTGTCTTGTGGCGATACTCATCGCAATGCTGTGTCAATTGAGACCGAGACCCTCCGTCCCATGAGCGCGTAGCTTAGTCTTGTCGCCGCTGTCCTCGCCGGTCAATCTCGATTCAGCCAAGAAACAATAGCTTGCTTGCTTCTACACTGTACGACAGATTTATCGTCCTCGGAACATGCGATTGAGCGAAAGCACCAAGGAGATGCTCGCTCGCGTTCACTTCGAGTAGTCGACTTGTGATCTGTGCTGTCACTGTTACTTTCGCAGAAGCCTTTTCCGAGGACACTTTCGCTTCAAGGGAACGCGAGGGAGGCTCACTTTGTCTCACTCGACCCGCATCGTCACTGTACCATTGCAGCAAGATACCGCGAGCGGGACAGCCGGAATCTCAGGAACAGCGAGCAAATATCCCATTTGCTAGCACAGATTTCGCTGAGACTCGCAAACAAAACTCGCCTTACTGGACGTAAGTTAGATCTTCGGCTTCGCCGAGATGGCATTGCTGTCATGCCGACTTCTTTGTGCTCTTGATCCGGTATACAGACGCTTGCCATTTGCTTTTGGCACACGGTTATGGAATCGATTTTGTGTCGGGCAAAGGTGCCGACCATCATCCGACTTTCTATGTAGTCACACAGACCTGCTAATCTCAACCACACAGTGCTGCGTGCTAATATCGAATGTGCTTTGGTCGCGTCAGAGCGTCTTGTTTGATGAATAGCATCATTTGGCGTAGCCAGGCATGATAGGTCACATGTGTTGAACCTGTCAGAAGCGAAAGAGCGGCGGTGATTCGGCTGAGTTCTGTGAGATTCCAAACCTTAGTCCCGTGGCTGAAGAGATCCAAGAGTTATCTCATTGCCTGCCATTTCGATCGGTCTTGAACACCGTCTCTTCATCATACCAACAAATTCCAGTCTTCAAAGTCGTACAGCTAGCTCGCTTCAATCGCTGCCCTGACCGACCTCTTGATCGTCCATCTTGACGGATCTATTGAACGAAGAGAAGTTTCTGTCCCGAACGGGCTGCAGAGTACACGTTTCATGTTGCCGTAGTAAGGAGACTACTTCACTCTCAGTATGACCTTGAACATGGCCTGATCTAGCTCGATGTTCAAACGGTCCATGACCTTAGTCTCTTAATCCGAGGTTGGCGGTCAAGCAACTTCTAGCCACCACATCGAAGAGAAGCAGTAATGTATTGGCCACCCCTAAAGGTGATCGGACTTTCGTCCACCGTCCATGCAGAACTTGAAAGAGTCTGTCAGAGTCCTCACAAACATCACGTACGATGGCACTCTTCGTATCGGACAAGCTTTCAAGAGGTGCCGCTTGGTCCTCTCCTCAATGCCGCAGAGATCAAAGCGTTTTCAACAATACTGTAAAAAGACAGCGATTAGTAGATTCCGTGGATAGGAGCATCGGCACAGTCCTTTACGCAAATGCCACGGTCTTCTTTGATGTTTGGCCGTGAATCAATATCCACAGCAAACTTTACTTGCGCGAAGCATAAGCATTGGCCTAGCCACGTTTAGGCCCATTCACAGCCTGCCATATCAGCTATCCCTTGGGTCATGCACTTTCAGCGTGCTTGCACTGTTCGTTCCCCCTTTCGGTCGCCGAACACGGCCAAGACTGGACGCGTGACGACAGCTAGCCAACTTCTGACCGATCCGTCCGCGCTGCTCGCAGGGGCCATTGATGACGACAAGGCTCAATGCATCACGGACCATCGCGGCCGCGCTTGTCGACTTTCGGTATCGCAACAAATGATGTGCTGATCTCCCGTTCACATTCATGCGCCCACGCACCTTACGTCGTACTCGTCCATATCTACGCCGCAATTAAGCTCCCACACATCACTGTCCTGGGCTGTGACCTTAAAGTCCACCATCATGTACGCTGCACTGCGGAAAGTTGGCAAACTCGATCCCAACGAGCGGATACGGCGCTTTCTATACGAACAGCGCCACTGCAACGACCGACAGCCTGATCATGGACACGACTGCATCTGTCGCAATTGCGAGAGACAGCAATGTAGGTTGAATCTTTCTTGCGTGCCCACATTTTTCTTGGACTTATGACTGACCTCGCTTCAACTCCGCTATCTTGCATGCCACAGTGCTCGGACTACGCAAAGCACGTCGAAAGACACCAGGACCCCCTAAGCACGCTTCGGCAGAAGACCTTGTACCTCTCTTGCCTACAGATGAAGGCTCGTGCTCTCGACAATGCTCTGTCCCAGGCCCGACCGTTCGAAACACGGCCTTTCGTCGTCGGCCCACTGACGAAAACGGCAGACGCGGTGAAAGCAAGCTTGGTCGGGCAGCGCATCTCAAGCCTGGACGACTCACCCTGCCGCTGCCTGAGTCGATCATGTCACCGAGAGTCAACAGGAAGCATGACAATCAATACTCGGTGATTGCGCTCAAGTCCCCAACTGGTGCATCCGCAACAATGTCTAACGGTGCGAGAGAATACAATGGCTCGAGGATTGAAGATAAACAACCGGGCACTAGCGCGATCGATGGTAGCTGGGACAGTGACGAGCATTCGCTTCATTCTAATTTAGTTCACCACGAGACAAAGCAAATGAAGGCAGTGTCTTGCTCAGGTCTTCCGCCGATCGAGGCGAAGCCGATCTCTAGATCGAAGCAAACCCCACGAGGGAGGAGGGAAGAGGCGGGAGACGAATCCCAGGAGAGTTTCTGTCCCTTGTTGGATGACTTCTTCGATCGCAACCCTGCCGCGGTTTCAAATGGCTGGTTAGCGATGCCGCATCATCGCGATGTTCCCGACTCTCGTGCCAAGCAGGATCGGTCACCAGCGATCAAGACTGTAGTGCGTGATCTCATACAATCCAATCAGCCTCACTTGTTAGGACTCGTCCCTCAACTCAAACCCCATAGAAATCCGCATCGCAGGTGAACGCGCACACGATTCAATGCAAATTTTTTGCAGGTTAGTCTCTCTATATTTCTGTCTGTGTATGCAAGTGTGAACGGTGGGGTATGCTTCACATAAGCTCCTCTTCGGTCTCCGGTTCCTTCTCCTCCGTAGACCAGCCAAAGAATCTATACAAGCCATCCCAAACCTCTGGCTTACATCCCATCGCCAACAACATCACCGCCGGCAAGTGAATCAAACTCACCCAGAAGCACCATTTTGCGCTCTTCATTGTGCCCTCTTTGTAGAACTTCCAAGCAGCGTGAGCCATGAGTCCGTTCAGAGGAGTACTGAATACTGCGTAGGCTACTGGGCTTACGATACCGGAGAGGGGCATCATTACTGTGCATATGGGTAAGAGTGCAACGGCGTAACGGAGGGAGACTCTACGGTTTAGTGCTGGGTTTGTTACTGCCATCATTCGATATCCTCCTCTTGCGTATTCTGCTCGAAGGGTGTGAGCGAGGGAGTTGAAGTGCGGAAATTGCCAAGCGAAGAGTAATGCAGCTAAAGACCAACCGCCGAGGTCGTGGTAGTGAGATAGAGTGCCTGTGCAAGCAGCCCAACCCATTAGTGGCGGAAGAGCGCCGACGATCGCTCCGATCCAGGTGTTGGCGATCGAAACGCGTTTAAGCGGTGTGTAGGTGAACGAGTACAGCACTACATTCGCTGCACCCAACACAGCAGTCAGTGGATTAACCATTGTGGCCAACACTCCAACGCCAGTAACAGCGCACGTAGAGGCGAATCCAAAAGCGTGTAACGGAGTGACAGCTCGTGACGGTAGTGGTCGATTCCTCGTGCGAGGCATCTGCGCGTCATACGGCGCTTCAACTAGCTGGTTCAACGTGTTGGCTGCTGCAGAACACAATGCCATTCCAGCAGTCAGCGCGAGCAGGGTCGTAACGGGAGAAGTCACTGCAACCGTCAGCGAAGCTGGACACAGTGCATATCCGGCCATTCCCGTGAGCACTACGAGGAAGGTAAGGCGGGATTTGGAGAGTTGCTTGTAGAGTTTAGGCACAGTAGCTGTGGAGATGGGAGGAACGGGACGGTATGATGAGAACGAATTGGAGGGTTCGCGAGAACGAAGTCCCGATAGCGAGCGAAGATCGACGACAGTTGGATCGTCAGAGAGAGGTGCGAACGACGACGGATCTAACGATTCGGAGGGAGGCGATGAAGCTGTGATGGTCGCTGACTTGCCCGAACTCGTACTGAATTCTCGTTTGGCCGCAATCCCAGTGTGAAAGGCCCTGCTTCCACGAGGAGCGATGGACAAGGGCTTCCTTCCGACCACCTTCGTCCTAAGCGTTCTGTACGTACTCCAGATGGCGTCTCCATCAACATAGCATCCCTTCAACCATCTCTTGACCTCTCCTTTTTCCGCTTCATCCCACTCGAATCCCTTTCTCGAATGCAATACCCGCCTGTTGTCAAAGATCACACATTCACCCTCTTCCATCTGCTTCTCGTACCTGAACTCTTCTGCTAGCGTCAGATCTGAAAACCGCTTCAAAGCTCTGTAGAACAAATCTCTCTTCTGCTTTGTCTCTAACTCCTTTGTCGGGTGCAGCGGCAAAGGAGACTGGAAAGGAGGCGAGTAATTCACCGCACTCAACCTCGGCATCGTTGTCCCGCTCAACGGCTCTCCCGCATGCCCTTCGGTATCATGTGCAAGCTCAAAAGTAGGATGCGTAAATCGATAGTGTCGACCATCATTCACATAGTGAAACCCAACCGGCACTTTCGTCAAAATTTCCCACAACTCCCGATCTTCTTCCCACATACGCTCAGCGACCTTGAAGCTGTCCACAAAGATACTCGCGCCTCCTCTGACCTTGTTCCTTAGCATGTGCAAGAACTGGAACCGAGGCGGATTCTGGAAGTAGAGCAGATCCATATGCAGTCCGAGGTCGAGGTTGGTGTATGCAATGTTACGCGCGTCGGCTTTGGATTGAACGTCCCAAAGAAGGCCGTAGAAGGTGTTGCGGAGTTCGCCCATTGTTTCCGCGAGATCGCGGAGCCGGGCGGATTGAGGACCTGGTTCGGTCGAGGTTGTGTCGGTGGGTAGACGGGTGACGAATGCGAATCCGTCGCGAACGACAGCTTCGGTGAGCGAGTAGAGAGCCTGAGTGCGCGCATCGGAGGTCAGATCTGGACGGATCGCGTCCCAAGGGATACGAGCTGGTCGAGCGATAGCACCCTTTTCGAGAGCGTCGGCAGGGAGGGGAGCATCCTTTGTCCAAGGTTCCGTTCTAAAATGGGTGAGATCCTTGGCGGACCAGCACTCGGGAACAGCCATAACATCCATATGTGTATCCGCGTACAGTTCGGGAATGGCATGACGAAGCAGGAACGAGACAGGCAGTTCAGAGACGTGCGGCGCCTCAGCTGGCTTGACTTGACCGAAAGCAGCGGTGAAAGCATTGACTACGGCGTGCTCCTTGGCAAAAGTCAGATGAAGGGCAGGCTCTTCCCCTGCGTTGACCAGTGTAGGCGGGTGAACTGGGTCGAGAAGGTTGACTCCAAGAGGAACGTCGCTAGTGTGGAAGAGCTTCTGACGGTTGCTCGGGTGGACTGATTGCGGAGCTTGACAGGCATCGCGGAGCCAAACGTGGTCGAAGTGGAATGGTTTGAGTCCCAATTGCTGAGACTCGATGGAAATCCCGTCCGCAAGAGGTCGAATCACGATGTCTGAGTCTGGCACGCGGAGCTCATCCTCGTTCTCCTTTCCGAGGATGGCTGATGAGCCAAATTGTCGTGACGCCCGTGCTGCCCAGACTGGCTTGGCACGAGTGTGACTTGCAAGAGATGGCTGCCGAGAGGCAGTGTATAAACCGGCTGTAGCAATCGCTGGCGCATGACTCGAGAACTGATGTCGCCACTGTCGGAACGCCCGACGACTGAAAGCAGCCACACGACTGTTCGGCTTGATCAGCATGATCGGCAGCACTGACAGAATACGGCCCTCTGTAGCCCATCCTAACGATGCAGGTGCAGCAGCATTCGCAGAAGCTGGTGGATGGCCCGCATTGACCGTCTCCTTGCTCGCTGCTGCCTTTGCCGCCTCGTCATCTCTTGTCAAATAGTCGGCAATAGCAAGATTAGCTGCAACGATAGCAGCAATACCAAATACAAGGAAGAGACTGCGCCTGGTTGCGTCCCATTTGACATTCTGCTCAATCTCTGTCTTCAAGTCTGACAGACTGATCGTGAATCTGTTGTTAAGATCCTGAATCTCCTGCTCCAAGTTGTTCTGCTCCTCCTTCGATTCGGCTTTACGGTTGTTCATGTCCACCTGGATGTCGTGTTTGAGTCGTTCGACATCTTCCTTCATCTTTTGTTCGAGTGCGTCGACTTCACGCTGGAGGAGCGTTGTTATGCTTCGGAGGCCGGCAGCGTCGTTTCTGCCTCGCACCTGAACTTCGGTGCGGATCTCGGAAAGCGCAGCTTTGAAGAGGTATGCTTGATTCTCGACATCACTCTTGTTGAGGCAGGCATGGGCGAGTTGTCGACCGCGAGTAGTTATCAGGTGACGGACGCCTTCCATGATGGCTTCTGCTGGGTCGTGTCGGCGTGCGATCTGAAGGCCAAGTTCCTGAGCGCCAGAGTCTGATTGCAATTGCTTGCCTTTGCCAGGCTTTGTGCCAGCTGCGAGACGCTGTGCCTTGGCTGCAGTCGAGATCCAACCTCCAGCCTCAAGTCTCTTTACAAAGCCATGTGTATCGAAGGGCACCTGGAGACTCTGCAGAGATTGGGATGAGGCAGGTCGATGTAGTCGTGAATCGAACTCGATATCTCCATGTCCAGCATTAGAATTGGTGGCTGTCTGCGGAGTGGAAGAGGAGTCGGATGAAGTACCTGGTGAGCCAGAAGGCTGTTGCGAAGAATCTGAAGACGCCGATGCTGAGCCCGATGCTGAGCCGGTGGAGGCAGAAGCTCCATCAGCAGGGAAGATGGTCTGATCAGATTGAGGAGTGGTGAAAGAAGGGTACAGGTTGGCTGCTGGATTTGGTGGAGGTGTCAGGCCGGAATAGACTCTCTTGTTTTGCTCCTGAGCATGGAAGAAGCGTTGCTTGAGCAAATCTTCCCCAGTGACAGGGCCTGCATTTACTTGACTGGTATTGAGCGTCTGCTGAGACTGCTGTTCTTGTTGCTGACTTTCGGACGAAGCTTCTTGCTGCTGCTGTGGCTGTGACTGTTGCGGCTGCACCTGATCCGAGCTCGATGACGAAGAAGATGATGATGATGAAGACGAAGAAGAGGATGCTGCTTGCTGTTGGGCCTTCACGTCTGCATTTACATTGAGCACAGTCTCTGTTTGCGCAGGTTGCGAAGCATCCTCGGCATTGCTACTACTAGGCTGATTGCTCCTTTTGTCGGTGACTCTGACTGACGGGCCGGCCTTGGCATCGGTCTCCGAAGCAGCTGCATCGCGCGATGGCTTCACCTTCGCGTCAGAGCCGGCTTGCAATGCTGATGAGGTGGAGACATTGACTTGCTGTGCAGTACTAAAGAATCTGGAACGTCGAGGGTGGTGAAAGAGGTTCCGTGGCAAGGAATGTCGTTGCACAGCGGTTTGGCGACGAACGAGATCGGAAGCAGCCTGCCTGGCAAGCCCCGCGGAAGCCTTCGATCCGACGACGGACCAGCTCATGACGTTGATGTAGCCGAGCAGGTGAGCTACGGAGTGATCAGCTCGAGTCTATTCTGCTGTGGGTGTGTTTGGCTACGTTGTGCTGGGTGTGTGATTAAGTGGACATCGTGACCCTTGACCAAGACTATTGTTGCCGTGATAGCAGGGTGGGGGCAAGCAAGTACAGACGAGTCGCTGAAGCCTCTTGGTATTGAAGTGATCCAAAGGTGTTGATGAGCTGCGATGAAGACGATGTCGCCAGCTTTGACTGCCAAGCACCATTACTTGATTCGAGTGAAAGCAAGAGCATCAGCAACTTTTGATCTTCCGTCGTCTGTTTTTTGGTCCGATCCGAGCCCGGCCACGGCAAGCCGAATCTCACAAGCTTTTTTTTTTATTTGTTTTTGTAGAAAAATAATCGCTGTTACCAAGTCAGCTTCTCACAGACAAGCCGAATTTCGTGGCTCGAAAGTGTTCTTTGTGTTGGTCTCAACGCGCTTGGTTGCGCCGTGCGCGAAGCTCAAATCCACATGAGCGGTCATTGTCCTGATTCTTGCAGCCAATTGTGAAAGCCCTGAGTGTATTGAGAGGATGATGATGATGATGCGGACAGTCCGATCAACTCCCGAATGATGTGTGTGCACCGAAGGAAAGCGGCTCGAGCTGTAGCTCAGAACGAAGCTTTAGACATGGTAGCGTGAGAGACACGCATGCACCGTTTAGAATTTGAGCTCGGCGTGCAGCACAGCAAAGCAAAGCACAGCTCAGCTCGACGCCGCAATTGTGCAAGCTTTGTGTGGCCCCTGCTGAGACTGGCGCATAGTTGACCGCGAAACTGAAATGATCCGAGAGATTGCAACGTTGACACCAAGCCTGCTTGCTCTCTTGTGAAAGCATTTCTCCATTCATTCTCGACTTTTACGCCCACACAGCAAACCATCTCGGATCGATCACTCGCTCTTCCTAACAACATGTCGCACGCACAGGAACCAACCATCGGGGATGATGAGCTGGCTACAACCAGTAGGTTGATCGATGATTCGCAGCTTGATCTGACCAAAGAGGGACACTGACACACTCACACCCGCTCGTCAATGACTTCGCCCATTGTCAATTTGGAAGCCACCGCCGGGTACAAGGTCGGTGAGAAGAAGTCGCTAGCCGAATACTCACAGCTCGATGCTGAGGACGAGTCGCTGGCAAGGTGGAAGGCCAGTCTCGGTATTGGTGCCTCTACTGGCGCTGTTGACCCGAATGCTCCCAAGGTAGGCTCGCGACATCCCAGAGACATTTCTCAGATCTGCTAGACAGCTGGATAACCGCTGACTTGATCACTCTCTTGCCCTCCGTTCTGACGTGCAGCTCTCACTCCACAGCCTTTCGCTCGTGTCTTCAACAGCACCTGGCGGAGTCGTCTCAATCAACCTTCAGCAGTCCAAGGAGCAACTTGCACAGATCAAGCAGAACCCCATCAACGTCAAAGAAGGTGTGGATTACAGCGTCAAGATTCGCTTCAGCGTCGGCAGCGACATTCTCTCGGGTCTCAAATATGTTCAGGTCGTCAAGCGTGCCGGTATCAAAGGTAAGCGATCGCAGTCGAGTCGCTGCACATCGATACAACAAGTAGACGAAAACGTTAATGCTCCCTTGTTCCCATATCTCGGTTTTGCATTGTAACAGTCGACAAGATGGAGGAAATGATTGGATCGTACGGCCCTCGTCCTGAGCCATACGAGAAGACCTTCGCATCGAGCGAGGCACCCAGCGGAATGATGGCTCGTGGCAACTACAGTGTCCGTAGCCGCGTCGTTGATGACGACAACAACGTCTTTGCAGACTGGGAATGGGCTTTCAAGGTAAGCAGTCCCATCATGGTGCCAACGTCCACGTTGCAAGCTGGTGATCTCGATGACACCGTACCATATCCGTACTCTCAGATGACTGACATTGATTTGATCATTGTTTACATGTGTTCTTTCTGGTCACACAGATCGCCAAGGACTGGTAGCTTGTCGCAACTCAAGCTCGGTGCTCGATCTCATCATGCCATCAGGTCATCTTTTCTTCTATCAGTCTAGTCGTAATTATCGCAATGCAAGAATGTCATCCATACCCTCATTCGTCACACAGATGCAGACCGAGAGATAGGTCTGAGATTGCAGCGTAACTCGTCTATCCCAAAAAGTTGAACACGAAGAAATGAAGTATGACCGAACCAAAGAGGAAGTCGCCGAATGCTCTTTCTGGTGAGACCGAAGGGAATAATTTGCCGTTCTCAGGGTTCGCTTGGATGCGTAGTGATGCTGCGAGAACAAATTGGCCGACAGTTGATGCGAATCTGCGAACAGAAAGTGAGAAGGGCACAAGTCAAAGGGAGATGTCAGAATCGCTGTCATCTTCACAGATTCGGCTAGACCCTGAAACATGGGTTCGCCCGGGAAACAGCGTCAAGGATGCATCAGTTTGCAGTTACTTACCCTGCGATGAAAGAGTTGAATGGGAAATTTGTGATAAGAGCACAGTAGACGAACTGGATGATACCCGAAAGCATCAAGAAGACCAGGAAAGCGTCTACCACTTTGAGTCTTTTTGGTGTGTTTTCGACGTATGAGTTGTAGAGTGTTGACAATGGTGAAGAGGATGATGTGGGTGTGGACGATGATGCAGAGGCTCGAGCTCTAGATGCCGCCGATGATGGCGCTTTCGTACCTTTGGGAGGCATGCTTGCTGTTCCTGTGGGGTTTGCAATGTGTATCGAAGTGACGTTTGATCTCCTGGAACGTAGGTTCTTTCTGACACTGGCGGGGCTTTAAGCGTCCAGCTGCGGGCAACGCTGGTCACGGCAGTGAAGCGAAGAAATTTGGGTATGATGAATGGACTCGTGAATAGGAATGATTGCTGCTCGTCTTAGATGGCTTTGAGAAGAGATACGATTCAAGAAGATTACAGACCGACAGGCAGATGGCCCAAACGTCGCTGTGCCGTTCCTCTAACGTGGCATTGTCCAAATTTAATTATCAACGTGTTAGACTCTGACTTTCAATCGGCCGTGTGGCCTGAGAAGGTCCATTCTTTCTTCGAGAAATCCGAGAAAATTTTTGGAAAAAGCTTCGCAGGCTGCTGGTCTGCTGCCGAAATTTCTTTCTTAGTGTGCGCTCAGACGACGGTTGGCAAGCTTGGAGACTGGCTCTTAAGACACCCTTTTTTCCAGACACTGAAGCCAAAGAGCCTCGTTGCCGCATCATCGACGCACGCAGCTCATTTTGCATCTGCGATTCGTGTGTTTGAGGAATCACCTTTCCGACATCGTAGCGCTCCAACAACCACATTCGCACTCTTTGCTCCAATCATAGCAGCATCGGTGCCTCGTCTTTGAAGGAAGGACGAAGAGATTTCACGCACCACACCAACTCGTTCCAGGCGACAAATCCTCGCACAATCTCGGACCATCCAGCTTCTAAGTCACACGAGAGCATTAAACTTCCCTTCTACAGGCTCGAATCTCCCTGAAAGGACGACTTGACTCTGTCAAAATGAACCCCAACGCTCCAAGCTTCGGCGGCTTCAACCCCAACGCATCGGGCTTTGTGCCCGGTGGCCAGCAGCAACAGCAGGGCCAGCAGCAAGGCGGTAACCCATATGGGCAGCAGGGTGGATACTACCAGCAAGGCTTCGGTGGTCAGCAGCAGGGTTTCAACGGTGGCTTACCCAACCAACAGTACCAGCAATATCAACAATACCAGCAGCAGCCATACGGACAGCAGGGCGGCTATGGGCAACAGGGTTTCAACCAGCAAGGTTTCTCCAACCAGTACGGTCAGCAGGG
Organism: Ustilago shanxiensis; assembly: GCA_019972555.1. NCBI lineage: Eukaryota > Fungi > Basidiomycota > Ustilaginomycetes > Ustilaginales > Ustilaginaceae > Ustilago > Ustilago shanxiensis. Next base: position 204,755 of record BPMX01000019.1, on the reverse strand, counting down.
CTTCAGCGGTCTCCCTCCTCGTCCAGCCGCATCCGGATCCAACCAGCCTCCTGCTCGCGCACCCGCTGCTGCTTCTTCCGCAGACGCTGCTCCTCGTAAGCCCGTCAGCATCTCAATCGGCGGTGGTGCCAAGCCTGCTGCTCCTGCTGCCGATGCTGCCCCACGAAAGCCAGTAAGCATCTCGATTGGTGGTGGTGCTAAGCCCGCCGCTCCTGCCACTGCAGACAAGAGTGAAGCTCCCCGCAAGCCTGTCAGTATCTCCATTGGTGGTGCTAGCGCTGCTAAGAAGCCTGAGGCCGAGAAGGCCGCTCCTGCCCCAGCAGCTGGTGCTCCCGCCGAAACTCCAGCACAACCTGCTGCCGTTGCAGCTGTCAAGGCTTCTGAGCCCTCTTCCACCGCTGTCTCTGCACCCTCTTCCCGCGCCGAATCACCAGCTCCTGCTGTCGAGGCCAAGACCGAGTCTAAGGTCGCCTCGCTCTCTGGAAAGGCTGTTGCTACCGAGCGATCCTCCACCAACGCCGACCAGATTCTTGCCGAAGCCTCCAAGGTAACCGATGAGGAGACGCTCAAAGACCTCTTCGGTGACAAGTCCGACGATCTTAAGTCGCACCTGAACATCGTCTTCATCGGACACGTCGATGCAGGCAAGTCTACCATGGGCGGTAACTTGCTCTACCTCACGGGTATGGTTGACAAGCGTACACTCGAGAAGTACGAGCGTGAGGCCAAGGAGGCGGGTCGTGAGTCGTGGTACCTCTCATGGGCGCTCGACTCGACAGCGCAGGAGCGTGAGAAGGGTAAGACTGTCGAGGTTGGACGTGCTTACTTCGAGACCGGCAAGCGTCGTTACACCATCCTCGACGCTCCAGGACACAAGTCGTTTGTTCCTAGCATGATCAGTGGTGCCGCTCAGGCGGATGTTGCTGTTCTCGTCATCTCGGCTCGTAAGGGAGAGTTCGAAACTGGTTTCGAACGTGGAGGACAGACGCGAGAGCATGCAGTGCTTGTCAAGACTGCTGGTGTGCAGCGTCTCATCGTTGTGGTCAACAAGATGGACGAGTCGACGGTGCAATGGCAGAAGGAGCGTTACGACGAGATCCAGGGCAAGCTTACACCTTTCTTGCGATCGGCCGGTTTCAACCCCAAGACCGATATCACCTACATCCCTGTCTCGGCTTTCGCTGGTCAGAACCTCAAGGAACGCGTACCGAAGAGCGTCTGCGACTGGTACGATGGTCCCGCTCTTCTCGAATACCTCGACAACCTTGAGCTCGGTGACCGTAAGATCTCGGCACCTCTCAAGATGCCCATCTCGGAGAAGTACAATGACATGGGTACCGTCGTCGTCGGTAAGCTCGAGGCGGGTAAGATCAAGAAGGGTGACACATTGCTGCTTATGCCCAATAAGGTTTCGGTGGAAGCTGTTGCCATCTTCAACGAGCAGGAGGAGGAAGTTCCAGCTGCCATCTCGGGTGACAACGTTCGTGTCAAGTTGAAAGGTGTCGACCACGAAGAGGTCAGCGTTGGCCATGTTCTTTCGGACCCGAACAACCCTGTTCACGTTGCTACGCACTTTGAGGCTCAGCTTGCCATCTTGGAGCACCGCAACATTATCTGTGCCGGTTACAGTGCAGTCGTTCACTGCCACACTGTTTCGCAGGAGGCCAGCTTGTCTGCGTTGTTGCACTACTACGACAAGAAGACAGGCAAGAAGAGTCGACGTGGACCTCAATTCGCCAAGAAGGGTATGAAGATTATCGCGCTTGTCGAGTTGGCAGGACCGATCTGTGTCGAGAGATTCAAGGACTACCCTCAGTTGGGACGATTCACACTTCGTGACGAAGGACGTACAGTGGCTATTGGCAAGGTGACCAAGTTGATCACCAACCCTGAAGATTTGCCAGACATTGCCAAGCTCTCTGTTACCGATGCTGCCTCTGCCGCCGCTGCCAACTAATTTCTGGATGCAGGCACCTGCCAGCCGTGAAGAAGATAAGGTTGCGTAGATCGGATCGACCCGATTGCAACAGCATCCTTTGTAGATTTCGAAAGAAAAGACGATGTGCGTGTGCAATGCACTGACCTCACAATATGTGATCCGTGTGAGCTTGTGATTCGCTTATTTCGCTCGCTTGCTTGAAATTGTTCAGGAACGGAACGGCATTCGGTTGAGAGGTGTCCCGAAAGGTGTCCTGAGCGATCAAGAAAGTCACCTGTTCATGCTATACAGTACTGTACTGGATGTGTACGGTCAGCCCGTGGGTTGGGACCTGCCGTCGATACATGGGAAAAAAGAAGCATGCCGTGCCGTTTCGGTAGATCTCAAGTCTCTCGCTTGAAGGAAAAGTGATTGTTCAGCAGTAAGCAAGTTGGCGTGAGACACGGCGATCTCAGTTCTCTCGCCCTCACGCAAATGATGAATCTGTATGCGGCTATTGCGCCAAGAAAGGATGAATAGCAAGCCGACGATAACGCAGAAGGAAACGAATGTACCACAACATGTTCGAAAGCGGAAGTGAGAAGGACGAAGCTGGGAGGGACAGAGTTTCGGATTAGCGTAACGTGGTCGGTCAATATGTCCCCGATGACCGAGAAACCACCGTGTTGGCATGAGTGATGGAGAGAGTCTAAGAATGGATGAATACTGTATAGGTATCCGTCGGCTTGGGATTGCGGGGATGAGAAAGGGGTCAACAACACTTTGGATGGTACAAATGAAAACAGTAACGAAGGAAAGAAAGAGCGAGGGAAGGACGATGATGATGTCACCTCGGAGCAATGTCGGATATGTAGCAGGAAGCGAGATGTCGAGTGGTACAGATGTGCTTCATCAGCTAGTCCAGGAAAGGCGCTTCTGTTGCGGGAATCGTGGAATTTCGCTCGATATGTCTCTCTTTTCCCATGTGGCAATTAGACTCCGACATCGGTCAAGTTGGGTTCGATAAAACGAAGAGCAATGGTAGGACCGAGCATCAACACTGGAAACGACCACCACACGACGTGGATTCATATTGGCGTGGGCAAGGCGAAAGCGCACGACGGTATAGCAGTGGGCGAGGTCGAGCAGTGCGCTGCTATGCAGAGCAGTGCAGAGCAGTGTCTGCAAGGTACAACCGACGGCTCGCGTTCCTAGCAGTTCATATGGATCGGTTCTGAACTTTGGGAGGTCGCGTATATCAGATTTTGCGCTTGGCATGCTTAGGGAGATTTGAAGAAGGGGAAACACGATCTTTCGAATGCGAAGGAGCAATCCTCAATGTCATCCTTTAATCAACGTTGTCAAGGGCTCGGCTGAGCGGTGAAGAAGGTGAAACAACGGGGCCTCCGAAAATAGACGAAGGTGTATCCCCGCGGTCGCTTAGCACCAAAGATCTTGTTGTAAGTTACATTGAAGCATCTTTGGTTCCAGGCAAGTTCTGGTCAACGCAATGCTGCTGGAATCCGTTTGAAGTCGTTCAGTTGCTCCATACCGGTGGCTATTGTTGGAAGCAAACCGATGTCATTCTACGGAAAAGGGGGAAGTTGCTTTACAACCCGATGCAAGCGAATGGAGACAAGGCGAAGCAATACGAAATGTCAAGTCGGAAAGCTTCCGAGGTGGGCGACTCAGCCAAAGCTCGAGATCCGATGTTGCAGAACGAGGCACAGTTCAGCATGCAAGGGAGAAAGAAAGAGAGAGATTGTGATGGATAGGCAATTCACGTATTCAGGGGTTGTCACGAAAGAAGAAATTCTCCTCCGAGATCGCATTGCAACCGCAGTCTGTAAATAGCCCTTTTTGTCCTTCTTTTCTTTGCAACTGCACTTTTCGACACCCATTCGGTTACTCTGACTGCATCATCAGCCCTCGTCCCCTTTTTCCTCTTTTCTGTCACACATCTCTCCCACGCCACGCCAAACTGCTTGGCTGTGCTGCTCAAATCCGAACAGCAATGATGATGGCAACGGCATAGCGATGCAGCTTGTTCATTACAACGGCGTCGTCATATGCAATCATTGAGTGGTGAGAAGGGTTTTTTGAAACAGCGGTCAAGTTTCCACAAACTGTCGCTTTTTTTACGGGCACGTTTGCCATCGAGTGGTTCAAATGCCGACGTCAAGTTCGCCTGCTAGTCAGCGCCCAATCGCCCCTTTCCGACTCAGCTCCCACCACTTCAGTATAGCGATGCTACACTGCGTTATTGTACGGCACTGTTGTACATCGCGGCTGCCAAGGTCAAATCTCGGTTCGATCCTTCTTGTCTTGCTGCAGACAGGGTGAACTAGAAGGCCCTCGTTGTCTTCTGTCTCGCGTAACTTCAACCATCAACATCAAACTCCGCTCTTTTGCCATATACAGTCACCCGTCCTCTTGATCCAACTTTACCACAAAGAAGCGTTTCCAGTCCTCTGTTACATGGTAGTCAGCCAGTTCTTTGTGCATGCATGAGATCCACTAATTTACATCGTCTGAGGGCTCTCTTGCCTATCTGCCAACCGAAACCCCGCCCTTTTCTTTCGGCTTGCTACAGTGCCCGTTTCAGGTCAAGTTCGCGTGGCTCTGCGGAAGCCATCATCATCATCATCGTTGTTCCTTCTCCTTCCACTTTCCTCGATCTAGAATCTCTTTCCATCAACCCTGTTCCTCTGCCGTGCTATTGTTTCATTTCAAATCCCGCAATTCTGTACTAAAATCGACACATGTCCTTGACTAACCCACCTCGTGCTTGCCTTTGCGCACGATGGATAGACAGCTGAACGAGTCCTCTTTGGCATCAGACAGTTCACATGCTGAGCAGAGCTGACAACGTGCATCAACGCTCATCCTGCAAATTGCGCTCTTTCTTCTGTCAAAGCTGCACATTCGGAGCGGAGCGTCTGATAGCACCTTCCGATCGCCAGGTCGATAAAGATCATGCACCTAACAACCATCGCCAGGATCTCGCATCGGCCAATATGGTTTCGCCCCTTCATCCCATATCTGCGGTTCCATTCATCTGGGCGGCTCATCTTTCTTTTCCCCTCCACTCCGCCTTCCGCCGTTGAGCAGCTCGGTTGTTGCGAATCTGTTTCGGTGCCTTGCTTTTTTTGCCCTCTCAGGTCTCGGCATTTGCGCAATCACGCCGGCTAACTTTTCGTTCCTTTTGGTGTTTATGCTCGGTCGCCTCTGCTTGTCCTCTTCTATCCTCGGATAGACTCTTTTTGTCTCTGGATAGGCGCTCGATGGTGAATGAACTTGCCGGTCTCCATGTCACCTTGCCTCCTCACATACTTGTTTGCTAAAAGGATTTTCCGAAGCACTGGCGCTCTTCGGCATTCTTTGTCGGATCCCTCTTGATTGTTCGGTGTAATCTTGCTTCACTTGACCGACGTCCTGAATCGTAAGCCTCTTCTTTCCTTGTCGGCGGTATCATGAGCTTCTAGCATCACAAACAGAACTTTTCGCTCCACGCTCTTGAGAACCAACGCTCACGAATCAACCTGACAGCTTCTGCACTGCTCTGCACCAGGATCACTGAGATTCCGTACCCGGAGTCCGCTTCCTCATCTTGCATCAAAATAGCCTCCGTTAGTCTGCCTCGTGGTCAGCCTTCCTCCCGCTCCGCATCGTAGCAACCCTCCCTCGTGGCTTCAAAGGTGCTGCTAACAATATAATATCGCCGGCGACCGTCACCGCAGACCTCCCTCGTCCCTCTTTGACCGTCGACTTCCACCACTTATCCTCTGTCTCCCATTTCAACTTCAGCATCGCGCCGAACTTAAGCGCCGACAATACTCGTGGCCGCTTCAAGGCAACGCTTTGCCATCTTGCAACCATCCTCTCTGCTGCTACCATACATCAACCTACCTACATTGCGCTTCGATCAAGATGGCTACTGTCGCAAATCAGAACATGGCCTGGTCTGGCATGCCTGGTCTTGCTCCAGTTCAGCAGCACTACTCCTATGCTCAGCCTTCACACCACCAGCACTCTCAACCCAGCTCTCCTCATCGAGCCCAACACCAGGCATACTACCACCACAACACAGCACCCACCTCGTCAGCTGCTCTGCCGTCCTACCGCATTGACTCTGCGCCTCGAATGCACTTTGACACCCTGCCTCCCGGCTCTAGCTCCTCTTCTGCCGCTGCTTCGTACCGAGGCAGCTACGAGACCTATGCGTCTACCACTTATCACAACTCCACCGACGCTCATATGCGCGCACATAGCTTGGAAGGGCTCTACACTTCGCAGCAGCTTCCTGTCAAGAAGCGCACTCGTTCCAAAATGTATCCTTCTGAAGAAGCTCGTCAAGCAGCCAAGTTGGTTCAGAAGGCACGTCGTCGTGAACAAAATCGAAACGCTCAACGAAGGCTGAGAGATAGAAAAGAAGAACATATCTTCAAGGTGAGCTCAAATCCCCCCTTTCACCATATTATACAGGCGCAGTTACTGACCCCGTAGTGCGCTGTTGCATTGTGTATTTGACAGCTGGAAGGCGAAGTATCCACACTTCGCAGACAAAGCGAAGAATTCCGCACCGAAGTCCAGGGACTCGAAGAGATGATTCGACGTTTGTTGGATCAGAAAACCGAACTCGTTCGAAAGCTCGAAGGAATGGGTATTACTGTTGATCCCGAAATGGGTCGATTGCCTCCTATGCTCTCTGATCCTTCTCGACCATCGCTGCGAAAACCCTCAGAATCATTGTCCAGCACCAATGCGCTTGGTCTTTCCTCCATCGAATCGAGCAGCTCGGAAGAATCAAAAGCGCCCACACCTAGCAGTGGAATCGTTTCTCCACTTCAATCTTCAGCTTCGTCCTCTGCTTCTTCCTCTACTGCCTCTGTCGCTACTCCTCGATCACCTTCTTTCCTTAGCCCCACCGGCGAGCTTAACCGATCGAGAAGTAGCGTGCCCACGTATCACACCTTGACTATGCCTCGTTCGCCTGCGGTAAGAGGAACCGACCCAGCCATCTATTCGACTTCGAGTGATGTGTTGCCAAGGATCAAGATCGACCCATTGCAATCAGGTGCAATGGGAGCTTCGATTCTCCCTCCTCTCACCTCGGCTGGTCAGTGGATGCACCAATAATTCCACCTCCCTGGGTTTTGATTCCGTACACTCGTTCCCGCTTCGGTTCTACTCCTGATTCTGTTCGTTGTAATGGTTTTTACATGTATTCTATCCACGTCCACAGCCGAAAAACAACCCCGAGGTCTTGTCTCCATTCACGTAAGGCAGATCTCTCTTACCGACAGTCTTTCATCACACCCTCATTCCACTATGAGGTGATTCCACTATGAGGTGCGTGTCTGTGTGTTTGTGTTCCAAAGGGTATGATTGCATCGTTCGCGTGTCCGCGGTAATCGTGGAACTACAAGAACTTTTTAGCAGCTGCTCTTACTCTTGCGTCAAAAGAAGCGTTTTCTATTGGACTATTGGGGTCTTGAAAAGGGTTCATCGTCACCTGTCGGGCCACACCAAAGAGAAGTATCAGTAAACAGGTCAGCGTTCAGGAGAGGTTTGAAAGTGGGCGGAGTTTGGGGAGGCGTACTTTGAGCAAACTTTCCCAAACGTCGAGGAAAAAGTTCTTGATGCCTTCTTCTAGCTTGTGCTCGTGCAGCAGAACCATTTTGATATCTAGTCATCCAAATAGCATGGTGCGGAGAATACTGGGTCAGTCATGGGAGGATACGAAAGTGATCGGAGTGTCAAGGGGGAGGAGAGGACACTTACTTCCAGGAACAACAAAGCAACTAGTGGTGTATTCTTGGATCCTATCGATACTCTTCAGGTATCTACTCCATCGAACGGACATAAAGAGAGAAAGTTAGTATCGATGCTGACTCTACCCACACCAAATGGGCTGAATAAGAGAGGACTTACAGATAAGGACTAGTGATCAGCGCATCTTCAATAGTGTCCAAAGCGGAATGTGCTATCATTTGCAGTTCGTATCTCTTCTTTCTCAATCCTCCCCCTGATAACCCTCCTACTGCTCCTGTTGATGCTGATGCTCCCGTCGTCCCCGATCCTCCCGTTCCAGCCCCTGCTAGAGTTGTGGTAGGTATCCTAGCAAGAAGACCACCAAACATACTTGATCCACCCCCACTTCCTGTTTCCGTTGCCGATGTATTTGACGCATTATTGGAAGTGCTGCTGGCGGAAGAAGTGGAGGCGGTCTTTGGTGTGATTTCAGTCTCGTACAATGGATTGTCTCTCGTGCCTATGATGGTTAGATAGTATGACATCCTGATCGTCCAGTGCAGTGGTGGTTGTGGGTACAGTGCAAAGAAGGTGTTTCAGATCGCTTGCAGAACGATTATCGGAGCTCTTTTAGCTCCAAATATAGTCGCTAGAAAGCCTTTCTGAGAATGATGCTTGTTAGTATAGTGAGATGGTGAACCCGTGTGGTAACGTTGAAAGCGTTGGTGAAAGTTGAAGACTGAGAAGGTTAGGTGTGTGTCCGTGCGCGTTTTGACATCTCAAAATCTCGAAGCAAAAATTGGGGCTAAAAAAACGCTTGGAAAGCCGAATCTCAATCGCTTCAATTCACAGCATCAGATTTCTTGCTTCTATCAACAAAGACCCAGGGTCGACAATCGCGCTGAGGCAGAAGCCTAGACCACGTTCATACGATCTATAAGAAGAGAGAACGAAAGATGATTGCCAAAGTAAAGAGAACAGAACAAAACGAGACCGAACCAAAAGAAAGAAGCCTAATGCAAAGTTTCTGTATACGAGCGAGTGAGACCCGAGACCCTAAAATCAATAACCGAAAGATCAATAATCATCATGCTTCAGGGTAACAGACGAGAAGCCACTGAAGGGGTTACTGACCACTGCATCTCCTTCTTCATCTCCAACGTTCTTCTGACCTGCTACCGCCTTCATCTCTACAGGCTTGGATTCCTTCTTGTTCTCACCCTGATGGTCCAGATCCAGACTCCTGGACTCTCGAACGTTTCTGAAGTTAACTGCATCAACACCGTTCGAGTAAGCAGGAACGATGGGCGGCGTGGAGTTACGCAGCAAACCCCAAGAGATGTTGGAGAACCATTTGTGCTGTTTCACCTCGGAAGCTCCTGATTGGCTGCCCATCCGCTTGAGTTCATCCTTGATCAGGAGCTTGCGGATGAGCGACTTGCCGAAGGAGGAAATAGGGATAGAATCGGGGAATTGCACCTCATTCCTAAGTACGTTGGAGAAGGTCTCGTTACGTGTAGAACCTTTGAACGGAGTAGTAGCGAAGATCATCTCATAGATCAAGATACCCAACGTCCACCAATCGACCGCAGAAGTGTGTCCGCAGCCTTTGATGACTTCGGGTGCGATATATTCCTCGGTTCCGACGAAAGAATTTGTGCGAAGATCGGCGATACAACTCCTTGTATCGACAAGCGGGGCGCTGTTGGGAGTGGCTTGTCGGATCATGGCGGGTGCGCCACCTCGTTGGGTTGCTCGTGCGGAAAGATCGAAATCAGAAAGCATGACGTGTCCGCTCTGATGCAACAAGATATTCTCTGGCTTGAGATCACGGTAGATGAAGCCCATCAGATGCAAGTACTCCAACGCTGCGATGACTTCAGCAGCGTAGAACTTTGCATCCTCTTCTGGAAGACATTTTCCTGGACGTGTCTGCAAGGCGCGGAAGAACTCGCCTCCCATGCAGTACTCCATACAGAGGTAAAGGTAGTCTTCAGACTGGAAGGAATGGTAGAGCGTCACGATGAAGGGATGATTGGATGCAGCCAGGATCTCCTGCTCAGCCATGACACGCTTAATCTTGTTACGCTTGATCATCTCCTTCTTGGAAAGCACTTTCATAGCAAAGAGCTTGTCGGTCTTCTTCTCTCGTACCAAATAGACTTTGCCGACATCGCCTTTGCCGAGCATCTTGACCTTGCTGAAGCTATTGGGTCCCACTTCAACTTCTTTGACCTTGATGCTATTACTCGAGTAGGTTCTTCGGAAGCTGCCCGGGCCACGGTTGGCGCCATTGCTACCAGCCAATGCGGCAAGGTTGGCGGAACTGCTTGGTGGCGGAAGCTGCGACTTCTTGTCTTTGCCGTTGGAGCTCTTGGATCGGCCTGAACCTGGGAAAGCGATCCGGCCAGACTTGGGGGTGGAAGAGCCCTTGGCGCTCACGGATCGTCCCTTTTCGAAATCCTTGTAGCTGAAAGAAGTGGCGGTGCTGTCCATGCGAACGGGCGAGTTGGAGAAGTAGGTCGAATTGGCTTCCTTGGACGGCGTGTTTGATGCGCCTCCTTCTGAAACGAATTGACCATGTTTGCCACCGGAAGCGTCGGGCGAGAGGTAGCCGTTCTTAGTGGAGGCAGAAGGATCGTTAGACTTGGCGCCGCCGGCGTTCTGACCGTTCTTGAAGAGCTTGTTGGCATCAGGAGCGCTAGAGACGCGTCTCATGAGACGCGAGGCAAAGCCCTGGTGGTTGGAGTCGTTGTCGCTGATATCGGCTGGAGGCTGGAGCTTGCCAGATGCAGAAGCGGTCATGGCATCGCCAATGGAGCCGGAAGCATTGCGATCTTCGGAGGAATAGCTATCGTTGGAGAAGGAGCTGGGATCAGTGACGACGGTACTGCCGTTCATGGGCTGGAAGTTAGAAGAGCCAGCATGCGATGCGGGAAGCTGGTGGTGCTCAAAGTAGTCACCGTTGCGGTTGATGCTCGACTCGGTGGAATCGGTGTGCCAGCTACGGTCATGCGAGCCGTTTGCAGTGTTGTTGTTGCCACCACTTGCCTTGCGGCCAATGGAGCCAAATTTGAACATTTGCTTCCATTTCTTATCCTTTCCGCCGGAGGTGCTGCTACCGTTAGATTGCTGATGTTGCGATGAGGAATGGTATGGACGGGAACCATGGGGTGCAGGAGATTCGCCGATTCCTGAGCTTTGACCTGCGAGGCGAGAGAGATGGGAGGGTGTGTTGGAACCGCTAGCAAAGCTGGAGGTGGACTGGTTGGGAGGTGTGGCATAGGCACTGCCGGATTCGTGGAGCGGTGTAGTCTGCATTGTGCTCATTCCTGAAGATGCGGAGGCAACGAGCGAGGGCATAGTGTACGCAGCAATCAATGACGCTGCGCGAAGGTTTTTAGGTGATTGAGCGTGCGAGGAGGTAGAGCTGCGGAAGCGGAGTTAAGGAGTGAGAAGCTCCTTGTGTCTGACCGACGTGTCTACGATAGGAGGAAGCGAGTCAAAACGCCTCGGAAATCAAAGAGTACCGTGAGGACGATTCGAGAAGACGCTCTTTCGATCACAGCGTTGTCAGTAAAGCGAGGCAAGGTTGTCGTGAGGAAGGGGGGCGGATCAGAAGCTAGGAGTGCATACGTGTCCAGCAACAGAGCGTTTGTGCTGCAGGTCGAGTCGAGATTAGCCTCGCTGGTCTGCGCTGTTGAGAGTATGTCGTGAAGAAAGAGCCAGCGATGATAGTCGTGAATGGTGTATGCCGATTATGATAGCGACGGTGACAGGGATACGAAGTTGCGAAGGATAGTGTCGGATGGTGTTGCAGCCAAAGTGCGGGATGGCGGGGAAGGTCAATGGAGTTCAATTGAGGCGAGGCGACTTGAGCTTGCTGGTTGGTTGATTGAGTGCTTGACTGAGTGAGAAAGAGAGAAGAGCAGCAGTAAATAGTCAGCTGGTAAGCCGCTCTCCGTTTCACTGTGCTTCTGCTGTCGCTAACAGGCAAGGGGGGGCCCGAGCGTGCAAGCGCGGAGCCACAATTTCCAGAGGCGCCTACAGAAGCCGTGAGCCAGCGCAGCAGGGCTAGAGTGGGGGTTGAGAGAAAAGCGAAATTTGAGCCAGAGAGCGTGGCATACAGTTCACCGACTTGCCGTCAAAAAAAAAATAAAAAATGACTGAGTGATTGACCACCACCGAAGCCCGACCCGACCAAAAAGAAGAAGAAAAAAAGGCTGATGCGTTGCTCAATTCAAATCGCTTGTAGTGAGCCTATGCTGGTCCTCTTCCACTGGAATCATTTGAAATCAAAAAGAAGTGTAGCCATCTGCAGCCTGTTTGAATGGTTTTCCCACACCAGCGCGCTTGTGCAGCAGCTCTGCAGACTCATTCACTTTTGCTTGTGTCTTCGCACGGATATCATCCGTGTTCGCCTTCTATCTCTGATCTACGCTTACCCGACGCTTTTGCAAGCACACTTCTCCAGATCCTCAAGTGTAGCAAAAACAACCAAAAGTAGCAAGACTTGAGCAGCCATTTCTATCTTTCCATGAAGCCTTTCGTTCAACAGCTCGTCTGAGACAGGGTTGGAGACTTGATCACATAGCCTAAATCAAGGCTGAACAAGAAGATGAAGAAGGAGAGGAGGAAATTCGAGGGTGCCTCGCGTTGGGAAGCACCAATTTCGGGGCACCACTCAACTAGTTACACCCGTCACAGTCGAACCAATAGAACAATGAACCGCTTCCGAGAAGCCATCTGCATCATGGACTGCTTTTAGCGAGACCTTAAGCAGGAACACAAGGTATACCTGATGCCGTGCTTTGAACGATCACACATCAGCACGATAGTCGCTTCCTTTCACATATTCGTCATAGCGCCATATACTTCCTCGTCGAGCCTGCATTGCTTCTGCCTATCATAACGTCAGTTGCGTTATTGCCGCCGCTGCTCGGTCCAGGATGGGACATCGTGCAGTACTGTAGTCTAAAAAAGCTGATTTGCAAGCCTCTTGCCTTCATCGAATGGAAGCATCTTTCGAGACAGATCAACAGTTGTGTCTTGCAATCTGCTCGACGGCTCATCATGTCAGGCACGAGCACAAGTGCAAGGGCCACCCTTTCTCCTTTTTTCCCTCATGCACCAACGCTCCTCTTGGCGGCTGTCTTTGCAAATCTCCGGATGCAAAGCCGGATTAGCGTTTTCTAATCTGATGTCAATTTACGAGGTCTGACATGCTTTATTTATGCCGACTTCGCCACGACTGCAGGCACTCGCCACCACTTGCTAGTAATGATGCTAGCCTGTCAAGTGATGGAGGAGCAGACGAGGCTACGCCGTAATGATATCAGTCGAGCAACTTTTGCAGTTCTCAGATGCGCGGTCTCCCACTATGTACGCCGACAACCGACAGCCGGCGAGCCGAGCGTCTGCCAGCTTGACTCAGCTCGCTGGACACTGAACTCTAGGGCGATCCAAGGCAATCTGTGAAGTGACTGGAGAAGAAACAAGGGTCAACAAGGGTCAAGGTATAATACAGACAGGTGAGCGAGCGCTTGTGGGAACGTTCGCTCTGCGGAGAGAAGAAAGGGCGGGCGACGTGCAGAAACCAAACAGTGGACTCGTCGTCGAGAAGCATGAGAGTCGCAGAGGCGCTTAAGCAAGTGGAACGAATGCTGAGCGACACCAGTCGCAAGGGAACAGCCGCTACCTGCGTTGGGTATCTGTGTAGAGCGCAGCGTTCAAGCGCTCACAACCGAAGTGGATTAGCGGACTCGCTCGAAAGAGCTCGATCGACCCAAGATGACGACCGAGAAGTCCATGATCTGTGTCAAGAAAAGGCAGTGAGCAGAAGATGAAACGAGAGTCAGTACTCATACGATCAAAGAAGTGATTCATACAATCGAGAATGCGTCGAACTTACCCATTCACCCGCTTCCAGGTAGATGCGCATCAAGTTACGAAGATCCTTGTTCGGCATACGGGACACCGCTGGTGTCAGTCCGGTGCTGCGCTTGATTCCGGATAGCGCTACGCTCACCAGCATGGCGTCAACGAGAAGATGAAAGATGCGACCGAACATATCGGTGAGGGATGGACTTGGTGACTAGAATGGGAAGTGAGAGATTGCTTGGCGTCGTGTGAACGAAGAACAGGATCCGATCGGCTTGCGCTGAATGTTGCCGTCGCTAACAATTTGTTTGCCTTTGCTGATCGCGAGACAGCCTCGACTTGTCTTCTGAGATGCTACGGATGGTCTCAAGGATGAGAGCAGTGGCGGTGCTGTTGAGGCGCTGATGGTGCGTCGGCAGACAGATATTCAGGCAGAGATAGTAGATGAGAAAGGCAATGATGAGCGGCTGACAAGTCTGGATAAGCCTGCTTGCAGCGGGCCCAAACGCAGGGTTCAATCTTCAAAAGCAGGACTTTTGCAAAGTCCCTGCGCGCGCTCTTGCCCACACGAGTCGTACAGTCCATGCTCAGCAAGAGTCGATCGATACTCAGGATGTCTTGATCCCGCACAACATTGCCGGTTCAGCTCTCAACGATACGCCCTTTCCTCTGCTTAGTGATTGCGGTGCTCATGGCTGTCTACACATCCGTCCCATAAACCAGCTCTTCGTGGAGGTGCTGGTCTGCGGTGCACAAAGCGGTGCGACGATGCCGCTAGCAAGGACGCAGATTTTCAATTTGAGAACATTAGGTGTTAGATCGGCATCTGATCACAGAACCAAATTTGATGAGGTCATGAAGTTCATCTTCAGTCAATGACTGAGGTTGCCAAAGGGTTCAGGCAGGTTGGAATGAGCTTCAAGCAGCTGAAGTGAGGACCACAGGAGGTTCAGATAGGTTGGGTGGAGCTCAAATGAGGTTGAGTGGGTTGAGGTTGAGGTTGAACTTGAGGTTGAGGTAGGTTCAACATGATTGGCTGAGCAAAATTCGCCAGAGCCCCTAGCGCAAAGTGGAAGTTTCAGCCCACTTTTAGCGATCTGTGACATGATTGGTCAGAGGATTTTCAGGCAGCAGAGCAGTAGCAAATTCCTTTTTTCGCTTTTTTCAAGTACACATAAGCCTCTCTTCCAACTGAGCTTGCCCTTCTCAGACCTCAGCCTCATTCCCATAAAGGTCAGCTCCTTTCTTCCAACCTCCTTCCCTCTTTTCCCCATCCTTCCCTCTTCCCTCTTCCCTCTTCCCAGCCCTTCTCCTCTCAACTCTCTTCCTCTTTCTCATTACTGTTCAACTTACAGCTCTTGTTGACCTTGAGGTTTGGCTGATTAGCTATTTTCGAATTTTCCGACCTCTGCCTTCCTCAATCCAAATTTTTTCGCGGTCCTTCTCGCGATCTTACATCTCTCGCCTTCACGAGCTTTTCTCTGCAAGCAATTAGCGCGTCGGTCCGCGTTGGTTTCACATCAACGCGTTCTTGGCTCCACTTTTTACTCCGCTCATCTCGGCGATACCAAAGCTTCTTCTCATCAACTCCTCCGTCGGGTCCCGGAGCAAGGCTGCGACACAGCTCACCGAGCTTCTCGTCATCACTACATTGACGATCACGGCTCAAGTTATCACCACCAGATCGCATTTACGGAGCGTTTGGTCGCTCGTACGTGTCCGCAATTTACCACACCGTCCGCTAGCAAGACCGAATTAAAGGAGGTCTCGCGATCTTCGATCCGCTCGAGGCAACTTTTTCTCCAGAGACAACCTCGTTTCGGTCTCTTCGCAAGCCTCCATCTCCTCTTGCCAGACGTCGGTTTAGGAGCCACGCCTCATTCCACGAGAACCACCATCACCGTTGTCGAGCTCATGGCTTACACAGTAGCAATCATGCCTGTCAAACCAGAAAATGGTACGTTCATATCTCTCCTCCCACTCTTACGTCTTACACCGTCTCAGACGCTGACACTGTCGCTCTTATCTCGTATTATCACATCATCTTTTCGTCTCTTGCTCATCGTCACATCGAAACCTTAACCTTGTTCTCGCCCACGGCTTCCGCTTCCGCACACATGCTTGCTATATAACCGTCATCTCTCGCTGCACTATCTCCTTCTTCTGTATCACCATCCTGCGACCATCCCGCCTCTGTCGACAATCAACATGACACCGAACTCTCCTTCGGACTCGGGACTCACCTACGCCGACATACTTGAACTGATCGAACAACGTCATCAAGCAGGCGATGAGATGGACGAGCTCTTTGACTATCAGCCGGCTCTCAGCTCGGAATCAGAGATGAGCGGAGACGATGAAGCCTTCAAAAGCCCAGGAGCTTCTCGGTCGCGGGCGAAGAAGAAGTCATCAACAAGAGTACTCGATCTCGGCACCATTCTCAAGGCCCCTCGAGCGACTCAGTACTCGACCCGCACAATCTACACGATGGTCAAAGACGACATCATCGACCTAGAGCCGGAATATCAGCGAGGTGTCGTCTGGACCGCGGACAAGCAATCCGCTGTGATCGAGTCCATCATGCGCCATTACTACGTTCCGCCCGTCCTCCTGTCGATGCAGAAGCAAGAGTCCGAGGAAGATGACCTGACTTACGTCTGTATTGACGGTAAGCAGCGTATGTCGTCAATCTGCGCATTCCTTGACAACAAGATTCCGGTCAAGGAGCCGTCTACAAACCGCAGGTTCTGGTATAAAGAGGATCTAGCTGCGGGTAGAACACCCGCTCTCAACGCAGCTCAGCGTCGCAAGTTTGACAACGAGCAAATCACCGTCGTTGAGTTCGAAGGTCTCTCGGAAGAGGTCGAGCGCGACATGTTCAGTCGTGTTCAGATGGGTGTCACCCTATCTCCAGCAGAGAAGCTGGGAGCTCACTTGGGTCCCTGGCCCGACTTTATCCGACAGATGGTCAAGCGATTCATCGACCCCACTCCATCTCTTGTGCATGACGATGAGGGCAAGAGCATGCTGATTGTCAACCGCGGTAGGGACTACCTCTTCATTGCGCAGATGGCCATGCTCATCGCCAACCACAACAACGAGCAGTATGTTCCGTCGGCTTCTGCGATCGACAACTTCCTCAAACAGAACGCCAAGGATGAACCAAGTCCCCATCTGCGTCAATCTTTGCAGCGTACCTTGGAGCGATACGTCGCACTCGCCAACCACCCAAGATACGGCAAGTGTATCAAGCCAGAGACCAAGCTCAAMAAGTTGGGTAAGGCTATGAACAAGCCACTCTCTCCCGCCGAATTCGTCTACACTGCTTTCTTGATCTTCAAGTTCCCCAACGCTTCGGCTTCGCAGCTGTACGAGCTTGTTCAAGGGTTGAAGGCAGATGTTCGAGCGCAGTTCAAAGACGTTTTGCTCAACACCCACACCGCCACGGTCATGCGTCGTTACATCAACGTAGCACAGTTGACGCCCGACAAGGAGGGAAGCTCGGGACAGAATGGCACTCCTCGACACAAGCGCCAGCGTTTTGCGGATGACAGCGATGAAGATGGTGATGTCCCGCTTTCCGCACGTCGAAGAACAACTAACGGATTGGATGTCAACCCTGACGCTGGTCTGTTTAGAAACAATGGTGATAGTCCTTTGCGGAATCCGCTCACCAACTTTTCACCTGCTCCAGCACGCCGATGAGGGACTAAAACACTTCGCAGATTCTCTGCTTTGATCCGCCTTCCCGACCATTCTGCTTCGGTTTTCATTTGTACTTTTATACCAATATCTTCTCAATCCAACATCCGCAATAAGTCATCAGAATCAACAAAGACAGAGTCCAGCAAAGATGAGACCCAGTTCCATACTATCCAAAGACGCACAGAGAGGAGAGGGGTTTGAAAAAATGTCCATTGGCAATGCCATATAACGACGAGGGGAGGCGTGATCTGAAGTGAAAAGGGGAAAAAGGTATGTTACAAGACAGACATGATGGGGGCCTGCAGTAGCCGAAAAAATGGCGAGGCCTGTTATATGAAGATTAGATGCGAGATGATGCGGGGACAGAAAGCGGCATATGCATATGCCAGGAGATTTTTGAGGCAAGGACGCGAGATATGAACCCGGGAGGGAGGGGAGAAATAGGTGATAGAGAGCCTAGTTCTCGCCATTGCGAACAGCCAATCGACGACCGTAATCTTGGTCATCCCTGAGACTGACGGCTGAGCCAGCCTCGTGAGCGGTCATATCGATACGGCCGTCAGTCTCGTTACTGCTGCTGCTGGGGTCGGCGAAGACGTTGCCCTGACCAGCCTGTTGTCCCGCTCCATGGGCGGCGTACACCTCGGAATCGAGAGGAGGCGAAGCACCGGGGGCCCAGTTGAGTTGAGGTGCACCGTTGTGAGTATATCCGCTACCAGCGCCGTACGGGTCGTCATGAGCGCTCTGACTGTAGCCATTGTCGTGGCCCATCGAACCCATGCCACCGTAGGCGCCATCATTCAGACCGGCAGGAACACTCTCATAGTAGTGAGATCCGTCGGTACCGGCTCCACCAGCGTAGTAGGCAGCGGCACCACCGGCAGCAGCACCACCAGCGGCCATAGGACCGTAAGCACCCATACCGGCGTAACCTGGTGCGGTACCGCCAGACATGTGGCTGGGCTCGTAGCCTTCACTAGCGGCGGGACCGTAGTTCTGGTAGTACTGCTGCATCATGGAGTTTGAGGCACCGTAAGAGCCTGCGCCTGCAGCGGCTCCGCCAACGGCACCCGTACCGTAGCTGGGGTGCTCGATCATCTCCGGGTCATCATCGTCGAAGGGAGTACGCTTGGTGGCAGCAGCAGCCGAAGCAGCGGCAACGACGTCAGCGTCCATCTTCTGCGCCTTGCGTCGCCTCCAGAGCATGTAGAAGAGGGCGGCAATAAGAGCGGCTACAACAAGGCCGACAACGGCAAAGGTGCCGCCAACAGCACCAGAGTTGGAGAAGAATCCGGAGGAGCCGCCATTGTTGCTAGAGCTACCGGAGAGTTGACCGTTAGCAGTAGTGACTGCATAGGCAGTGGAGGTGGAAGTTTGACCATTGGGGAGAGTGATGGTTGTGAGGGAGGTCTGGGTGGTAATTACGGATGGTGTACGGGAGGTCGAAGTAGAGACGGCGGATTCACTGCTTGTTGGACGTTGCGTTTCGCGTGTGGGCGATGGAGTGTCAGATGTCGGCGGTGGCGTATACCGAGAAGACGAGGACGATTGATCGTTGGATGGAGAGGTAGAAGATGTCAGAATGGCTGGACGAGATGTCGATCTGCGAGCGGCAAGCGGTTCGAAACGAAAGTACATCGATGGAGCCAGGACGGCAGCATACAAAAGCACAACCACAACAGATTAACACGACATGGTCTCGCAACTGGGCGATGACTACAGAGAGGAGGGAAGAAGAGAGGGGCCGGGCTGTCTGTGTTGGAAATTTGTACGCCGCCAAGCACGTGAATTCTAAATGCACGCGAACGCACGTTGTGTGTCTCAGGGAATGTGAAAGGAGAAAGGGTTGTATGATACTTACGTTGACGTTGGCGTTGCGCTTGTACTCGAGGTAGTTGGGGTCTCGGAGGTACTGGTCGAGGATGTGACGGGGATGCTAGAAGACGATGATGTTGAGCTGGTCGAGGATGTGCTGGAAGTTGTTGAAGATGAGGAGGTCGAACTACTCGAGCTGGTGCTGCTTGAGGAAGACGACGACGACGAGGAAGACTGCGAAGTAGGAAATGACAAAGGCGCACGAGTCAGCTTCATGAGTTCGAAGAAGGCAAACAGCCCCAAGTCCACTAGTGATCGGTGAAGGCATGGAAAAGGGAAGCTCTCGGAACCATTTGCATCTGACCCTGCTTTCGGTCAAAAGCCCGGCAGAGCAAAGGTCATGCTGATGCAAGGTTGGAGTGAGGAGCTTACACTAGAAGACGTGGTTGGAATAGAGGAGCTCGACGATGATGTCGGTGGCGCCTGGGTCGAAGTCGAACTTACGCTAGTCGACGTTGGGGTTGTCGATCTGTAGTTGCGTGCGGACGCAGTGAGATGAGATTGAAATTACAGAGTTCAGCTTCATGATACATATCAATTTGAATTTGAACATCATCTGATGCGATTGAAAGACAATGAGTACTTACGTAGAACTGCTTGTGGGGGCGTCTGTTGTTCGCGTCGAGGACCCGATTGTGATGGTTTCTGAGGACGCCGAAGTAGGCACGGATGAGGAGATAGGAATGTCGGAGGTTGTAGATGGGATGGATATAGATGAGGAGGATGAGTCAGACATGGTCGCCGTACTTTGAGTGAAGGATGGAACAGAAGAAAAGGACGAAAGTGAAGAGACGGAGGTGAAAGAGGAGACAAGTTCTCGAGAAGAAGAAGGTGCCTGCCCCGAAGCCGTCGCTGTGGCGGTCGAAGACAGGCCTGAACTCGAAACGTTGGTCGAGCTCACACTGACGATGAAGGCTGGTACTTGCCAGCCGATGACTATGCTAGAAGGATGTCTTCAGCGAAGGTATCGATGGCGATTGATGGACCAGTTCACGCAGTAGATGCTTCGTCAACAGCAGCGGCGATGGCGAAGGCAAGATCTTCAATCGAGATGCGGCGTCTTGGGAGGATATCAGACGTCGAACGAGCGACGGTGGGGATTGATGATGATGGCGAGGGTTGGGATAGGATGATGGCGATGGTGAAGATGAGGATGAGGAGAGAAGGTAGGGGATGAAATGGCAGGATAGGTTGGAAATGTGACAAGCAGAAGCCGAAGAGTGATGGCGTCGGAAGTGGAAATTTGTGATAAAAGAAGGGGAACAAAGGAAGCGAGCCGATGGCGGTGGAGGGAAGAGCTAAGAAAAGAAAAAGGGGAACACACAACAGAGAGCAAGGCATATACTCACGGGTAGAACCATCCGGAAGGAGGATGGAAGAGAGGATAGGGATCAAGTCGCCCACGAGGCCCGCTGCAAGTGTCAGTCACAACGCAGCAATAGAGGCAGCAAACCAGAGCCGAACCGCGCATGTGTTTTTTTTTTGGGTTTTGCGCAAAAAGCAAGAGCAAAGCCGGCCAATTTGTACACCGCCATCGAACCACATTGGGCAGACAAGGGTTCAAATCGAATGCCGTTTTCAGGTACAGCAGAGAATCATCCGAAGGAAACAAAGAGGAGCCGATCCGAGCCAGTTTCGAGGAAAATGATTTCACGAAACAGCAAACGAAAGGCAAGGGCCAAGAGAGGGAGTGAAAGGAGAGGGACGTGCAAGAAAAAGAGAAAGGCGAACAAATCGTCTTTGTCAATATTGCTGTCGATCTTGGATCCAGAACGAACCCCTAGATGATCACCGACTCGAAGTAAGAGCAAGCAGCTTCGAATCGAATTCCATCTACAAGCCCTCTATATGGCCCAGTATGTGTCTTGCGGCTGGCCTCCCTCTGAGCTCATGAGAAATTGAGCCAGAGAGACCGATAGGAGGCAAGAAGGGGGGAAAGCAGCAGCTCAAACCAGCGAAGCAGACCAAACGAACAACATCACCATCGACCCAGCGTCGTTGATACAATGCCTGTGATCAATGAAGCTGACCATCCCAAGAGGATGCCGCCTTCTGTCGCCGGGTTCCTGGTACTAGCTAATGTCATGAGATCACTGGCGCTCCGTATAGAGGGCAAGAGCATGAATGTCTCGACACGAGCCTGAACCCGAGCCTGAACCATGGTCGTCGTCTTCATCGTCAAAGTGCATCTGTCCCCGACGGTTGGACTAACACCTGACTTGCCGACGGTGGAATCGGCCCATGAGAAAGGGTTGGGATACGAACATTCAATGCAGGCGAGCCAGAACATTGAATCGCCGGCAAAGCACGGAGCAGGAGGACGCCAAGACCATCTGGTCTTTACAACGGATGTGCTGAATCAAAGTGGATGCTTGCGCTTGATGGAAAGCGCTTCTTCGTGGGACGGTGGCATCAACTTACCCATCTTGTCAGAGTGTTGTCCAATTGAATCAGATGTCGAAGGCGAGGGCGGAAGAGCAGAGGAAGGAAGTCAGGAAGAGGATAAGGGCAGGGTCGAGGCCGGCAACCTTGTTGAGGAGAATGAATAGGCGCAAAGTTGCAGTGCCGAGAAGACAAAAAAAGCTGTTCCTGATCTGATTGGAAGCCGATGGTGCTTATGCAGCACTTCCAGGGAACGAAGTTTGAGAGGAGAAAGGGAAGAGCAGAGTAAGAAAGTGATGAGAAGAGGAATGTGATGTGCGCAATGCGGTGTGATGATGGAGGGTGGGAAAGGAACACTAAGCTTGATCTTGTCACACGTTGTTGTCGATGCCGTTTGTAGCTGCGCGCAAGCAAAAAAATCAAGGCAATTGAGATTCTGCGGATCAGAGCGGGTTCAACGCCCACAGGGAAAACAAAAAACCAAAAACTGTCACAATCACAACACGCATGCTTCTGAAGAAGCACAATTTGATTGTGACGGTGGAGGCTTGCGGCGCTAGACGAGGTCATTTCGCCGGCCCAGACCATCTCTCTCCTTGTGTCTCTGCTCTGTATCAGCACAGCATGGCACGCAAAAGGGATGGTAAGCTTGGCGTTGAAGACGAGCAAGTTGACAACAACACAGTCCCGTTCCGCCCCTCTCTCTCTGCAGCTGAGATGAAAAACTGTGCGTGGAGGGCATTCACTGCTGTGGTGCGGTCAAAAAGCAGACGAAGGCGCTTCCTTGTCCCAACCGAAATTGCGGCACAAATCTGCAGCAGCAGCAGCAGCAGCAAGTTGATAAAAAATAAAGATAAAAACCGGATTCTTTTCGTCAGTCTTGCAGCAACATGCACTGCTTTGCTCTTCTTCTCTTGATCGGAAACGCCATCTTGATTGCTTGACGTCGGATAAGCCGCCTTTGAATGCTTTAGGTGTCCCTGTTTCTTCGAAAGAGCACAGTTGCGCTATTTCATCGGTCAACAACATACTGGCCATCGACGACAACACTGGTGTTCATAGTTGATGTTTGCTTGTGAATTGGATTGATCAAGACAACTAGGGCAGAATTCCACTGTTTTCTCGCGATCGCAAAATTCATGCACGCCATCGCAATCGAGCATCAGCCCGCATCTAGCCTTTCTTTTCCTTTGTCTTTTTCCCTCCTTTGCAGACACTGCTTCTCAGAGACCCTCGAGATCGCAACGACCTGGAGCGGAGTGTCGAATGCTTATCGCAACGAGGCACAAGGAATAGCATGGATGCTTCATCCATCTACACACTCTGCCAGAAGCTCGATATCTTTTTTCACAGCTTGACTTAATGGCAGAAAAGCAGATGTATCTAGCGGCGACCGGTGAGATCGGATCTTCTCAAGGCGATATCGGTAAGTATTCAATTTTCTACTCCAGCTCGCTAATCTCGAAATCTTCTCACGCTTCTCTCTGCTGGTGCCATCTGCTGCCATTCACACTCAACACCTTCAACAAAGTCTAGTCCTTTTGGTCGACAAAAAGACACAACCTCGCTTCGAGTTTCAAGGCCGCGGAAAACCGAGGAGCCCCGTTGGAAGCACGGCGCGCTGATCTTTTAAATAAAACGAAATCGAATCGTTGAGCTTCGAGCCCTGCAGATTTCAGTCCTAAAAAAAGCAGCTGTGCCTGCACGGATCGCATTCTTTTGGACACATCACCGATCAGCGAGCAACTACACCTCCATCCCGATCATCAGGACGACGATGCTCGATCTCCTCTTTCACGATGTTAATGGACAAGGGTTGCTAATGTATGATGCTTCCGACAAGAAGCTCACTCATAACAGTACTTGCGTCTTGGTATTCAGACGTTGATCTTACAGTATGAAGAAGCTTGCGATTGATCATCGATAGGTGGCTCCGAGGCGAGCGCGAAGGTGCTGTCCGCCAGTAAGCTCTGATACATCAGCGACACCCTTTGCAACACATCTTCTTCTGAACTCCTCCTTGTCCATCACCTTACCCTGACATTTCTCCTGTACCTCGTCTAAAATCTCTAATGGGACTAGACGGGCGTCTTCATCGGGCTGACAGAAGTAAGCTACCGAGAATCTTGACCCGCTCTCTGATTCGTTGCGCGGGAGCACCACCCGATGCTGAGTAGAGCGGAACAGGCCTCCGCTCCAGAACTCCATTGCATCACCGACGTTGACCACGATGCATCCGTTCTCTGGTGGGATATCCACCCACTTGCCTGACTCCATCTCGACTTGAAGACCTCCAACATCTTTCTGGAAGAGAAGAGTGCACGATCCATAATCTGAATGTGAGCCGGCTCGGATGCTCAGGCTTGAGCTTTCTCCCTCCCTGTTGTGTGAAACCGGTGCTGGAGGATAGTGGATTAGTCGCAGCCGATCGTGTTGACCATGATGCGAGTCCAGGAAGTATTCTGACGGCAGATCGATTGCATCAGCGAACCCTGACAAGATAGTATCGCAAACGTTTTTGCACTTCTCGGTGAAGCTCGCAAGCTCTTCTCGGTGGGATTCCAATACAGGAGGCAAATTTTGTGCGGGCGGACGATGTTGCGGTTGCGTCTCGATCTCCTTTGAGCCGCCTTCTGCTCTAGCAAGGCCAGCGAGGTAGAAAGACTCCTTGAGATCGCCGTCTGATTTGCTATCTGGATCGAGGCTCTCTTGCTTCATCGGTGTGTAGCCAGTGTTGTTCGCTCGGTCTTGGCACTTGCGTCGCTCATCTTGCCGTTCGTCGAGGAAGAGTTGGGAGCTACGTTGGAACAGCGCATCAACCTCTTCTTGAGCGATGCCATGATCCGCAAGGTAGAAAAAGCCGGTCTTGACCACCGCCTCCAAAATTTGTGACCCCAGCGCAGGTTCATTCCCCTTGCCGAGGGATATGATTGGGATTGGTGTTGAAGTTGAGCTTGGCATCTTGCAGAGCGTATTTGAGGTCGACACGATCCGGATCTGTCTCGAGACTGGGGATGCCAAATCAATGTTGGTCTGAAGGAGGAGAGACAAGTGTTGAGAGACAAGACCCTGAGACAGTCTTATTTTTCTCGTCGAATTTCCCGGTAGATAAGTCGGTGTCAAGAAGAATGCTCGAGCGCTGGTCACCGAGTCACATGGCAACTCAGATAGGTGGACCCTATAGAGTACATTCCACCGTAACTAGCGTCTCTTGACCATCATCTTCACTTGTGCTCGGCCGTCCCTCCGCTTCAACTCGTCTCGTCTCATAATGACCGCAAACACACACATTGTTGTACTAGGAGCCGGAGGTAAGAGCACGCATCCCTGTTTGGGCCTTGAGCTCAGATGTTGACATTAGTACGACCCTTTCTTTTCGTCAGTCCTCGGTCTCACCAACGCTTTCGAGCTGCGCGAGCGCGGCTACAAAGTCACCATCCTAGCTCGAGATCTCCCCCAAGACACATCCTCGCAGGCCTTCGCGAGTCCATGGGCTGTAAGTGTACTTTCGTAATGTCATTGCTGTTCGATCTCCGATGAGCTTGTCAGCTGACACTCTTGACCTCGCTCCGAATGCTAATTCCAGGGTGCCAATTGGTGCTCCTTCGCCACCCTCGACGACAAGCCAAATCAGCGCCGTGACGCTATCACCTTCCAAAAATGGATGCAACTCCACAAGCAGCTTCCACCTGAGACCATGGCAATGGTTGACTTCACGGATATTACTCCTCACCAGCGAGAAGCTAAGGATGTTTGGTTCAGCAAACTTGTGCCCGACTTTGCCGTCTTACCCAACGGTGATGGTCAAGGCTCGCACGCTATCAAGTACAAGTCGTTCACTATCAGTGTCCCGCTCTACACGAAGTGGCTTGTCTCCGAGCTCACGTCGTCAAAACCCACCCTTATGGATGCCAAATACGCTGGACCGCCAGTAGATATCCGTCGATGCTCGACTTTGGCATCGTTGTCGGACGCACGGTCTATAATCCCAGACTGTGACCTTATCGTGAACGCCACTGGTGTCGGAGCGGGCTCCCTGGCTGACGTCAAAGATCCTAATGTCTTCCATATTCGCGGACAGACAGTGCTTGTCACTGTTCCATCCTTCAAGGCTCCTTCGGAGGCAGCTCGGTGCGTGATGAAACTCGGCTCTCCAGCACATTATGTCATCCCTCGTGCTCGCTCTGGCCAAGTCATCCTCGGAGGCTCATTCGAAGTTCGTCGATCAGACACCACACCAGACAAGGCTTTGGCCGAGAAGATCCTGCAAGAATGCTCAAAGCTAGTTCCCGAGATCGTTCCTGAGGGGAAGACATGGAGGGACATCGATGTCATCTCACACAATGTTGGTTTAAGACCAGCTCGGGAAAACGGAGTCAGGGTAGAGTTAGAGCAACTAGAACGAGGAAAGCTGACAGTGGTACATTCGTACGGTATTGGTCCTGCTGGGTATCAGGCCTCCTTTGGAATTGCAAAGGAAGTTGCCGACTTGGTCGACGGACATGTGTCTCAGGCTAGCAGCAAGTTTCAAGCGAAGCTTTGATTGTCAACTGAAACGAGGAAGCAATGACAATCTTTGGACTGAAGCATGCAAATGACTGTGAGACTCGAGCGGCTCTTCTCGTTGTGTTGTGCTCCGCCGAGAAGCGGAGTGCTTGACCGACACTTGTCGCTGTGCTCCGTGAGAAAACGGACCCTCACAGAACCTTATCTTTCGCTCACGTGTGATGCTCCGTGCAAAAGCGGAGTCTAGCTCGACGAGTCGATCTGGCCCCTAGAACCCTGCACAGAAGCGAATCTCTGCAACGACGAACCTCTCTCAGGATGACATCGTTTTCACTCCAGAGTCCATTAGCGGTCTGTGTAGCATTTGCACAGACAACTCGAAAACGTTGTTTGAAAAGGTGAGGACCGCTCTGCAGCCCTGACACATTGTTTGACATTGAGACGAAAATTGATGAGTACGAAACAAGACGACGGAACAAGCTAATTCATGGATCACATTGTCGACCGGTGCCATGAGCAGACGGAGGCCAGGCTGGGCTCTTTGCAAGAAGGCAACAAGAAGAGAACGAAACGAGTAAACGAAAGCGACATTGCCGAGCGGTACCAGACCGCGGAACGAAAGGCAGCCGAGAAGACGAAATTGTGACACGCCTCGCGATGCTAGTATGGATGTCATGGTCAAACGATCATGACCGTATCTTGACGTTACGCTCAGTCAGCGTAAGCGTAGGTGCGGAAGAGTGCAGTAGGGTTGTTGCCATTGCTCAGGCGCTGCGTTTCGGCCACGCCTTGCA
This sequence comes from Ustilago shanxiensis, assembly GCA_019972555.1. Lineage (NCBI taxonomy): Eukaryota > Fungi > Basidiomycota > Ustilaginomycetes > Ustilaginales > Ustilaginaceae > Ustilago > Ustilago shanxiensis. The sequence goes on along the minus strand of BPMX01000019.1, from coordinate 177,941 downwards.
AGTTCTGAATGACAGCGAAAGGAGCCCAACCTTTAACCCAGTCTTGTTGATTCATGAACGACGCAACTTCTCTGGCAAAAGCATCGGTCTTATTCTTATCACACTGTGCTCCCCCAGAGAAACTCGTGCAGGCATATTCAGTAACCCAGATGTCTTTGCCGAAAGTCTGATGCCAGTCCTGGAGGTACTTCTTGAAGTCATCGCTCGAAGTTCCGTAATAATGAATGGCGATGGAGTCGAGCTTGTTGAACGTATCGGGGCAGGCTTTCTTAAAGTTTTGGTACCAGACCTTGCCGTCGGGAGCGTTGGTAGTGGAAGGACCCATCAGATACCAGCCTTTCTGCTTGAGGGGAAGGAGGTACTCTTCGATGAGCTTGCACCCGTCCTGAGGGCTCATGTCGGATTGACCCTTCTGATTGACCTCGTTCATGGCCATGGCGCACTTGTGTTGGTTGAATTTGGAGTCGAGGTTGTCGTTGACGTTCTTCTTGAACGATTCGGCGTTTTTCCAACCCCAGAGCATGGGACAGTACATGAGCTTATCAACGGGAGCATCGTCCCATCCGGGAACGGAGTCCCACGAGTAGAACCAGGAGACGGAACCAAAGTCGAAGTTGTTGATGGGGATGCCGTTGGAATTGGCCCAACACAGACCCATCTTGTTGCGCGAGGAAAGACCGTTTGCTGCGGTGCTGCTCGAGGAGGAAGACGAAGACAAGGATGATGACGAGGACGAAGACGAAGACGAATCGTCAGACTGGGAGTTGGACTTGGACGAGGAGTCGGATTGCGAATGAGAGCTGGACTTTGGGGCCTTGAGATGGCTTTCAACTTTCTTGGCCTTGTGCTTCGACGAGCAGCTGTTGTTGTGGTGAGCACGTCGCACGTGGTTGTGTCGTCGAATGACATTAGGAACGATAGGCTGCTCCATCGTTGAAGCCGACACCACAGTGGTGCTAGCGACGACTGCGGCGAGCGCAAGAGAGGCGGCGAAGGACTTCATGGTGGGATGGGTTGGAGGGCGATGATCGATACAGGTCGTAGTCGGTGGCTTAAGAAGGGACAGTGAAGGAGGCCAATACAAAGAGAGTGGTGAGGGTGGCCGTGATATCGATCGATGGGAAGGAAAACTCTAGATCACAAGGCCAGCTTGTGTTCTTCGAGTCGATGCTGTTTGCCGAAGAAGGGGGAGGTGGAGAGAGGAGACGAGAGGGTGAGAGATGAGAGGTGAGGGTGAGGACGGGAGGAAGGAGCGAGGAAGAGGAGGAGTTGGCTCAAGGGAAAGGATATGTAGATTTGGCTTGGATTAGGGTCAGGCGACTCAATCAGGAAGGGTGCTGACAACACAAGCACGGCGCGGGCAGCAGAGCGACGTTCCTTTCAGAAAGAAAACAGGCATGATCAGCAGAAGATCTCGAGCGAGCTTTGTCGGTTTCCCTCTTAGCGTTGCGCATCGTCGGCGCAACAAACCCAAAGGTCGCTGGCTCCCAGCCTTGTCTTCTTTGCGTCCTGTCGTAGCCTAGGCTGCGTCTTTGAGAGTAACAATGAAACTCAAACTAAGTTATGTCACGAATTGCAAACTGCGCAGGAGAACAATACAGCTGGAGAAGACAGCGCGAGCTTCGATGGAACACTGGTTGCGCTGAAAGCACCAAAGGCTGCATGGCGAAACCGCACGGCGCACAGAATACGCCGGCAAGCTCAGTGCGAGACGCTGCGCACAAAAGACGCCGTTGCAGGCGTGCGCCGCTAGGCTCTGAGATCACAGCTTCGGCACGGAGGGTTATGTTAGCAGCTTCGCGCTATTCTCCTTTGTTTGACAGCGCAGACGCGACTAGGTGTCAGTATGATGACAGTTTTGCGAGAAACGAACAGGTGTTGCGCTGGCGAGTTGCGCGAACAGCACCCCAGAATTTTAGAATGCCATCATCAAACACTGAAACCAACACCACGACACGACGCTCGTCTTTTTCTCGGGCTATTACCATTGCATTCCACCACAAATTTGGCCATGAAACTGTTGCCTGCTTCGGCTGCTACAGTTCTCCAGAAACAGGTGCAGGTGCAGGATCAGGGAGACAAAGGGCGGCTTTTGTCGATCATGTCGATCTCCTGGCATGTCGAGCTTTTGGGGGCCGCACGCGCCGGCGGCTTCCACCGCGACCATGCGCATCTCAGGCATGCAGTATCGGCTGCTGCCTTGTGCGGGGACTCTCCCAAATGTTTGCTCAGCTTGTCTAACTATGTTGCACTTGCCGAACAGTGAGTGTTGTTTCGCGAGCCTTCCTTTTTCCTTCATACACTCGGCAAAGCAATTGAGATGAAAAATGAGGGTCACCAAGAATGTGACAGGCAGCTCATCTTACGTCCTTGCGATCCCAAATTGAGACATTAATTTCCATGTTAGTTCTCGGGTAGACACACACGTTGAAACGAGCAAAGAAATCGGGAATCCTTGTTCCCGATATGTGCGATAGCCGTCCACCCCGATCCCGCTGGAAGAGTTTGTGTCAAGCCCAAAGGCTCTGAGTTCTGATAAATTGCTGTTCGTGACTTTCGCTTTGCTCTGAACCGAGCTGAGATAGGATAGCATCCAAGTAAGGGGATCTTCAGCCATCCAACATCGCTCAAACAAAAGCACGCCCGATCGCAGGTTTGTCTCGCTTGACCGGAGTGGAGTTGGGGATAGTGTGCGCGTGGCAGACAGCAACGCTGTCAAGGGTCTCAACGCCCGCATCGTGCTCCTCACATGTCTATAGCTTTCTGCACATGTGAGACTCGCAGATGTCATTGTCGTCAACACGAGTGGAAGCGAGCAACGGCTTCAACGATCAACGAACAGAGAAATGCGGGGCGGCGCAGGAAATTGGCTTGCGCCGTATTGACTCAAACTTGAAGCACCGCTAGGAACAACCTGCTCGCGTGGCGAGAATCTACTCGCGACTGCCTTTTCTTCCCCGTCTTTCTGTAGGCATGTCGGCACCAGAAGAGCCCGTCGGAGGATTGGAACAAGTCAACAATCTTCATGTTTGATCGCTGACAGGCTCCGTTCAGCAACCGTTGAGGGGACATTCTCCGGTGTGATCAACAGATACGGATAAAGCCCGACAATGTTTGACATCTGCGGATGGCGTCGCCTGAGTAGGGTCTCAAATGTCACGACAAACATTTGTTCCACTCAGATCCCAAAAAGGGCATTGCTGGGCACGCTCGACAAGAAATCCTTCAATGAAAGGTTGCAGAAGAAGAAACAAGAGTGTATTGGTCTGCTGCTGCACAGCCTATGTAGTGTAGGCTTCGATGTAACTAGAAGGAAGGCAGGGCCGCATCGAATCTTCTCATATCCTAGGAACCGTTGGCCGGACCTGCTTCTCATCGCTTTCCCGTGGCCTGGCTTTCCATCGGCCACACCTTCTCCTCGTGGCCGACTCGTGGCTGATCAGGACTCTTCATGACTTCCAGTTAGGAGAGTAGTCGGCGAGCCATGCGTTCGGGGGAGGGTTGCAGTCTGGCTAGAGGTTGGATTTGCTGAATCTAGAAGGAGAGAAAGAATCCAGGGTCTGATTGTCACACAGGCGTTCCCGTGGATTCTGTGTTACGTTTGCCGCTCAGGCAAAAGTGTGCCGACACACCAGTGCTGAGCATTCTTTGCTATTTCTAACATTTTGCACTCTTGCCAGACTTGAACCCCGCTTTTCAAGAAGGCAGAGCCAAAAGAAAATGTCTGGCGGTGGGAACGCCCTCTGTCGAATCGAATTTCGCTGAGAACAAAAGAAAGGTGTTTCTGATTGGCTAGGCCTTGACCCCACAAGCAATTCTGATATACTTTTCACTTTTTGAAATTCGTCATTTGAAGACGTTTTGTATTGAAGTAGTGAAAGATCGAGACTTGCCATGTCCTGCCGAGGGCCAAGTCATGCAAAGATGGTTCCTGTTGTTCACTTTCCTGCAGGCTTTCGGCTCACACCCTCAGCCTTTACTGCATCTTTCACTTGCCCGTCTCTTGCATTGCACAGACTGAAATGAGTTGACTCGCTTGACGCTCCCGTGGGCGTAACTTATCTTTTGGCTTTGCTTGGCTTTCCCGCGTTCTCCCACACTCCTGTGTTCCCCCACACTACACTCGGCCTCGTTTCCTTCCTCATTCTTTCTCCTCTGTGATTCACAGGCCTCTGGCCTCTGCTGTGACACACGACCAGGAAGCCAAATTCGCGTGGCGTAGGTGCGACGTTGCAGGCTATCTCCTCCGACACAAAAAGGGCATCAGAGAATGTCACTGTTCCACGATAATCCTTCCAAATCAAACTATCAGTTATCATCGACACTACTGTACTGTGCCCTGCTATATTGACTCCTTATTGAGGCTAGTTTCAGATGTCACAGAACAGGAACATCGAATCATGTCGGAATAAGGGCGGACAAGAGGAGGTGTATCACTTGGCGACTGAAACGATCAGCTGCTAGTCTAGAGCACACGAAAGACAGGGTCGACTAAATTGGCTTTGGGGTTTCTCATGCTGATTCAAACTCCGCTCACAAGACATTGCCCGTCAAAGTAAGTTTAGCTGGCTTTTCCTGTCGTGTTCGGGCACTCCAGCGGAGAACGCAGTAGAAAGTGAGAACAAAGGAGAATTGAAGAGGAAAGAAAAGTGAAAAAATAGACTCTCGCGTGTTGCTTCCCCGGCCATCCAAAAAGCAGAAGCCACATGCCATTGGACGAGCCTAAGAGCGGCCACGCCTTAGACTCATCAGCTTTCGCAACCTCTTCAGTTCCTCAGGCCTCAGGTGTGGCGAGCCAAGCCACTGTCACACTTGCTGTGGACTATCCATTGTTGTTGAAATGTCTCGCCTTGTCGTATCCCGCTTCATGCACAGTACAACACCAGCAGGCTCAAGCATAGCGGCACATTGCAAAGAGCTCGCGCAGCTTGACCGCATCAAACCCGCAGAGATATATACAATAGACTGTCTCCGTGCTCATGATCTCTACATGCCACTTTCCTACCGCCACCTTTTGTCCCATCGTCTCGTTTCATCGCCTAGCGCACCAACAAACCTCCACCACTTTCTCCAACAGGGTGTACTTCGGTTACCTCTTGCAGTCGATCCACGATGCAGGATAGAGAATTCACCATGGCAAAGTCGCTATTCACAGTGCTTTCCGGCCGAACTCGCAGCACCACTGCTGCCGATGGTTCCAGCAGCAGCAGCAAGAAAGCGTCGACTTCCAAAGCAGCACAATCTTCTCGCACCAGTCGTCGCCAACGCTTCGATGACAAGTCGGGTCCACCGCCACCACGTGGATCGCTCACCAATGAGAAGCTCTCGTACCTCGACTGGCGCCTCAAACGTATCAACCATGTTCGTCATAAGTCGGAAGGATCGTCACTCTGCTGGATCGATGGTCGCGATACGATTGGTCGCACCTCGTTCGATCTTCGATCATCGCAAGCTGAGACACAGCAGGAGGAACGCATTGTAGCCATCCCTACCGCTCCCGCACCCAAAGCACCACAAGCAGTTGCTATGGTGCCGAGCAAATTGGAGGCCGTTTATGCTGACGAGAAGGCGGCGGGCATCAAGGCACTCGAGCACGCATTTGCTGGTGACAGTGTTTTGGCCTCGATGCCGTATCTGGCCAAGCGCGACTCGAGCTCAGGGTCCGAGATGTCTGGTTCTTCAGACCAACATGTCCCACACGCTCATGGAGTGCTTCACGCAACTGCAGACAAGGACGTAGGTGGTGTCTACTTTACCAAGCCTAAAAAGTCGTTCATCACTCGTGCTGGCACCCGCTTCAGCAAGAAAAGACTTTCGCAGGCTTCTTCGGTTGCTTCCAAGACGGAAGCGACAGCGCAAGACTCCACCGAGTCAAGACCAGCCTCTCGCGGCAACCGCTCTATCGCACGCATCTGGAACCGCTGATCATCGCCTTTTTGCATCTTTGCATCAATGCTCGCACCCTCTTGCTCGCCTCGCATCGCTGTCTCCTTTCTCTGTTCGTCGACGAACGGCCAAAGGTCCGCATACCAGTCTCTCATCCACTCGATACCCCGCTTTTCTTCTGCACGGAAATGGCCCTAGTCACGGAATTATTTTCTCTCGTTCTCATCATGATCTTTGCCGATCCTTGTCGATGAAGCAGCTGTCACTACATCTGTTCGGTCTATTTCAACCCATCTTTTGCTCTGACAGCGTCAAGCTTGCTTCAGGTGAGCCCGTTGCCGTCGACGTCTCGAACCTCATTAATGTATTTGTACTCCTCTCGATATGAGACCAATACCAGCAGTCTCTTGATCTTCTTCTCGATTGTGTGCCTTCTTGGTTGCTTTTGTTAGCTGCAGACTGAAACCTGACTTTCAACATGAGCGAGTGCAGCCAGAGTGAAATAGGCATTCGAAAGAATGTCAGTGTGTCGGACGATATCGGAGGAGAGCGGGCAAAAAGCGGAAACATCAGGCTTGGATCAGATGAATTGTGTTACGCTGACAATCTCTAACAAATTCAAAGAATCTCTGGATTTCTAGCCTTTTTTTTTTCCCCGAGCTTCTTTGCTCCCCGCAGTCTACTTTAGCGCGAATCTATTGATCAGCGCTGATGCCTCATCACATGCTAAAAAGAGAGAGAGAGGCGACACAACGGCGCGACCTGTCGATCCTCTCTGCAGGCTGCAGGCCAAGCATCAGAAAGTCGAATTTCACATGGAATTTTGAATTGCTGAGACTGTTGCAGGCCTCATGTCGTGTCAACGTCACTTGGCAGCTCTGGAAAACGAATTGAGTTTTCTTTTTCCTCTTTTGCGAGCCAATGTTCCGCATTTGAACCTTCTGACCATCCATGATTCTGTTCGACATTCCAGAGTCTCAGTGCCGAGACCTGAAGGGTGATATTAAAAAGAGTATTGGAGATCTGAACGATGCTGACCACTGCTGGGAAGGTTGAGATTGGAGAAAAGAGTCTCAAGGGTTGTCGTCGATCAAGAAAGGGTCCTTCGCTTAAGCCGTCGATCCGATCGCGCCATTGCAATACGGATTTGCTTGTCTCTGCCAAAAAAAAAATGGTGGTGGTAACTGCGTTGACACCTAGGGATTGAGAGGTGGGATACTCGAAGATCTGATATGCTGGTGAAGATGGCCGAAACAGCCGCTATCAACAGCTGTAACGCAATAGCGGATTAAGAGAGACCAGTGAATCGAGTTTGAGAGCAGGACTTCCGATGCAGACTTCTTTGTTCTGAGCTTACGCTGTCGCTGTTGCTGTTGCTTATCCTGCATCGGTAACAAGGCTGAGTATGCAGTCAAGTGGCCAAATAGCAGACCCAGACTGGAATTTCACCATCGATCCGGCTCATTGGCTTCTCCGTCTGCCCGTTTCGGATCATCCATCCACTCAACGCTCTCATCGCTCGAAGCGTCTACTCTTTTTGTTTGTCTTCCTCGTGTGCATCAATGGGGCTGCTTGAGTTATCGTTGTGCTCTGGTTCATGCTCGGATCACACTGTACTGTACTATACAGTAGCAACTCCAGGAGAACGTTAATGCGCCAACCTGACCGAACACAAAAGAGACGCTGCTGCCGTGCTACAGAACATTGACGTCGTACAAAGGAGCCGCACTTTGCACTTTGGTAAGAAGCTGCAATGCTCTGTGCAAGCGATTGCTCGTTAGGACCAAGCGGACGTGCGGGTCTGTAAAGCGATGTGGAAAGATACCCTGCCTGTCTTCTTCCTGGTCTCATTCCAGTGTGTGCATTACAGTAGTTGCATGTCTACTTGCGGGACTTGAATTTATATTTCCCGTTTTGGCACATATCCTATGAGCAGCGGTCAATTTCACTCTGCTTCCGCTCCCATCGATCCACAAGATCCGCTGAAACCATCAAGTCCGCACTCCTCTCCCCTTCCAACCAGTGGGGCTCGATCGCTGACCTCTGCAATCCCGCCTTCCCTTCCAGGTGCTTTGTCTCCGGCTGTCAGCGTTTATACCAACCTTCCTCTCCTTCTATCCCATCACCTGCTCACCATCTGATACCAAAATTCTACCACAGAAGTCCATCCGCAAAAAGATACCATCCGGTGCAAGGTCCTTAGCCTCCAACCTGGCCTCCCTCTTTCCAACTCCCAACAGTGTTTCAGCGCCGAGCCATCCAGCATTGAATCGCTGTCAACGACCAACTTGCTAGTAGAGGCGGCGACGGGCCCTTTCCTTTGATACCCCATCCCATCCTTACTCTCCATCTAGCTCGACAATCCCGAATACGTTGTTCAACAACCACAGCATCCACGTCATAAAGCAGCCAATACAAACCGCGTTTATCAGCCGAACCATCTGCGAGGATGCGAAGACCCTACGTTGAGCCAGGGCATCGCTCGGCTCGCCCTGGCATCAGGCATCGATCTCGATCCAATGGTCCAGACCGCAAAGGCCGCGACCCCAACACACTAGCATCAGCTGCCCGCGATAGCGATGCTCGTCGTCCAGCACGTCTCGTCAGCGAAGGTGAGACAGATCAGGACGACTTTTACAGCGATAATGACGAACAGGGCTTCGTCACCCAGACCGACGAGAATGCTGTCACAGCGAATGAAGATGTTGACGGCGAGGAAGACGATGACTTGGAAGACGAAGACCTTCACGACGACGACGACGACGAAGAGGTTGAAGAGGCTCGTTCTGCCCGTTCTGGACGTTCAGCCCCCCGAGCTGCTCCAGCACTCCGTGATGCGCGCATCAATGAACAGGACGATGACGACGATGGTGATGATGACGACGATGAGCGAGGTGTGCGCACCCCGCGAAACCAGAGTAGAACCAATCTCACAGCTACCCCACGCAGCGGTCGACCTCGCGCTTACTCTCGCTCCAATAAGCTCGCCCCAGAGGAGGAGGACTGGGCACTTAAAGACGAGGCTAAGCGTCGCAAAGGTGGTGTTCTCGGAAGACTGAAACGTCTCGGACGCAAGCCCAAGGCATCTGACCAAGACACTGACAGAATCCGCGAAGGTGCCAACGCCGATGTTGTTCTCGGTCGGTCCTACGGAGCTGTACGAGAGCTTCGCAGTCGTAAGAGCTCTCTTCAAAGACCCGAGTCGGTCGCTTCCAGCCGTACACGTGATCGTGCCCTGTTCCGAAGAGGTGCAGCCACTGCTGCCGTCTCTTCGGGTGTCGCTGGTAGCGCAACCCGATCCTCTGGACGTGAAAGCAATCTCAGCAACTCTGGTCGAGGCAGTGGCTTCGATGATGACTTTGACAGTGAGCTCGGCACTGCACGTCAAAGCTCTCGTTTGCGAGCCCGTCAGCCGCCATCTGTCATAGCCAGCGATGATGGTACCGACCTGAACGGGGCTAAAGACGGCCCTCTCGGCATCTCTGAACAGCCTCCTCGCATTCCGGTTCCTGTTGCCCTCCGAGAGGCGGAGAGCGCCCGCTCGCCTCAACTCGTCGACCCTTATGCAGAGCCCGCCACGACTGAGCCACATGGCCGCTCCAAATCGCTGGCCGAGAGTGTCCAGCCAAGTGTACTTGACGCGAGCGACAATGCCTCCGTCATCCCCCCCTCTTCTCCTCTCATCCCACTCTCCGGTCCACTCAGCCACAACGATGCTGTTGTACCCAGCCAGCGCGCATCCATGCAGTCCATGCGCGACAACGAGATTGATGAAGAGACAATGTCACGTTCGCGCAAGCCGAGTATGGACCTTCGCGCTGCTGCCGGGGGTGCTCTTGGCGGTCTTGCTGCCATGATTGGCTTCGATGCGCTGCGAGAGAGCAAGAACGGCCTGCCGCCCAAGGACGAGCCCATCTCGACCGCCCTCGGTCTCACCGCTGATAACGAAGCTAACGCTCGCGATCCTGCTGCTTCGACCACTTCCCTCAACACGGCTAAACAGGTGGCTCCCACTCAGGACGTATCTGCCGTCAAGTCGGACGTGACACTTCTGCCGAGAAGAAATCGAAGACAAAGCAGCAAAGCCTCTATCCTGACCGGCGCGACCAACGAAGAAGCTATCTCTCCCTCCTCCGACGTTGCAAAAGATGGACCCTCGGAGCTGCCATATGTAGTCGACGACGATGCCGCCCAGCGCGAATCCACGCTTGCTCCTGCCCTGCCGGTGTCAGCAGCACTTGGAGGAGGTCTTGGAGGCATTGCCGCTGCCAATCTCGCCACCGGCGTCACCTCACAGGATGCTGAAGGGGAGCAGACCGAAGGCAAGAAGAAGAGGAAGAAGAGCAAAAAGAACAAGAAGAAGGGTCAGGCGCTGGACAACGAAGAGCCCGTCGTCGTCGCATCCAACGTGGCGCCTGAAGCTTCTCGCGCTGAAATGGTGGAAGTCGACACGGCTCCAGTAACACGGGCAGCAGTCTTGCCTGTTGCAAATGGCGAAGCGGTCCAAGCTAGGGACTTTGCCACTGCAGGCTCAGTGACGGAAGCCTCGGAGCTGGGTCTGGCCGATGACGAGGCTGGCGGTCCCCCCTCCACCGCGGCACCGCTCGGCGAGAAGAGCGGATACAGTCAACTTGGTCTGGCGGCCGCCGCTGCACCAGTCGCTATTGCTGCTGCTGTCAGCGGTCGGAAGTCTAGGGCTGTCAAGCCCGCTAAGGGCAGCCGCGAGGTTGAGAAGCTTCCTGCCGTCGACGAAGACGATGCTGGTCTCCGACGGACTATTCCGGCTCCCGAAAAAGGAGGATACCTTCTCACGCCAAGCATTGCTCCCAGTGTCGCTGATCCTTTGGACGCCGGTCGCAGCCGTCTCACCAGCTCCAAAGGTGACTGGCTCACCAAGGATCTCTCGCCCCAGCAGACGCACTACTTCCTGCGCGAACTCTCCATGCGCGAACTTCGTTGGGAGCTCGACCGCGCTTGGCTCATCACCAGCTTCGAAAAGCCTCAGCGACCCACCCGACGCGTGCGAAAAGACTTTTCCGACGTCGAGGACGACTCGCGCATCAACGACTTTGACGAGTCGTCCGATGAAGAATTGCTTGCCATGGATGAAGATGAGGACGAAGAGGCTGTCTTCCGCCGTGGTGTCCAACAGCTTGGTGCCTTGTACAACCAGGCTAGCATTCCCGATTTGCCCCTGTTGCGCTTCCTCTTCAAGAACGCCTTCTGCACTTTCCCGCTCTTTGTTGCCCCTGAGGACAAGATCGATCAGTACGTTGGCGGTCCGCCTGACAAAGCGACACTTGCACGCACCTACTTCTTCACTGGCATCTTGCCCCTGCTCCGTGCAATGCAGACTCGTTCGCTGAGCGCCTGGGTCGATCGCCATGGTGAAGGAGACGGCACGCCCTTCAGTGCCGTCTCTACCATCGGCTCGGTGCGAAATCTGCTCACCAAGTGGGCCTCCCGCTACATCACTGCCGTTCTTCGCGTCGGACCTGGCGACCCTTACTTTGAAGACGACGAGGCAGTTGACAAGGAGTCTTGGCCGTGGCCCGCTTCCAATCTTCTGCCTCCTGAGGCGTACTACGCTTTCCGCAAGCCTCTGGACCGCTTAAAGTATGGAGGCTACGAAGTCGACCTCATCGGCATTCGAAGGCACAGCGCTACCGAGCGTGACTACATTATTCGTCTGCGTCGTCCCAACGCCCCTGACCAGTACGTTGTGCGCAACGACAACGACTTTGAAGAGTTCCGACGCAACCTCTCCAAGGATCTGAGCCCCTTCGCGTTTGTCAAGCCGCTTCCTCGCACTCGTGGTCGCCCAGATGAAGGCGACAGCGATATTGAGGATGGTAGCCCCTACGGATCAGTGCGATCCGACAACTTCAATGCTGCGGGTCTTGGTTCAGGAGCGCTGTACAAGTCGCCTGCCGAGGGGCCTGTTCGTAGAGGAAGCATCGACAGCAACCGTCGTCTGCGTGGAGGTGGACGCGACGGTCGCAGACGGTACAGCTCTGCTGTTCGTGATGGAAGACCAGTGCTTGCCCGTGACGCTCCCTCGGAAGAAGACAGCGAAGCTTTCGAAGACACGGCTGATGAGCTTGCCGATGACGATGACCTGTCGGAGGCTACTTTGCAGCCCAGACGAGGTCCTCCTCGTGCCGTTGGACGTGGTCCAGCCCAAGACGAGAAGAAAGGGCAGTCGCTCCTCTCTCGGGGCAAGGGCTCTCTGCGACGTCTCACTGGCATGGACACTCCACCAAACGGGCGGAGCGGATCGCTTCGACGTACGGAGGCAAGTAGCGGATCTCAGCGCCGACCTCCGCTCCCTGTGCCTCCGCCCGCTGCTCCTGCAGGAGATCTCGAGCGCGGAGTTGGCTCGATGCGACGACCAGCTCCTCCTGGAGCTATGGACTTTAATGCTCGCCGCAACAAACTGCGCACCTGGCTACGTGATGCCCTCTCCGTTCGTGAATCGGGTCACGCCGCCGAAACGCAGAACTTCCTCACCATTGGTGGCTTTCCTGAACGCGCTCTCCGTCGCACTGACCTTGACGACATCCAAGAGCGTCGTCGAGAAGACCGACACCGTCGTCAGGAGCACGAACGAGATGCTGCCGAAGCAGGCGACGACGTCCACGAATTGCGTGATGTTCGCGACGAGATCTGGTTCGACTGCGTGGAAGGTGATGGGTTCCTGAAGATGTACGATGCTCTCCGTGAGACTTCGGATTACGCTCGCCTGCCGTTGAGCTATCAGAAGATGGTTTCCTGGGGCAACCTGCAGATCGCACGATGGCTCTACGGAGTGTTTGTGGCTGGAGACGAATCGCGAGCCAACTTGGCAAGGGTGCAGGACGTGTATGAGTCGATTCCTTGGAAGAAGCTTGCCTTTGCGATGAAGTCACCCGTTGCTCAGATGATGCGCGCTTGGCGGGACCAATTCTTGCGACGTGGCTTCCTGCAAGCCATGTTGCATGTGATCTTAGAGGACGAGCCCGAGACCATCGAAGAAGACCTGGTTGAGCTCCGACGAGCCATTGGGTCCGAAGTCATGTTCCAGAAGCTTCGTGTCTTTGTCGACTCTCCTGGCGATCTCAAGCGTCTCATTCGACAGCATGCCGAGAAGGCAGAGGTGCCTCTTGTCGCCGCCATCGTCCGTGGCTCGGAGCAGCCCAAGCTCAACAAGATCGAAGTGCAGCGTGTCATGGATGCCACTCAATCCTACCAAGATTTCATGAAGTCCGTCCCATCGATCACGAAGAAGAGCAACCACAAGGAACCCGGCTACCTTCTCATCACCAACCTTCAACGAGCTTTGCGCCTGCTCTCGCTCCAACGCGACGGTGCGCAGATTCGAGGCATGCTCCAGGATCCTATCATCGCCGATGCATTGGCTACCGTCTTTGAACCGCTAATGGAAGAGCTCAGGCGACTTCACAAGGTCAAAGGTATCGGTGGCTCGATCATGGAGCTTCAGAGCTTCATTGGACGCCTTCTCGACCACCTCACCGGTCTGCGCGCTCGAGTCGTGGACCCGTTGCACGCTGTGAACGGCATAGCGGAGATGCTTGACGATGCAGCTCCTCATTGGTACCAGTTCCTGCGCGCGGCTGCAGATGCGACGCCGACGGTATTTAGCTTCTTCGCTTGGTTCCGACACTTGGCGATGACTGTAGGCGCAGGATCTGAAGACTTGGCTCAGATCTGGACCAACCCGCCCGCTGCTCCAGTAGCGGAGGATGATGGCTCAGAAGGCGATCGCCAGTCAGTCAACCCCGACCACATGCCTGCTTATGATGGTGCGCTTGATCCAGCGACGATGCGAGACATCAACTCGCTGGCAGAGTACGGCAGACGCAAGCGTAACAGGCAGATGGAGATCGCTTGTCGATGGGCTGCTGGTGACACGGAGGAGCACCACCCAGTCCAAGTGCAGGGCGACGGCAGGGGAAGGACGAGGACGGACCCTTACTTGCCCAGGGAACCTCGACCAGCCAGGAAGGCTCCTGGTCTGGATAGGTTCAGGAAGTCGTTCCGCGAGGCAGTCTCGAGCGCCCTTGCTCGCTGAACGACGATGCGGACATTGACACTCTCTCTGACGGACACTTCACATTCTTTTCACCCACGCGACACTCTTTTAAACCCCAACGACGGACTCTTGATCGTGCCTCCTCAACATTTTTTGTTCTCGCTGTCTTGGATCATTTGCATGTACATACCTTCTCTGTCAGAACAAAGCCTTCGAATGTACATACTGAGTCACTCGAGCTACGATCGTGTCGATGTCAGCTGTGATGAGGACATAGGCATACTGTTAGGCCGTCTCCGTCCACAAGCATGTCTTAGCGGAATGGCCCTTTTTAGTGTCCCCAATTTACTGGCAACATTTCACTGTATTTCTATGCTGTCATTTCCAGCGAGTCTACGAATCGACATGTCATCACCCGATCACCACCATCTGGACCTCTCATTAGCTCCGATGCTCACATACGGCCGCCGAGGAGCCGATGCGGACGATGCTGAGCTCAGCGGTACCCAGGTGACAGGAGTGGCGTCCAACATTCCAGAGGTGGTCTTGGCCCAAAACAAGGTTCAAGAGTCTGCCGAGCGGGGGTGAGATATTCACCAACGCGCGCGCTACATCTGATCTGCCTCACCTGGGACCTCGAACTGGGGTTAAACCCGACGCCAGAAGCCGTCTCTGCCACCGTTGCTACGGAATTATGACGTTGGGCCTGGACTCATCCCGACGGATCGCTCGCTCGTTTGACTGTGCTGGGAAGATCACCGGTTGGGGAATGCGATGCGCGAAGACACGGTGATGAGACAATTGGCATCTCATTCGGCAAGCTTATCCAAATTTTGCTTCGAGAAGGCCGTCTACAGTACATGCCCGGATCGGATGAGGAGATGGGCGCGTACCTGCGCAGACCCTCCCTACACATTGCCACGCACTGTATCGAAAAGGAGGTAAGGCCCGGAATCAGGACGAGGATCAGGGCCAGGGTCAGGGCCAGGGGTTGTAGTCTGCAAGGGGTCGTTGCGAAACATAGCAGCTTCCCTTTGATCATGTGCCTGGATCCCGCACTTGATCGGGCTACACCCGATCTCGATGCTCTCTTAGAATGGCACGGATGGCATCAATGACGAGCCCAAGAGCAAATCTAACTGTCTAGCAGGACGTGTGTTGACTTTACAGAGTGTATGGAGCTCTTCCAGTGAGAATCAGTGAGTTGATGTAGAATCGCATGAGGCTCGTGAACAGGTGCTCGGGTCGGGGGAAGCAACGGTGAAATCGGGCACGTCCAAAAGCGTAGCTCTGGCAACACATTCTCGCACAGACGTTTTGTGCCGATCTTCGGCCAGCTTGGATTGCCCAGCGTCTGCCATCAGTAACAGCACTTTACAGTACAGTACAGTAGCAGCGGCTTATGATTGAGCGATTGAGATGCGATGGAACAGCGAACATCCCCACGTTGCTACGGCGTGTAGAATCGGAGGATGAACTGTAGCAACAGAGTCGGAGCTGGATTGTCAAAAGGAAGCTAACGCCATGTGTGCATTGTCTGAGCTGCAAATTTGGTCTCTCGGCGTACGCGAGCTGGCGACTCCCTCTTTCGGGGACCGCAGCAATGCTGTACAGTAAGTCTCTTTATTCTAACCGGACTTTTGTCATCGCATCGTCTCACCGTCTTGGAGACGCAACTGCCGATCAGATCGTCTTGCATAGACGGAGACGATATATTTGAGATGCGATTGGCTAGGATGACCGTTGAATCGAGTACATCTTGAACCTTGTCGGTGATGTACTTCAGAGTTATGCGATGCTGAGCTGAGGCTTCCAGAGCAGGAAATCCGGCAACCTTGAAGAAGCTGATTCTCACAACCAAAGTCATCCGGACAGACTTTGCTCTGCTCGTTTTTAGCTTACATCGCCCGTGGATAGCTCTGGCCGACCGACTATCAAGGGAGTCTAGCGTGATGCATAATGTGAAGCACGACAAGCTGGGTAAAGCGAGTGTGGCGTTCCTTTGTTCAAGCCGATACAGCTTCGTGAGAATTGCGGAGAGACCGAATGAGCAACCAACACGGCTGATTAAAAAAGAAGCTACTTAGTCGAACTTGGCCGACGGAAGAGATTCACTTGTTCTGATCCTGAGACCGAAGACTCTCCGTACCGGGGCTATTAAGTGCAGGTTTGTGCAGCGTCAAAGTCCTCCATCATTACAACGCCTTCTACCGCATCTGGCATACCATAACGAGTTTTGATTCAGGTTGAACGAAGCCCGGCCTTGGGTATGAAAGGATGAAGCATCACCGACCGGTGAGAGGAAGGAATCGGACAACCCGATCTCAAGGTTCAGACTCCTTCCGCTTCTCGCCCCACGCGGTCGTCGACTCCGACACAATTCATTCATGGCAGTCCCACAATCTCCTGACGTTTGTACAACAAGCAGTGAACCGACTCACTTTGCCGCCCTTTGATCTATTTCGCTGTTGCTTGCTTGTCGGCTTTGTTGCGAGAAGAGAGAAAGAGGCGTAAGTGATGATGTGATGGAGCCTATGCATGCGGTAATCCCACATCGAAAGGTAGAAGTTGCTTGCTTACTTACCCGACTGTAGAGACACTGTATTCCAGAAGCGCGGTTGCGATCCAGGTTCGGCTTGTGCAAAAAGACTAGGTAAAGCTCAATAACTCATGCTTGTTACTAATATGCGCGAGCGTGAGTGTGTCTGGAAAGCATCGCTAGTGACATGAAAAGCTTCAGATGCGCACGACCAAGAGAAAAGCCAGCTTTGCCGAAGTACGCTAACGAGCCTCGCCAAGCTACTTAGGCAAACATAACGCAATCGTGCTTATACCCTTTCGCACCTCGCGTTCCTACTTTCTGACCTAGGATTACTGCGTGGCTGAAGAGCTAAAGCGTGATTAGCTTGAGCAGACAAAGGAACGCCGCTTCCACAAGGTCGCAAGCTCGCTTTGCCATTCTACCAGATTTGCGGTCTCGACAAGCATCTCCAAGATGAACCCGGCTCGAAAGCACCGCTCGCTTCACTCGTGCTTTGACCCATCAGCGCTATGCAGGTCCAAGCCTCCTGACGCCTCTGATCAGAATCAAACATTCTTTGAGCTTTGATTCCTCGCTTGTGCCTTGTTCTTTACGCTAACAGCCTTGGATGCCGGTCATCTTGGCCGAGTAAGGAATGCTTCGATATGACGTTGAAAGGTCACGAGAGAGAGGCCCGGTTATGCAATCTGCTGGTTCTGGCGCAGCATGATGCACGCCCCTTCCTTCGGCTTGCTTCCATGCTTGAATGCTTCGGTGTCATTTCTGCTTAAGCGCCGGGTCGTCGTTGGGTTCAGCTCGATCTGATTGCGTTATCGAACTGTACCCTCATACAATCCAGAACGGTAGAGGGAGGCTTGTTCTCACACAATGAAACACATGCTTCGCGGCACTCTAATCTTGCTCTTCGGAACAGACGGCGCCGTGCGAATCACTCCATCGGCCGATGACACTGGGTTCCCCAGGCAACGTCTTCGCTTGAACAGCCGTTGAAGGGCAAAGGCACGATTCACAATCCGATCATGAATCAAAAGGCGCCATGAAAAGAACGACGAATGAGGCAAGCTAAAGAGCCAAGACAATCAGCGTCAAGCGGAGAGCGAGCTAGGAAGCGAAAGGCGGAGATGGATTATGAGACCGCCTTGCCGCCGTCTCCTTCGGACTCGTATCTCTCCTTGATCTCTCTCTCCCTGTACTGTACAGTACACACGTTGGGCGTCTGACTGATCTTTGCTGCCCATTGTTGTTTCTTTCTCCGACTCTGAGCTGTTTCTGTGCACTGCGAAGAGAGTTGATCCTCCGACCTTTTCTCATTGTATTCAGAGTCCGCCTGCTTTAGCCTTCTTTTCCTGCATACTGTATCTGAATTGTAACTCCGGCGCTGTGCTTGCTTGGATAGAATGAGACCCGCAACCCGGCACACTTGAGTTTGTGTTTGCAGCAGGAAGCCGTTGTGGCAACCACCGATCCCCCTTTGAGAAGAGTCAAGTCCTTTCTCGCCCGTGCCACCCATACGACCCTCCTTCTTTTCTCAGACCCCTTAACAAGTGGCAGAGCACAGTAAAGCGAAAATGAGATGCAGGTTTTGGGCGTCCATCCATTTCAGCTCCGCTCGGCTCGTGACAGATGGTATCATGTGTTCTGACCCGGCCTTGCCTGTTGGCCAACGCGCCCATCGGATCGTGTCTGATGGCCTTTGGCAAGTACAGAAGACGATGGCATGATTGATAGCGATTTTACACACATATTGTACAAGTGTATGCCGACCATCGAGAATCCCACACTCGCCGAACTAGACAACGCTGGTTGCTTTGCTGCAATGTCTCCGCTTCGCTCGATGGCGGAGCTGGAAGTGACATGTCGATCTTGTCAAATATCCTCTTGAAGGACACAGAAATTGGAGCTTGCCGTTGTGCTTTGCGTGATCTCCGCCCATCATGACACCCTCCCTTCTCAACCCTCTGAGCGCGGATCCAGACAGCATAGCTGCGAAGTTTCCCGTCTGTAAGTTTGACGCACACTTGCGATGCGACAAACGCCTATTCACGATTCCATCTCGTGTCTTTCATTTCCGGGTAGTTCTCACGCTATCGTGACGTTTGCTCATGACTGGCTCAACTTACGCCAGTGCTTATTGTGCAACAGTAGCTCATGTCTATTCTTCATCACAGTGCTTTGAGGCTGATACAGTCGTTTGAGAGTGAAAATTTCTCGCGTTTAAGCGAGGTGCAAGAGTTGCTTCTGCAAAGACCAAAGCGCCTCTTTCAAAACGGCAAACAATAAAGGAATGGGCGTCTAATTCAAAACGGGGGCAGCATTTCTCCACTGTCAAATGTCATTTTCTTGTCTTTTTTTCGATTGACTTCGTCCCCCGGCATCTATCATCCGTTTCCTCACAAATTTAGGCGACGTTTGCAACGACGGCATGCACGAAAATGTAAATCGCAGCGAATGCAACAAGTCACACGTAGGTTTTTCGGCATTTGATCAGTGTGCCTATGAATCCGTCGGATGCCTACCTACCGTCGTCCACTGCCGGCCAAACAGAGGTTCAATTCAGCTCTGGTCAAATGCTTCTCATACCTTAACGCGCTTTCTGTTTGCCAGGACGGTCGGGAACCCTCTGACTGCAGAGAGCAACGGTTTTTTTTTTGTTACAATGAAACGCAGCCTATCGTATGGTTGCTGGCGGGCGCTCATGCCCCTTACGTGCCTCGCCCCCTTCTGTATCTCGTTTCCCCCTCTTGAGTCTGTTCTCAGTATGCCGCTCGCCGTCGTGCTGTGCCGAGCTTTGATCGTCCCTTTTGTCGAAATCCTGCACTCAGTTCGCGAGCACAGCAKCAGCAGTGATGCAGTTCTGGACAAAGCGTGGGAGCGTACTGGCTTCTACTGGATTGTCACACCTTCCTTACGGTTTCCTTGCTTGCTTGCCTGCTCTTCTTGAAAGGGCATCTTGCCACCCTGTCTCTCCGTGTTTCTGCTTGCTCATCGGCCCTCTTCTCCTCGAGTCCCCCTTGCTTCCGCATTCTGTTGCTCACCTTAAGTCTTCTCGGCGATCCCGAACCAAGTCTTGTTGTGTCAAAGTGCCTGCAGTAGTGTACTGTACCTTTCAATTGATCGTCAAATCGCCGCTTCTTTCGGGTTGCCTTTGCTGAGCAACCGTCGAGACATCCTCTCATACACCTTTTCTCCTCCCTTTCCCTGGCAGCCTCACTCGCTCCTTCTCTACAACTGCCGTACCTGCGCTAAGCGCTCGTCCACCGTCAGTTATCTCGTTACTGTACTGTTCTGCGTTCTCCTGCAATTGACCCGTCTCTTTGACCTTGGCGCCTCTGGTTTCGGGGTGTTGTCTGCCGTTTTCCCCCCATCACCAAAGGTCAACAGGCACTCTGTGTCGATGCAGCTCGCTTCTCTCGCTTCTCCATCCGCGCTTCCATTTTCGAGGTACCAGGGCAGCCGACGACGCATGGCATCACAGCTGCTGTACCCAACTTGTCCTCTTACAACCGCTCGTCTCGGCTCCAGATTCCTTTAAAGACGACCTGATTCCAGGGCTTCTGTGCGGTTCCACGTTTCCCTATCCCATCTGTCGAACCAAGTCATTCCTCTCCATACACATACTTCTCCCTTGTGTACCGGTTGACTGTCTCCCTCATCTTCATCCTTCTGACTACCACCATCGTAATCAACACCTACCACCCTTTCTTCACCACTCCCTCTCGACTTCGTCGTGGTAGTTGCATTCATTCACCATGCAGCTTAAAGCATCTGTTCTTTTGATGGGCGCTTTCGCCGTTGGCATTGCCTCCGCCGCCCCCGCCATCGCCGCCAACGCTGACGCTGCTCCTGCCGCTGTTGAACGCGACAACGGTGCTCCCTCCGCCGACTGGGGTACCGACCCCAAGCAGTACGCTTGGAAGCGCGACAACGGTGCTCCCTCCGCCGACTGGGGTACCGACCCTAAGCAGTATGCCTGGAAGCGCGACAATGGCGCCCCTGCTGCCGACTGGGGTACCGACCCTAGGCAGTACGCTTGGAAGCGCGACAACGGCGCCCCTGCTGCCGACTGGGGTACCGACCCTAGGCAGTACGCCTGGAAGCGCGACAATGGCGCCCCTGCTGCCGACTGGGGTACCGACCCTAGACAGTATGCTTGGAAGCGCGACAACGGTGCTCCTGCTGCCGACTGGGG